>ML686006.1:6434623-6545136 GCA_007922175.1 Pelusios castaneus | reverse complement strand
AGATACTGGGCTAGATGGACCTCTGGTCTGACCCAGTACGGCCTTTCCTATGTTCTTATGTTCTTATGTTCCTGGCCCTTATATGTTCTGCATATTCCATCTTTAGATTTATTTATTACAAATAGATTATTATTTAATCCACTGACTTGTTACAATTCAAAATAGAATCACTTTGCTGTTTCACTCAGAATTAAATTATATCAACATTTCCAACCGCTGGGCATACAACATGGAATTATTTCCCTTTCATTTCCTGTGCCCACAGTTCTTGCCATTTTGGCATATTTTTGACTACATGTTTAAATTCCACTTTGCTTAAGGGTATCTCTAGTTTAAGTTGTTCATGATTAATGGCACTCTTTGCCTCTTTGTCTGCCAATTCATTGCCAGCTGTCCCTACATGCGCTGGGATACATGCTATTACTATGGTCACATCCAACTGTGCCAATTGTTAGCAGTAATATTTCATTAAGTATACAGTTTCTATTATCAGTGCCACTGAATAGTGCCTGCAGCCCTGATAAGAAATTGGACAGGTTGGCCATGGCAACTAGCTGCATATCTAAGTCCCAGATTAGTGTCAGCAATATCTCTGTTATCTCAGCCATAAAGACAAAGATAAAATTACTTAGCCTTATGGCTTTCTGGAGTCCAAATGTAGGCACACAGAAAGCTGTTCCCTTCTTTCCTTCCTCTTTGGAGCTGTCACTATACACTTGACAATAGTGTCCCCACTTCTCCCAGATATCTTGATTTGCTATATTTTGTATTTTTATCATTCCTTCTCCTTTTGTTTATTTTGTTATATAATTCCATGTCTGTCACATGTGGGGGAGGGAGGAGTTTCCAGTGATAAAGTATTTCCCCATAGTTATGGATTTTCACCTCTTTTAACCCTGTCATCTCACTGAGATTTTTATCCTACTTACATGAGGAATTTTGAGATTTTTGTCTTCCACTTAGTTCCCAACAATCAGTATAGATTAGGTTAATGTTATCATCTTCACTATTATCTAATGCTTTGGCCAACAGGTTACGTTTAGTTGCCTCATTCTAAGAGTGCTAGGAATTTCTCTCCATGTTATCTGCCTTAAACAAAGAGAAGTAGTAATGAAGGCATCACATGGTACAAGCAGCGCTTGTACTTGGATCCAGTCCTGTTTTCTCAGATTTGTGTTTGATGCTGACCTAAAGGGTTGGCAGCTATATTCAATAATAGGTCTGATTGGTACTTTCTACAACATTATTACTGTTTTTTTTGTCTGCTCCCCAGGATAAACTTTTAAGTAAGTTTATTCTTTGTTTATTATGTTTATTATTTGTCTGCTGATCATACAAATATATGGGGTTGTGAAGATCATTCCCTCAGTTTTGTTAATAAAGAACTTGAAGCTCCACCTTTTCCCAATTCTGTAGTCCCCTTTGAAGTGCATTGTTGATTCTTTTGGTGGCACTTTCAAGGTTTCTGCTTTTGGTCTGCATGGCACAGTCATCTGCAGATGTGATGCCTATTCTGCACATAATTCCTTTATAAGTTCATTTATTGTGCTGTTAAAAAGGTTTGGGCTAATGACATCCCCCTATGCAGTTTCATTTGTAATGGAATACATGTTGGAAAAGCCTTTTCTTACTGAGACTTGTATAGTTCTTTTGCTTAGGAAACCCCTTAGCCATCTGTACATTCTTCCTGTTGTACTCAGGATTGCAACTTTTATATAATAGTCTATCTCTACATAACGCATTGTAGGCATTTTGTACAGCCAGCAAGGTTACTATAATGTGGTCCTTGGTTCTCAATCTTTAAGCTTCTGTATCTGTCCATACAATATGATCTGTCACACTCTTACTCCTCTGAATCCACTTTGTGTTTCATTGCTGAGTTTGTTTATTTCTAAATGAGGAGCTAATCTCTGTCACCCAGGAATTGCACTGTATCAGGATAATCAGGATACTAGTTATTAGACAACCACTGCATTTACACATCAATTGAACTGACTCTGATCTCTGTTATGATACTGAAAATCCAGTGAAGTCAATAGAATGTCTCACCCACTCTGTAAAAAACTCTTGTGAGATGAGAGTGCATAACATAATAATAACACACAGTCAATTAAGCTGTATTTAACAAGTATCTTTGCTATATAGTATAGTTTTTATATGGATATTATTCACTGCAGGGTGTGCACTCAGTGAACTTTTTGGTTCTTTGAGATTATTCCAAAAAGTGAAGAGCTCCTTTCCATTACAAGAAAACCCTCAACTTTCATAGACCATTTTATTATATGTTTATTATTCACCCTTCTGGCACAATGTAGGGATGTCATCTTTCCCTCTAGTCTCCCTTGCATAGGTGTACATTTGTCATTCAGGAAGATTACAGTAGCTTGAATAAAAGAAAACAGCTCAAATCTTCATCCACCAGTCAGTTCAAATGAAAAATTCCAGTTGAGTTATGTACCCATGAATCACAAGTTCTCACCTGCAGTGTGATGGGAAGAAGTTGACTGCTATGCCATACATTTGAATCAAGGTTATGACATACTTTCTTCCATCAAGTGGTTATTCCATCAAGTGATGGTGTCCAGAAAAAATGGAACAAATAACCAATCATTTTTAAGCATATAGAAGATAATAAAGTGACAAGTAACAGTCAACATGGATCTGTCAAGAATAAATCATGTAAAACCAACATCATATCCTTCTTTGACAGTGTAACAATCTTTGTAGCTGGGGAAAAGCAATAGATGTGATTTTATCTCAACTTTAGTAAGGCTTTTGATACTGTCTCACAAACTTCTCATGAGCAAATTAGGGAAATATATTTTAGGCAAACTTACTATAAGGTGAGTGCACAACTGGTTGGAAAACTACGTAGAGTAATTATCAATGGTTCATAGTTAAACTGGAAGAGAATATTGAGTGGGGTCCTCAAGGATCTCTCCTGGGTCTATGATTCTATTCAATATCTTGATTACAGATATCGATAATGGCAGAGAGACTGCGCTTATGAAGTTTGTGGATGTTACCAACCTGGGAGACACTGCAAATGATTTGAAGGACAGGATTAGAATTTCAAATGATCTTGATAAACTGGAGAAATGGTCTGAAATAAAAAGGATGACATTCTATAATGTCTATAAGGACAAATATAAAGTACTACATGTAGGAGAAAATCATTTGCCAAATACAAGATAGGAAATGACTGCCAAGGGAGCAGTACCGTAGAAAAGGATCTGGAGGTTACTAAAGAACACAAAATAAATACAAGTCACCAATGTAATAACTGTTGCAAAACAAACAAACAAAGGAGAAAAAAACAATCAAACATTGTTCCATGTTGTATTAGCAGGAATGTTTTAAGCCAGACACAAGAAGTAATTCTTTCACACCACTCAGCACTGACAAAGTCTCAACAGGAATACTGCATCCAGTTCTGAGCACCACACTTTGGGAAAGATGTGGACAAATTGGAGAAAGTCCAAAGGAGAACCACAAAAACGATTAAAGGTCTAGAAAATATGACCTCTGGAGAAAAGATTGAAACAATTGGGTTTGTTGTCTCGAGAAGAAAAGAATGAAGGAAAACATAAATTTTCAAGTAGGTAAAAGGTTGTTATAAAGAAGAGAGTGTTAGATTGTTCTTCTTATCCACTGAGGACATAACAATAAATAATAGGCTTAAATTTCAACAAGGAAAATTTAGGTTAGACATTAGGAAAAACTCCTAACTAAGGGTAGTTAAGCACTGGAACAAATTATACAGGTAGATTGTGGAATCTCTATCATTAAAGGTTTTTAAGAACAGGTTTGACAAACATCTGTCAAGGATGGTCTAGATAATACTTAGTCCTGCTTGGGTGCAGGGCTTTGATCTAGTGACCTATCAAGGTTCCTTCAGTCCTACATTTCTATGATCCTGTGATTTTCATCATTGTAAGAGAATGCTTTGGCTTTCCAGTCCCTTATTTTGGGGTAAGTTCAACTGGTCTCACTGATTTCATTACCTTAAAATGTAAAAGATATTTTGGGATCTAGACCAAATTTGTATCCAAGTGTACTTTATAGAGATCGTTATCTCCATCTTGTACTGTGGAAACTCTTAGTCTTGCAGAAGTCCTACTACCCTGTCTGCTATATTTCCCATCTTAAGCACACTGGTTTTCCCAAGGAAAGCACCAGCCCTTAGTCTAATCTGAATATGATAAACACCTTATAAAAAAGAAAAAATGCTCCATTTTTCTCTGTCGAGGCCCAAGTCTACCGTGTTTATCATCATGGCTGAGCTGAAGTCAGTGGAAGTTTTTCCATTCACTTCACTTCAGTAAGGTCAAGAATTCACCTCATAGGTACTTTGCAAGTACTCACATGGAAACCAAGGAGACTAGTCATGGAGGCTATGTCTACATTTGTTCATATAAGTCGACTTTGCTAAGCTGACTTAACAAAGTCGACTTTAAGTTGACTGTGTTAAGTCAACTTAGCATGTCTACACTGTAAATTTTGGTCGACTTAAAGTCAACCTTGCCAAATCAACTTAGAGCACCCACACTGGACGCCTAAGTTGACTTGTAGGGGCTAGGTGGACCTGGGAGTGGTGCATGGTGGGAAAGGGGGCACCCAACAGGTGCTCCCCTTCCCCGGGCACCCCTCCAAAAGTGCCAGGGAGCTCAGCATCTTCCCCATTGTACCAGGGTACATGGGGGCTGAGCAGGACAGGGACAGGGGCAGGGTACAGGACCAGGATGGGCAGGGCTGTGTCCTGTCCTGTGGGTGGGCACGCCAGGCTCTGGCTGTGCCTGGCATCCTGGGAGGGAGGTCAGCGGGGGAGCCCTGGGGACCCTTTAAGTTGACTTAGGGCTAAGATACGTTTACACTGGCTTAAGTCGACTTAGTAAGGTCGACTTAACCAGTGAGTCAACGTAAAACTAGGTCTTATTAAATGAACTTAAAATTTCCTTAAGTTGAAGCTTAAGCTTAAGCAGAAGCGTAAGTCGATTTAAAGAAACTGTAGTGTAGACGCAGAGTAAATTAAGTCGACTTAAGCCTGCTTAAGTCGACTTAATTTACAAGTGTAGACGCACCTGGAGTGAGGTATTATTCATTGTGAGGAACTGTGGCAGAATCTGGCCCATAATAAATACAGCAATAAATTTATAAGAAGAATACAATATTCAAAAGTTCATAGGTGACTTGATACCCTATTTGTAATATATGATCTCACTGTATTTCCTAGAGAAAATGCTAAAACAACCAAAGTGCTTAAGCTATCATTTCAGAATCTGTGTCACATTGGATGACATGTGAATGAAAGCTGATTGGTATTTGCTTGAACTATATTACTATTATAAGCAACCAAAGTAAATAAATAAGTAAATTTTGGCTTTAATATTACAAAAGCATTTTATAAACTAATAATAAAGTAATAAACTGAACACAAAACTCCTGCTGTTTTCCACATTTTCAGCTCATTACTAACACCAAACAACATATTCATTATCTGACACTTATGTATGAACATCGTTCATTGGAAACAGAAACAGAAGGAGTGTGGGTTGGAATATTTTTAATATAGATTCCTTTTTAGTTAAAGTTCATTTGTATGATAAAATAAGTGATATTATTTTGCGGGTGTGTACAACAGACTATGACAGACTAGATTAGAACATTTTGGTGGTTTAAAATATATCATATGTTGATATTTTAGGTAAGAAATTTAGTGAGTTTACCCACTTAAGATACCTCTTGCTCTAGCTTTGCAATTAACAGGCTGTGAGATTATAAAATAATTGTAAGGAAATTATGTGGCAGATATTGCAGTGTACTTGTTGATTCATATTCTTGACTTTAAATCATTAAAACACATTAGAAAATCCTGAGAAAAGTAGATTTAGGTAAAGGGTTATTCAGAATTAGGAAGACCCATTGGGTGCGTCTACACTTGTAAATTAAGTCGACATAAGCAGGCTTAAGTCGACTTAATTTACTCTGTGTCTACACTACAGTTTCCTTAAGTTGACTTAAGGAAATTTTAAGTCGACCTAATAAGTCCTAGTTTTATGTCGACTTACTGGTTAAGTCGACTTTATTAAGTCGACTTAAGCTAGTGTAGATGTTACTTAGCCCTAAGTCAATTTAAAGGGTCCCTAGGGCTCCCCCGCTGACCTCCCTCCCAGGGTGCCTGGCATAGCCAGAGCCTGGCATGCCCACCCACAGGGCAGGACACAGCCCTGCCCATCCTGCTGCTATACCCTGCCCCTGTCCCTGTCCTGTTCAGCCCCCATGTACCCTGGTACAATGGGGAAGTTGCTGAGCTCCCTGGCAATTTTGGAGGGGTGCCCGGGGAAAGGTGCCCCCCTTCCCACCATACACCACTCCCAGGTTCACCTAGCCCCTACAAGTTAACTTAGGCATCCAGCGTGGATGCTCTAAGTTGACTTGGCGGGGAGGTGGGGCGTCGGGGAAGGGAAAGCCGCAGCTGGGGAGATTGGTTGCCGGATCCCACACGGCATAGGATCCCCAGCTGCGGGGCAACCCCTGCCACACCAGAGCTCCAGCTGCGCCGGGTTGCTGGCTCCTGCGTGGCAGAAAAGCCTCAGTCTCAGGAAACCCCCGCGGCCCTGGAGTTCCAGCCGCAGGGAAACCCCCACCTCAGCTAGGGCTCTTCTGCTGCGTGGGAGCCAGCAACCCCACATGGCTGGAGCCCTGCTGCAGCGGGGGTTACCCTGCAGCTGGGGCTCGTCTGCCACATGGGAGCCAGCAACCCCTCATGGCTGGAGCCCCGGGACCATGGGGCGGCTCCTCTGCCGCACAGGAGCTGTCAACCCAACTCCCCAGCGATGGCTCTTCCTTCTCCTGAGCCCCAACTTTCCCAAGCCGGGCTCCCTTCTCCTCAGCCCATCCCCTGCCCTGGAGGCCAATTCGGTCAATTTAGGGCATTAGGTCAACTTAGGGAGGCCACACCAGCCTTAGGTCGACATAACAAATTGACTTAGGATTTAAGTTGACCTAAAGAGTGGTAGTTATTGTTGACTTAAGGAAGTGCTTAAGTCGACTTAATAAGCACCCAGTGTGGACGTCACTTTGTGTAGGTCGACTTAAGTGTGATTAAATCAACCTAAGTTGCAAGTGTAGACATAGCCAAAGGCTATGTCTACACTGGCAAGTTAGGTCGACTTAAGGAGGCTTAAGTCAACTTAAGCCCTGTCCACACTAGGCTTTCATTAGCTCAACTTAAGAAAATCCTTAAGTCGACCTAATGCAAGCTTAGGTAGACTTAGTAAGGCCTGCTGGTTAGGTTGAACTAACCCTCCTTAGGTCGACCTAACCCTCCTTTAGGTCGACCTAAGCCCACTGTGGATGGATAAGTCCACTTTCTTAGGTCAACCTAAGAGAAGTTAGGTCGAATTAATAAGTCACGGTTAAGGGAAAGCACTTTATTAAGTCGATCTAATATGGTCAACTTTAGGTCGACTTAAAGTAGACCTTATTAAGTCGACTTAATAAAGTCAACCTAACTTTTTATA
This sequence comes from Pelusios castaneus, assembly GCA_007922175.1. Lineage (NCBI taxonomy): Eukaryota > Metazoa > Chordata > Testudines > Pelomedusidae > Pelusios > Pelusios castaneus. The sequence continues at coordinate 6,537,613 of ML686006.1, read as the reverse complement.
GTGTAGACATAGCCAAAGAGTCTATTTCTTTGGACAGCTCAACACTAAAAATTTAGATCAACCTAGATACTGTTGGGATGTGGAAGATCCACATCTCTGTACAACATAGGTAAAGCCAACCTAATGCCCAGTGGTGACAGCACTAGTTGATGGAAGAAGTTTTTACCAACCAGCTACCACCTCTTGGGGAGGTGAATGATCTGCAGCGATGGGAGAATTCCATTTATTGCTCTAGTGAGCATCTACACTAAAGCTGTGCAACTATGCCGTTATAGTAGTTTAAGTGTAGACATATCTTTTGTGTTTTTACTCACTAAATTGCTTGTTTGTGTGTTAATTGATGCTATACTGGGACAAAGAACCATGAAAGAAATATTAACTAGAAGACTAATAAAAATAAATCACTGGAAAATGGAGAAAAAAATGAGAATAAGTCTCAGGATATTGTCTTTTCCCAGAACCTGGAAGTATGGTGACCAAATGCCCCAATTTTATAGGGAAAGTCTTTTTCTTATATAGACACCTATTGCCCACTGCCCCATCCCAATTTTTCCCACTTGCTATCTGGTCACCTCATCTGAAAGTTGACCTGTTTCATGTAATATAAGGCTAGAGAATCCTATGATGAATCTGTATTTTAAGCATCATTCAAATTGGGGAAATAAAAGTCTGGATACATTCTCTCCCTCATCCAATCTTCAATCATCCCAACTGTTTTCTCACCATACGTCATCCAACTTACATCACTGCTGCCTTTTGTACCAAGGAAGTACAATAAAATATTTTAATAACACTTTTATACCTCTCTATCTATCTAAACATCAAAATTTAGGATCAGAGGCTCAAAGCTTCAAGTGCACCAGAGGACTCTTTGGAAGATGCCATTTTGCACCAAGTGGTTATGAAAGGAGTGATGTACGGTGAGTAGAAAGAACTGAGTGAATAATTTTTTTTTACCTTTAGTGGTCAAATTGAAATATCTGAAAAAATTATGGATAGGGAGATGTGAATTGAAACTGATTTTCTCAGTTTCTTGACAAAATGAAAAAAAAGGAGGAAAAATTGTCCTGATCACAACAAAATATTTTGAATGTTGATTCAAAATGACCCTTTGAAATGAAATATCACATCAAAAAGGACACTGAAGAGTTGAAAATATCATTTTGATTCAACATTTCCAAAATGGTTTGTTGACGGCACAGGAAATTTGTGTTTTCAGATTTTTTGCTTAGCTTTTATGGCTAGTTATATTCAGAGTCCTCCTTGTTAAACCAGTTTGCCAGCCTCTTAGGATATGTCTACACTAGCAATTTAGGTTGACTTAAGGACCCTTAAGTCGACCTAAATTACTCCATGTCCACACTGGGCTTTCATTAAGTTGACTTAAGAAATTCCTTAAGTCGATTTAATGAAAGCTTAAATCGACTTAATAATGAACCCTCCTTAGGTTGACTTAAGCATTAAGTCAACTTAAATTGACTTAAGGATGGTGTGGACGGGGAGTAGCCCTTAACTCGATTTTATTAAGTCGAAGTAATGCCAGTGTGGACGCCTATATCCAATGTTAAGTTGATTTAATAAAGTTGACTTAAAAGAAGCCACTTTGTTGACTTAATAAGGTCAACTTTAAGTTGACTTAAAGTTGACCTTATTAAGTCGACTTAACAAAGTTGATCTAACTTTTTGTAGTGTAGACATACCCTCAGTGCCACAGGAGCAGACATAGGTATATTTATACTGCCCTTAAAACCCCCATGGCTTGCCCATGTCAACTGATTTGGGTTTGCAGGACTCAAACTGTTGGGCCATAAAACAGCAGTATACACATCTGGGGTTGGGCTGGAGCTCAGGGTCTGAGATCCAACCCTACATGAGGCCCCAGTACTTGGGCTCCTGCCTCAGCCCAGACACTTACACTGCAATTTTATAGCCCTGCAGCCTGACTCGTGAGAGCCCAAATCAGCTGACATGGGCCAGCTGTGGCTGTGGGTGTTTAATTTCAGTGTAGAGTTTCTGAAAGGGACCAGAGTGATGGCCATGATTGGGTCTTAAATGGAAAAACTAAGTCTAGTTAGAAAGAAGCAAGTGTGATGGTGTCACAAAATGTATAAACTTACTTTATATAGAAGTTGTGAGGGTATATGAGAACGGTGTGCAGTTTGCCCTCAGGATTTAGTATTTAGGAAAGACCAGTGCATAGTATAGCATTTTCCTTGGCATGTGGTACTTCTCCACCCATTAGCACCTAAAGATAAGATCTGGGTCATTTTAGAGCTGCATTTTATCAATGGAGTGCCACTCAGAATAGCTCAATAAATTATTATATATATAAATACTGCTGCACATTCTGCCTATCTACATCCCCTTTCTCTAGATCAAGGGTGGGCAAAGTTTTTGGACCAAGGACCACACCCACTGTATAGAGGGGCACATGTGGTGCAGAAGGAACAGGGAAAAGGGAAGGGCTTGAAGAAGGAGTGACCGCCACTGCACTCAGATGGTGTAAGAGGGACAAAAGCAGCCAACATGCTCTGCACAACACAATCTTGGACAACACAATCTTGTTTTCAAATCAACACTGTTTATTATCAGTTGTAAAAAACATATATTTTACAGTCCATTCTATATTGAAGACTCAACTCTGGGCCACCAGCAAGGCTCAGCTGGCAGCTGAATTAAAGGCTCCCATGGAGCATAGTTTTCCCACCTCTGCACTAGATAAGAGTTAGATGATATGTCTTCTGAAGTAACAATAAACTAATTTGGAGCCCACATTAGCTTCACGGATTTGTGTACTTTATCTTAAAACCAAGTGTAGTGACTCTGAACTGCATTTTCCCCACTTCCATACAACAAGACCAAGGAAGACATAATATTCATAGTTCAAACTGGTTCAGTATTATATTTAGAGACACAAAGTACTATGAAGATATGACCTATTAAACTATAATGTGCAGGTAACACTTGAAACCTACTAGGCAATTACATAGTTAGAATTTTTACATGGCATCAAAACCACTTATCTGGGTACAAGGCCAGGTTTCCTCACTGAACTTCTGCTGCTCCCACAGACTTCAGTTTAAGTTTTGTGAGGGAGAGAATTAAGGGGGAACAGAGTCTTTTTTTTAATTTAACAGCAAAAATATATTTTAAAAAGTTAAAACTGATAAAAATCTGATTCTTTGAGAAGTTGGTGAATGTTTTGTTCAGTGCTCTGGTAATGATAGGTTTAAATTTAATTAGTTCTACACCTAAATAGCTGAAAATGGTCACATCCACGCTTTCAGCAGCTTGTGGATATATGAAGACCTGATCATAGGCACCTACAGATACTCCAGCCTCCTGGGGGTTCCAGATCTCTTGAGTCTTGCAACAGAAGTGGTGCTTAAAATGAGATTTGTCCTTATGATTTTGTTGAGCACATGAAGGTTCCTGCCCTGAGTTTCATTTGAAATACCATAAGGCCTTAAGCCATACCAAGTTAGAGATGAAGAAAGCACTTCTACTTTAGACAGAGTTGATTGGCACTCACTCTCCCATAGCTGTACTGACTGTGCAGTCTTAAATATAGTAAAAAGTAATAGAATCTTATTTTTTGCTAAGAAAAAGGCCTTACACGTATTCAGATAAGATAGCCTTTTATTCTACAAGTATTCCCACTGACTTCAACAAGGTTATTTATAGAGTAAGGTGCTATTTGACAAAGCATGTTTAAGGCTACCAGAATTTGGCCCAGAGTAAGCAGCTGTGTACATAGAGGGCTGATCAGCTGGCTGATAGTATCATCTTCCTAGAGCCTTTTTTTCTGACCAAACATCACGCTTGAAATGGGAGATCTCAGGGCTGCATTACAATTAGACCTACCACTGGGTTTCGGTTCGGAGGCTGGTGTGCACACAAAGCCACATTTCCCTCTTCTCTCTCTCTCCCCTTGTAGACAGCCAAGATATTGAAATACATAGGTATCTTTCTTCACAAGTCCTGTAGGCTGTCAGTTTTTTGTAATCTTCACACATTGCAGGGTTACCAATGCAGAACAAAGGAAGCAATTGTAATCAAAATCTTCTGATTGAAATAAGTTTAGGCCTCCCTGCTTGATTGTTGGGACACATGCAGGAGAAAAATGGAATTTTATTAGCACTGTGGTCCTCACCTTGGAGAGCTGATACATTTTTTAGGATCAAAATGGAAGTAAGGTTAAGATGAGAGAGTGGTCAACCAGCACTGAATTTCTTTACCATGAAAGATTTTTACTTCTTCATTCTCAGATTTATTCTTTATTTTACTCCTTTATTCTCGGATTTAAAAATTCACATGTTATAATAAACAAAATAGATTTAACAGAAAACTCTGCTCTTTAACAATTCCTTCCCCCCCACCCCCCTTCTATAATCTTTCCTCAGCAGCTTCTCACCTTCAAATCTGTGAGAGGCAGTCTTAGTCTTAAAGTAGTCTTAAAGCTACATGCTTTAACCCTGGGCACTTCAGGAGTCACCCACCACACTGCCTAATTGCCTGACCCTTCATCTTTATAGAGTAGCTGCAAGGAAGTTAATTCCCTTTCTGTCTATTTTAGGTACCTTGGATTTATAGGCTGCATCTACACTGGCAAATTAAGTCGACTTAAGCTTATCTTAAGTCGACTTAATTTGCCCTGCGTCCACACTACACTTTGCTTAATTTGACTTAAGCAGCTTGCTTAAGTCGACTTAAAGACAATAAAGTCGACTTAATGAAAATTAAGTCGACTTTATTAAACCTGCTTTTTACTCGACCTAAGGCTTAATTCGACTTTCTAAAGTCAAATTAAGCCAGTGTAGACATGGGGTAGCCCTAAGTCGACTTAGGGCTACCCCAGGACTACACCACTGCCCTCCCTGCCAGGGGGGCCACAGGGGAGCCTGGCATGCCCCCCAAAGGGCAGGGCAGAGCCCTGTGTGTGATACTCTCTGGATTTAGGGAAGCATTTATGATATTATTTTCAATGGATAGCTCATAAATGCTCTATAATCCATAGGAACTATGTCATGTCTGGTATCAATAGAAAGGTAGTAATTTGCTGGGAATGATTATATAGTTTATGTCTAGGAATTCTATTTGGATTAAAAATTAGGAATTGGGTATTCTATCTGTACTTTAACTTACGTTATTTTATTGAAATACCTGTGGGTGGGTGTGTCAAACCATTGTGTCCTTAATGTTTAGGAATGTACCAGGGATAATGGTCCCAGGGACTAACCTGATGTGCCATTAAGGACACAATGGATGTATTCCTTATGTCCTTAATGGCTCATCAGGATACTCCCTGGGACCATTCTACCTGGAAAATTCCTAAACATTAAGGAGACAATGGTTGTTCACACCCACCCGTCTAAGGCTTTCCTCCAGAATGACACAAATTAAAGTATGGATATAACATCAAATTCCTAACTTCTAATTGAAATAGAATTCCTAGACATAAACTATATAATCATTCCCAGCAAATTACTACCTTTCTATTGATACCAAACATGACATAGTTCCAATGGATTATACAGCATTTATGAGATATCCATTGAAAATAATATCATAAATGCTTCCCTAAATCCAGACAGCATCACACACAGGGCTCTGTCCTGCCATGGTCCTTGTCCCCCTTTTCCCCATTGCACATAGGGGGTGCCCCCCCGCCACCATGGACCTGTCCAAAGTCCCCCTAGCCCCACAAAGTCGACCTAGAGCATCCAGTGTGGACGCACTAGGTCGATTTTGTAAGTTCCCCTTTAAGTCGACTTTAATTTTAAGTGTAGACACACTAAGACACACTAAGTCGACTTTAACTAAGTTGACTTTAAGTCGACTTAGTTAAAGTCGACTTAAAAGTGCAAGTGTAGACATAGCCATATAGACTAGTGCTTAATTCGGTATAAGTCACTCATGGGTGCGAATAAGGTGACGTAACTTACACCAACCTAACCACCAATGTGGACAAAGCTATGTCAGTGGGAGATACTCTCCCGCCGACATAGCTATCGCCAGTTGGGAAGGTGGAGTAATCATGCCAACAGGAGATCACTCGCCCGTCAGTAAAGAGTTTCTCCAGTAGAAGAGCTGCACCACTACAGTGCTTCTAGTATAAACTAGCCCTTACTTTTCATGGCCTGCATTACTGTAGTATGTAAGCACCTCATTCTGCGATGTGTTTATCCTCACAATACCCCTATGAAGTATGGAAGTGGTATTATTCCCATTTGACAGATGGGTCAAAGAGGCACAGAGAGACTGAGTGACTTGTTCAAGGTCATACAAGAAGCTTGTGGTGGCTCAAGGACTTGAAACCAGGTCACTCAAGTCCTTTCTTTCTCTCTCAGAACCTCAGAAGAAACTTTAGAAAAATATATTTCTTAGGTAGGTGTCATTAGGTCCCTGTTAAAATTGGCTTTGTCCTTATAATAAACATGAATTTCCTCCAGCAAGTTATTAAATAAGAGAGATAAAAATTGGTGTGTGGGATGGAGAGGTATTGCTAATTACAATGTTGCAAAACATTCGTAGGAATACTGTGATTGAAAATTATCTGGTGACAGAGGGACAACAGATTTGTGAAAGGACTGTCATATGGATATCTATAAATATGAGGGCAACCCTGCAAAACATCCATATTGTAAAAGAAAGTTTTCTGACTTCTAGAATTTCTTTCCCTGTGAAGAAAAATAGTCTTCATTAGGCTGAGCCACCAATGGGACTACAGCTCAGTCACTGCAACAGCAGCTTGGAAGCACTAATAAAGATTAGAAATGTTAAATGCCTCCTACTTGTCAATCTGTAAGAGCTGTCTGAAAGGATGTACCTGGCCTTGTGTCTCCCTACAGGAGGACCCATGGCCCAGGAAGCACTGAAGTGATGGAAAGGAACAGAGAAGGTAGGTCCTTCAGGCCCACAGAAAGAAGTCTTACAGAAGTAGCCAATCAGAGTTCAGCAGGCTTAGATGAAAGGGGCTGCAGCATTAATAGGCCAGTATCTGGCTGGGACCAGAGGGGTGGGGCAGGGAAGGGCAAGGTGAGGCAAGGCAAAGCAAGGCAGGGAGCTCTTCTCTGGCCAAAGTAGCTTAAGTGATAGGCAGAGTTTGGGTTTGCTTGCTTTTACTTGTCAGGGGGAAAGATGACAAAAGCTCTTAGCCCTGAGAGAAATAAGACACTAAAATGGCTCAGGGAAGAAGAAGTCCAAGGAAAAAGCAGCAATAAGAATGAAAGTGAGTAGCACATAGGGTTGGAATCCAGAGTAGTGGGTAGACCTGGGTTCTCCTTTGACCGCAGTGTCATAAACACCAAGAAGGGCTTATTTGCAAGCCTGAATAAAAGCCTGTATTTAAAGGGTCCAAAGCTGGGCCTGAAGACCTTAGTGAGAGCAATGGGACTGTTCTTTAATACCCCAGAAGGGGTTCATTTGGACTTTGTGACATGGCTGGAGGGCCAAGCTGTGGAAGATCCATCAAAGTCACCTGAAGCCGACAGGGGACACCAGCAGTGAGAAAAGGACTGCACTACCACATCCAGGTACTTGGAGTGCCCTCCATTGGAATGCGATAAAAAGATCTTATTCCCACTGATAGAAAGCAAGAGCTATCTCCTGACAGATGTAGGAAAGATTATAATATTCCTATTTATTAGGTGACTGAGGGCTTGACATGAACACTTGGGGTGAAATCTGAGCCCCATTGAAGCCAATGGCAAAACTTCCATTGACGCAAGGGCTAGGATTTCATGCTTGGTCAGTTAACAGGAATTCTAGAGAATGTCTATAATACACATGTGGTCATCACAGAGAGGTGGGAGGAAAGTAAGAGGCATGTGGAAATGAAATAATCTTTTCACAGCAAAAAGGAAAGCATAAAATAAAAAATCTGTAGAAAACTCGTTCATAACACATTGGAAAAGCCTATTAATGCTCATGCATATTTACACAGATGTTTTGGGCTATACTTCTGGAAAGAGACTTTCTACATTAAAACTCCTTCATAAAACTTTCCCCACTTTTATGTCTTGGAATTAAGACTTTGCCTTGAGTATTCTCAGATACATTGCATACAATGGACCCAATTGTCTACTGCGTGGCACCATGTATGATCATTTAGGGATGGATTTTCAAAAGCACTTAGCATTAGTTTCACTCTGCTCCCACTGAAGTCAATATAATTTTTCCTGAATACTTTTTGAAATACCCCACCCGGGAACCACTCAAAGGGTGTGTTTACACTGGCAAGATAGGTCGATTTAAGGACGCTTAAGTTGACCTAAACAAAGCCACGTCCACACTGGGATTTCCTTAAGTCGACTTAAGGAAAGCTTAAGTCGATTTAATAACACCTCCTTTTACATTGACTTAAGCGTTAAGTTGACTCCTTAAGTCGACTTAAGGCCAGTGAAGATGGGGATTAAAGCTAAATCGACTTTATTAAGTCGACTTAAAGCCACTATAACGGCTATCTCTGCTGTTAAGTTGACTTAACAAAGTCGACTTAAAGTGTAGGCAATTTGTTAAGTCGACTTAACAAGGTCGACTTAACTTTGTAAGTGTAGACATAGCCAAAGGGTGTACAGCACAGCACTGGTGCAAGTGACTGGAGAACCTGGATTAGGTAGCATTTCATACCTCACTTTGGGCAGGTTTAAATGACAATACAAGATTCAAATCAGTGAAAATCAGGATACTAATGCTGGATTCCTCATTCTTCATCAACCTCTTTGTGCCAACTAAGCCAATCCGAAGTGGCTGCAAAGTAGCTCCAATGTTATCCGAAAAATATCGCTGGTGTAGTACTTCTTTTCTCAGTGTGCAGAGTTGTCACGACCAGCTCTTTGGCCATAACCAGTTCTTTGGCCCTAGCCACCACAGGAGCTACCACACCTCAGCATATGGAGTGTGCTGGTGGGAAGTGTCATGTGTAAGAGGCAAATACCCCAGTTACTTCCTGACTGATCCAATGCCCTTGTTTTCCTTTTCATGTTGATAGCAATAAAAAAATATAGAATCCATATGGTGCTCAGATAATCAAAACAGCAGCAGCAAAAGTATGTTCATGCCACAGAATCCTAATTAGTGTAAACAGTCATCTGGAGGGGGTATAGCGTGCCTATGAGGTTCGGCCCTGATTTACCAACTGCACCAGAGCTGAGCCCAGAGCAAGGGACTGAAGAACAGTGAGCTAGGCTTCCAATATTGTATTGTATAGTATTTCTGGGAACAAATTTGGCCTCCAGCATAGCCTGGGTCAATTCTCAGATCTGTCTTAAGTTGACATGGCCATTATGTACATTACTCCACAACATGCAATAGAGTTTCTCCTCTGATACAATGAAATTAAATCCTCCATATTTTCTCAGTAGCCATAAGCTAAATTATTTTCAGCTGTCAGGATCCATGCAAGACTATATATCTGCGTAGGAGGGAAAGGGTTCCACTGCATACAAGAACAAAATGTTTACTGGAAAATAAGGTTTTGTTTTATAAGAAAAATAATCATACTACACAAATATAGTACATACAATTCCTAAAAGAGAATATAATGAAAAGCTTCCACAAACATGTATGCACACATACAGAGGCTGAAATCAAATTTGTAAAATTTGTAAACTTTTAAAAAGTAGAAAATATGGAATTGTAAAGAAATAATAAATAATCTGCATAAAAACACAATCACATTTTCTTATTAATAAGTACTGTATTTTCATTTGGTTATAAGGCAATAAAATTAATATAGCATAAAAAATGAATGAAGGAGTTAAAATCCTTTTTATTTCTGTGTTTCATTTCCGCAGACTCTATCTATGATACTGAGAAATTTTGACAGAAATTGTAACTAAGAATACTCAGCTGTTCTTGCTTTGCAATGTAAAGTTCTTGCATCACAATTCTCAGTTGTACCACATTCAAATATATTTTATTTATTTGAGACCCAAATTCACTTCTATCCTACACAAATTTGGTTTTATCAATAATATAAATAGTTGACAGACTACCTCCTGACTATGATGTTACAGAAAATGTTATATGTTATTCATACTAATGAAAATAATACATATAAATTTTAAGTGACCCGCAGAGAATTAAAAATGGTGTTGTTTTTCCATAATGATTTGTATATTTTATTTATATTTATTTTATTCTTGCATTTATTTATTTATTTATTTATTTATTTATTTATTTATTTATTTCCCATTAAAAGGTCATATCTTTCCCATCATATTATTTACCATTAAAAGGTCATATCTCATATCTATCCTGGAGAGCTCTGTAAAGATGGGAGAACTATTGAAATTAGGACATCACAAGAGACTGAAAACTGAGCAATGAAAAGAGAAAGGGACTTTGAATTTAATTTTTAACTCTATTTTTTGTTAGCAAGTGGATGATTATATTCTATACCAGTTAAATTTGGTTGGATAATTTTAGCTTTTTTTTTTTTTTAATGCTACCTACTTTCTAGCTGGAGGGTAATTATGAGAGGAAAAATAGGTTGGTATGGTATAAAGAGGTCAGTGCCTGAAGTTGTGTAAAAGTAGATCTTTCTCAAAAGAAATATGTTTAGACCAGAAGCCTTCAGTCCTTCCTCTTGAATGCAGACCCAGCCACAGCAATACGTGTGTTTGTCACATCAGTTGTGCCCAATGGTCTTCCAACCAGGCTCTGCACTTGGTAACCTTCATGTCACGGTGCAAGGCAGAGCTATTTAGTTTAATGTTTTATGCATTTCTTTATTTATTTGATCAGGTGGTTTATAATCATTTCTAAATCAGTAGGTCTACAACAATAATTTTTACCACAAGCCTTGGATACAAGAGCATATAGGTTTTAATCTCAGCTCTGGAATTTAGTTGGAGCCATTACTCACAAACAGTACAGCCCTACAAATATCCCAGGAAAGCTCATACGATAAATAAATTTGTTAGTTTTTAAAAGTTCCACAGGACCCCTTATTTATTTTGCTGAACTAGATTGACATGCTACCCCTTTGGAACTGGTCACCAGGAATATGTGTAACCTTACTGATTTCCATAGGACGATACCTGTAAGGACTTGTGTTTGAATAACACTTCAAAGATGCAAAGTTTCAGAAATAACAGGAAAAAATGGAGGTCTCCAAAGAGGGGGAAAAATAGATCTTTAGTTTCCTTTAGACTTCTAGGTTCTGATTTTAAAAAAGCCAACAAGTATCAATGGAAAAGTTGGTTTTAACTCTTTTTGCTGAGACTTCCTATTTGCTGAAGAGGTGCAAAAATTCATTATACACACCTAGGAGCAGAGACTGTCTTTTTGTTCTGTATTTGTACCGCACCTAGTACAACAGGTTCATGACTTGAGTGTCTAGACAGTATGATAATAATAATAAAAATTTACACTTTTGTTCATTGGAGAGGACACACTTGCCCCACACTGGTTCTCCAGGGATTAATTCTACCCTATGTGCCAAGGAGGCTACGCTCCCTGAACCTTTCTGGGTATGGTCTGGCTGGAGACTGGGTAACAGAGGGAGTCATCCAGCTGAGTTGGGGTTGACTGCTGTAGAGAGAACATGTAAGTTGTCTTCTCCAACCTGGGAACCACAGAATCCCTGGGCCATGGAAACTGAAAGCCCCATGACCCTGGTGGAGCTCAGGATTACATGGGATGTTTTGGATCAGTCAGACCTCGCTGGAGCCACCCCACGCAAGGGAGCCAATGAGTCCTCCAACAGCAAATGGCTATTGAGGAGACAGAATAGGAAATAGCCCAGGAGACCAGATGCTAAGCCAGATGGGGTCAATATGTTGTGGTCAAATTCCCACTGCCTTAGTAGTGGAACACCCTGCCATTATCAGGGCCCTGGGCTGAAACTTGGTGAAGTAGGGCGGGCCCAGGACCTCCTACCTCCTGCCACTGCCATAAGCAGGGGCCTGCCACTGCATTGACTCCAGTCACTGGGCCTCACTGACCTGAAAGCCGAAGCCATGCTACTGACTCTGGCCACTGGGCCTCACTGCACTGCAAACAGGGCCATGCTACTGACTCTGGCCACTGGGCCTCACTGCCTTTCAAACTGAGGTTGCCCAATTGATTCTGGCCACGAGACTTTGCTGCCTTGTAACTGGAGCAGCTACATTGCCTCTGGCCATTATGCTGTATCCCCTGAGGCTGAGGGTGTCAGGACACACAGCTGCGGGGTTATTGCAACCCCTACCCACCCGAAACAAGGAACACGCTTGACCTGTGACAGTTCATGTGAGAATTCCTCTCTTTTGTTGTTTCTTTGGACTCCCCCTGCCAGCTATTAAGTCCCAGTCCTGCAATTGCTTAAATAGGTGCTGAGCTAGATACATGAGTAGTGTTCTGAAGGTAATACCATTACTCACTGTGCATGAACAAGTCTAAATGGTTGCAAGGCCTAAATATGCTGTCAGTAATGTATATATATATGACAGAGAATGATTACACCCTGAAATGAATATTTTCATTACATTTCTAATATATGGCACCAATATATTTTTCAACTACAGAACAACATCCACTTATAAACACAGTATTAAAAAAAAAAATCGTGTATTAAACTGGCACATTGCTTTATTAGTGTGTACAGGTATCCTGTAAGTGTGACAGAGCATATGACTTGTACAAGAATCATTACTATACAATATCACATGCCAAATTTACTATTAAATATTTTACAAATAGGAATCTTACTTATCAAATCTATTATTGTAAAATGTATTAATCTAATTTATGTTTTTAAAAATAAATTAATCTTAAACTGAACAGAGCACTGAGTTTTATAATAAATTCCTGAAAAGCTTCCATCTTTTATTCAGGTATCTCCTGAACTTAGTTAGTATGCACTGCTCTGTACTGCACAGTTGTGAATATGTACCATTATATTTAATTGTCCAATGTGCGCTCAGTACAACCAAATTAAAATGATTTATAAAAGACCTTAGTGCTCATTTCTGAATATTTATTTTTAGAATGTTTTGGGAGAAAATGTGTGTATCCCGGTCATTACTGTGATAGAATACTCCAAATGTTCTAACTATACAGCTGAGACTCATAGAATTATTGTCCTTTCAGAGCAAAAAAGCCACATATAAGTCATGGTCAGAGAATTGATTTCCTCATAATACTAAAGCAAGACTTTTCCTGGAGGAATTATGATGTTAGTAAACAAATCCACATATGTCCCATTTATTCCCATGTACTTCATGCAAAATCTCTTGTTTCAAAACAGTCATCAAAATGTGGCTATGAAAAGTACAAGACACCTGTCGGCTGTGGTTATTTAGTGTGAGCATATTAAATCCCTCAAATCCACTATTTTAGAAGAATGTTATTAAGATAATCAATTCAAGTATACTAAAGTTAGAAAATGTCAGAATTAAAGTTGCTCAGGAAACTTTAATTCTGCCCCTTGTGTGTTTTTTCACAAGACCCCTGCCTGATTCACTGAGGGTTGCTTTCCTCCAAGTGTCCAGGTGGTGCATAATCCTTTAGGACTCAACACTGCTCCAGGACACCCAAATAACAGAACACTGGTAGAAATGCTTTATTTCTAGTAGATGTTTTTCCTATCAAACAGAAACCCAGCCACAGCAATATATGCCTTTCTCACATCAAGATTTGGTTATTGCAAAGCTTTTGGGCTTTCCCTGATGGGGACATGGAAATAACAACTGGTTGCACTCCTACTGCTTGGTGGGGCAGAAGGACACAAAAACGTTATTCCAGTATTCTGCATGATATGCTGGTTGTCTGTCCAAACCAAGACCCAGCTCTCAGAAATTGCCTCATTCTCCATAGGTAACAGAGATAGTTACTTTTGATGGAGACTCTTTAAGGTCTGATCTACACTGCAAAGTTAGCTGAACATAAGCCTTGTGCCAACCAATTAGTTCAGGTGTCTTCACTTAAATTTGTTACTAATGTAAGCACCTCGTTTTGCTGACATAGTAACAGCACCTCCCTGAGCAGTGTTGAGCTATGGTTCATGTACTGAGGTCAAAACAGGACAAGTATAGACAGTACATTAGGTGGGTTCAGTACTGGATTTAGGCACAATCCAAGTAAGCTATGGCTTAGGGCCTCACTTTGGCTATGTCTACACTAGAAAAGTTAAGTCGACTTAATAAGGTCGACTTTAAGTCGACTTAAAGTTGATCTTATTAAGTTGACTTCTAGTGTAGACATAGCCCTTTGTTGACGTTATTAAGTTGACTTAACTCTTTAAGTCAATTTAATAAGGTCAATTTAGGCGCTAATCCCCATCCACACTAGCTTTAAGTCGATATAAGGAGTCGACTTTAAGGCTTAACTAGACCTAAACACAGGTGTTATTAAGTCTACTTAAGCTTTCCTTAAGTCGACTTAAGGAAATGCTTAAGTCGACTTAATAAAAGCCCAGTGTGCACATGGTTTTGTTTAGGTTGACCTAAGTTGCCAGTGTAGACGAATCCATTATGAGGGGCCTTTGAATATGTCTGTTATAATGTAATACATTTTATTTTATTTTTTATGGTATGGGGCCTCTGAATATTGACATAGTTTAGGGCCTCAGCATGTTTTAATCTGGCTCTGGGTGGGTTGACCCTAACAATCCTCCAGCAGCTTTCAACAATGACAAAACACTGACTACTTAGCTGTGAACTCCACTGCTCAGGGATCTCGTACATCAGATGGCCCCCCCTGCTCTTTGACTCCCCATCTATATTTGAAATTACTTTTCCTGATTGTCCAGCTAGGTGAGCACACTTGCAGCTCTCCATTGTTGTGTGCAACTGCCCCACTGATCATGCCAGTTACAGGCACCAGGTGCACTTCGGCTTTGAATAGACAGAAGATGTTGAATCTCCTGGTTGTGTGGGGATAAGAGGCATGCAAGTACAGCTGTGGATCAGCTGTAGCAATGCCAACATCTATGAGCAGATTGCGGGCAGAGGGTGGTGCAGGAGAAAATGTATGACAGGGATCAGCAGCACTGCCACTTGAAAGCCAAGATGTGGCAGACATACCAGAAGGTCAAGGAGGCCAACTGTCAACCCAGTGCCAAATTCATGCCTGCTGCTTTTAGGAAGAACTGTGTACCATACTTGGGAGACACCACCAACACTCTGTAGACCACCATGGGTATATCTGAGGATCCTGAGCCACAGGCCCCGGACTGAACAGCAAGGAGGAGGAGGAGGAGGAGAAAGATGAGTGACATGTAACCTAGGGGTCCAGTTATGCCACGTACCATTACCTGTTTGAGGTTCTATTGCAGTCCAGTCAATTCTGGCAGTTGAGCACAGACAAGCAAGGGAAGGATCCTGGGGTAAGTATGCAGATGTATTCTCATTGCAGTGATGGTACCCCAACTTAACAAGACACAGCAATGCATTTTACATTAATTTACTTCTACTAGAAGTGGTACAACAAAGAGAGGTAACACTTTCAAGAGGGGTAGCCATGTTAGTCTGTATACAGCAAAAAGAACGAGAGTCCTGTGGCACCTTAAAGACTAACAAATTTCTTCGGGCATAAGCTTTCGTGGGCTCCAACCCACTGTGTCAGATGCAGATAACATTGTTACCCGCTTTTCATTCCCTAGGCCTAGGGCCAGTCAATAGGGGCTTTGTAGAGCAGTTTTTTTACCCTCCTGACACATCTTGATGAAATTTCCAAGCAGGTACTCTGTATTCCTCTCCCAAATGCTTCTAGGGATGGCAGCCTTATTTCTTCCTCTGCAGCAGAACATTTTCCCACCCCTGTCTGTGGTAACTTTGGGTATGTCTACACTAGAAAAAGTTAAGTCAACTTATTAAGGTCAACTTTAAGTTGACTTAAAGCCGACCTTATTAAATCGACTTAATAAAGTGGACTAAGTCGTCTTAAAGTTAAGTCGACTTAACCCACTTTGTTAAGTCAACCTAACTGCCCTTAAGTCGACGTAAGGGTTACTCCCCATCCACACCGTCCTTAAGCCGACTTAAGGAGTCGACTTAAGGCTTAAGTTGACCTAATGGGCAGTTATTATTAGGTCGACTTAAGATTTCATTAAGTCGACTTAAGGAATTTCTTAAGTCGACTTAAGAAAATTCAGGTGTAGACATGGAGTAATTTAGGTCAATTTAAGGGTCCTTAAGTCGACATAAATTGCTAGTGTAGCCATACCCTTTGACAACACCATTGCAGTACACAGGCTAGCAGCATAGGGGTCTGGGCAGCTTTTGGATGCCAGCAGCAGCTGCTTTCTCTGGCTATGTCTTCATTTGCAAAGTTAAGTCGACTGTGTTAAGTCGACTTAACAAGGTGACTTTAAGTGAACTTAAAGACGACCTTGTTTAGTGCACTTAACAGTAGACATAGCCGTCCACACTGGCTTTAAGTTGACTTAATAAGGTCGACTTTGCTCTATTCTCTATCCACACTGGCTGTAAGTCGACTTAAGAAGTCAACTTAAAGTTTAAGTCAATCTTCAGAGGTGGTGTTATTAAGTCGACTTAAGCTGTTATTAAGTCGACTTAAGGAAGTGCTTAAGTCGACTTAATAAAAGCCCAGTGTGAATGCGGCTTTGTGTAGCTCGACTTAAGTGTCCTTAAGTCCACCCTCTCTGCCTGTGTTACTCCCAGGAGTGAATATCAGTTGAAATCACCACTGTTGGTGGAAAATGGTGCTGGTATTCAGTGCCATTGCCCTATACACATAGTTTCTTGCACCTGAGCATTTCCCTTCCCATTTCCTTCACCCTTGGCAGGCCATACTCACCATGTTGAGTGTGTGAACACTCTGATGCAGAAGAGTCAATAAACATAACTTTGTTTAAAATTTTAGTGGTATGGAATTGTGAATCTTACAGTTTGCTTTTTCCTGTGACTGTCTTGATAATTGCACCTCTGTGTGTTTTACATACAGATGCTGCCATTGTGTCCTTGAAGGGTTCTACCTCCACTTCTGTGGAAAGCCTGAGCCAGATAAGGAAGAGAAAGCAAAGGACTCATAATGACATGTTCAATGAGATCCTGCAAGCCAGTGCTGCATCAGACCATTAGCAAAGGCCCGGAGGATGAACATTTCAGACAGAGAAGGAAAGAGCAGAGAGGAGAAAGGCCCAAGAGTTCCAGCAGAAAAAGGAGAGATTGTCACACTAGGACATAATGGGGCTTCTCTCAGCAAACACAGATGCTGAAGACTGTTGTGGACCTGTAAGTTTAAAAATCCTGGATTCTTTTCCCTTTGCAGTCCATGAAGAATTTTAATGCAGCACCTCTCTACATCCCTGACAACGTTTCACACTATATCAGAAGTCACAGCTCTAACTCTGCCACTCAACCCTGAGGGTCGTTACAGACAACCACAGTTCCACATATACTGACCTGTGAAAGCCACAATAACTGTATGTTTAGCTAAAATGAGATGAATAGTCTTCCCTTTGGATAAGTGCTGTCCTAGTCAATTATTAACTTTTTAACATATTTGCTTTTACGTTGCCTGGGTTTTTCTTTTCACTGATTTCATCACTGAACAAAATTCTATTTTTTGGAACATAAATCATCTGTATTAGTGCACAACATATGTTGCAGAGAGCCTAGCAGTTCTGAAAACTCTGCAAAATTAAAGGCATATTGACCGTGTCCTATTTATACATGCACACTAAACACCATACAATTCCTATCAGGCTTCAAAACAGCAGGGCCGGGAGGAGCATAGTACATCAGCGCACATTACTGTGGCTCATTGTTAAAGTGCTCCTGCCCCTGAGCCGTTAAACAGTTCTAACAGCCTTTGTGTCTGGCTCTTCAAACTCAGCAGACAGCTGTACTACGCTCCACCCCAAGCTGCCCCTGGGATCTGGTACCGCCCAAGCTTTCCTGGCCCTGCTCACCTGCTGGCCCAACCCCACAGACTGTGTTGGACTCACAGAAGGGGAGAGGTTTTGTAAGGTGCTTTCCTCTGACAGACCTCCTGGATCATGATGCTGAGGGGTTCTACTTTTATGGAAATTTGTGTTTACTTACTGATTTATGGACAGCGGTAAACTTGCACATTTTTAAACTGACTGTCCATAAATTTGCAGATGGTTGGCAAGCAAGAAAACACACACTTTCTGAAGGCAAATAATGGCCTTAAAGGCAAGGCAGGGATTAATCCAGAACTCAGCATAATAATTCTGATCTTGCTTCTGCCTGGTGGAAAGTAGGAGTAACTCCACTAGCATCAGGGCTGTGATAATACGACCAAGCCCAGAAGGTCATCTCTGGGGTTGATGGGTGGTTCACACCGTGAACTCATCTTGGATTTGAAAGCAGCTTTGGCCTGGGAACATGATGCAAATGCCACTAGATAAGACTGGAACTGAGGGATGTGATTAATTTCAAACTATTCTGTAGGTCCCTTATCACTTTTGTCCTCTCCCACCTCACAGCTGTGTCACAGACCTCCCTCTTGGGATCCCTCCACTACCACCTGCCACCAGCGTCCTTAAACAACAGAAGCTTTTTCAGATGAGACAGACCCCCAACTTGGCTCTTGGGGTTAAGAGAGAAGAGAAGGGAGGGATCAAGGAATGCAGTAGAGTATGGGGCTGGGTTTAATCAGGACTCCTGGATTCTATGTGCTCCTCCGGGTGGGGAGTGGGGTCTAGTGGTTAGACCAGGGGATTGGGAGTCAAGACTTCTGGATTCTAGTCCCTGCTCTACCATGGATGAAGAGCATAGTTTTAGGGGGAGGGAATTTAAGTACCTTCTGCTTTCTGTAGCTCAGTTTCCCTGCCCATTAAATGGGGATGGTAGCTACATAGCGCAATGTCAGGGAGGCAGGGCTTCCTGGCTCCATGCTAGGCTCAACTTGAGGGAGAGCTGTGCCTGGACTCACTGCTGGCTCCATCACTGAGCTAGGAGGGAGTTGGGCCAGGCTGCTGACTCCACACGTGGGCAGCCCCTCTGGACTCAGTGTGGGGGGGCAGCCCAGCCCTGCTGCTGCTGCTAGCTCCATCACAGGGCTCAGAGTTTGTGGGGGGGAGAGGAAGCTGCCTGGTTACATGGTGCTGTGCTCCAGGCCCAGCTCATAGGGAATATGTGTTTGTTGGGAGGAGGCAGGGGAGCTACACTCTGTGCTGCTCATTGGTTTGGAATTCAGGGGCCTGTACCTGAGGGGGATGGGATCGGAGTCTGTGTCCTAAATCCTTTTCCTTTGTAGCAATGCCTCTGACTTCAGGTGGCTTTATGCTGACATAATTTGCACCAAACAAAGTTTTGAGTGTAGACATGGCCTAAGGCAGGCAGAGTCCAGGTTTGAACTTAGACAGGGCATTCCCATGGCCTTCCCCTTTACTTAACAATTAAATATTGAAGAATAGTCTGATCCTGAGAGTTGACATCCTTCTCTTGCAGCAACAATAATAGTATTACTTAGCACTTGTACAAAACTTTTCATCTATAGACTTCAAAGCACATTTCAGAGATGGGGAAACTGAGGCATGGATCAGTTAGGTGACAAAATGCAATGGTTGAGTGTGCTAAGGAATACATTATCTAGTTTTAATTCCTTTCAACTAAACCTTTTCAGTATATCAATCTTGGAGCTGGAGGTGTAATTGCCAACTCAATCATATGCATGCTGGATTTCATCGAGATAGTGCATTAAAAATAACAGTGTAGCAGGATTCATGTCCTGGGCAGTGGGACAAGCTAGCTGCTCTAAGTACAGAGACCTTCAGCATACCATTGGGTATCTAGTCCATCCTACTACCTGCATCGCTGTGGCTTCACTGTTATTTTTAGTACACTAGTTTGATAAAAGCTAGCAGGAGTATATCTGTCCGAGCTGGAAATTACACCTCTACTCAATTGTTGACATACCCATTGTCTATGGGGAAGAAACGGGAGAAAGGAATGGGGTCCTTTTCCTTCAGGGCCTGGTCCTGCCATGCGTATTCAAACTATGTGGTACCTTACTCCACAGGCTTTATTGGCGGTATGCATGTCTAGATGCATTATACTGCTTTGAAAATCTCAAAGCCTGAGAAAAGACTCTTTAATATGCTATTAGTTGATTGGTAAGATGAGAGAGCTTCTTCTGGTGACGAAGTATTTCAAACTTCATGCAGCACACTGTCAAAATGTATTCACCCATTAGAAATGACCTCGCTACATCAAAGTCACCAACTTTTATTTTAAGAGGCTGAACAGTCTCTGTTAGCTTAGCTTGCTGGTGGTAATCAAAAGGGAAACAAAGAAACAAGGTTACTAAATCCATTAGAGAAACAATCCTTTAAGAAGGATAGCCTTTAAAAATTAATAGTGTGCCAATCAAAGAATCACTGGGGCTTTTAAAGGCTAAAAGCATGCTATCATTTAATGAAGGACTAGAAGAGATCTTGAAAGTTTAGCCGTAAGTTATCTATTAGAATATAACCACTGAAGATTTACATACTCAGTGGTACAAAGTATTATAGCATAAAGGTTACTTTTAGTTTTGATGCGTAGTCCAAAATACACTATATTCTGAGGTGGGTGTTGAACAGATTTGGAGAACTGGCAAATGGAAAAGAAAACCATAAATTGTATCTAACTTTAGATTTGTAGAGGCTTTTGGTGTATTATACCTTAGGGAGGAATAGAGAAACGAATATTTTCTAATTATTTTTTAGGTATAATCATCATAAAATACTATCTTAAATTAAAAGGGTCACATCCTGCAGCTGATTATGTGCATTACTGACACGTAAATCAGTAAGTAAGTAAGGATTCAATGCATATGGTTCAAAGACCATATGGTTCAAAGACATGATACTGGGAAACAATAGCAAAAGAATGTATCTCTTTTTCTGTCAATGACTTTACAGTAACACCTATTATTGCTGTATAACTAATATACAAGACAGTTACACAAGTAAGTTGAAGCAGTTTAGGAAAATGAGCACTCCCAGTAAAGACCATAAAGGAAAATATAGGTTTTAATCCTTATAATAACAAACACTGAAGCCATTTTGTGTCTGGATGGATATTTAGGACCAGATTCTCAGCTGTGCCTTGTTCACACTGAGGGCAGCTGTGAAGAGAGGTTCAAAAGAACTATATTAGGGGCTGGTGTAGTGTCAGCCCAATCCCCAGAGTAATTTAAAGTAGCCTTAAGGTTGCCCTAAATTGTATCAAATGTCAACAGCCTCCAAGGGCCATTTTCCTGGCTGGGGTATGCTAAAATCCATGGGCACTCCAGCCACTCACCCTTTCCCCCCCCCAAATAAGCCCCTCAAAAAGTCTTAATGGGGCTGACTATCTAGTTCTTACAATTTGGATGCACCACTGTCTGATTTGCGAACAAACTGGAGATAATTGGGGACACAAATTTAGCCACACAACTGATTATATATTTCTGAGGTGCTACAAAGAAATGAAAAAAAAAATGGTCTTGTATTGTCTGTTGTCTTTGCCTCAAATAAAAGCTTTTCTCAGGAGTTCAAGACAATGGTTCTTCAAGACCCTCAGTTCAACATAAACATGGAAGGGAATCTGGAGAAAAATATTTTTATTGCAGTGGTTTTCAAGTAAGGGTACGCATACCCCTGGGGGTACGCAGAGGTTTACCAGGCAGTATATTAACTTGTCTAGGTATTTGCCTAGTTTTACAACAGTCTACATAAAAACCCGTAGCAAAGTCAGTACAAACTAAAAAGTCATACGACTTGTTTATATTGCTCTATATACCATACACTGTAATATAAGTACAATATTTATACTCCAAATGATTTATTTTATAATTATATGATAAAAATGGAAAGTAAGAATTTTTTTCAGTAATAGTGTGTTGTGACACTTTTGTATTTTTATGTCTGATTTTGTAAGCAAGTAGTTTTTTGGACAGGTAAAACTTGGGGTATGCAAGACGAAAAAGACTCCTGAAAGGAAAAAGGAGAGCTTTTGTGGGTTGTAATCCAGATGCATCTGATGAAGTCGGTTGTAATCCATGAAAGCTTATACCCAAATAAATTTGTTAGTCTTGAAGGTGCCAGAGAACTCTCGTTGTTCCTGCTGTATACAGATTAGTACAGCTACCCCTCTGGAGCTTCTGAAAGGAGTACGGTAGCCTGGTTAGAGGATGAGAGCCACTGGTTTATTGCATATAACCTCATGGGTTGGAGGATGGTCTTCATGGTATGGATTCATTTATCTCTGTCGATTTAATTTGTGATTCCTTTAGAAATCTTATTGATTTGGAACGCTGAGAGATGACATCAGCAAATCATATAGAGCTATGCTTCTATTGCTTGGGTATATTTTATTATCAGAGCATTACTTCTTCAACAAGCTGCAGTGTGGAAGCTGTGATAAGAGGAGACATTCTGCTTTGGCTTGTCCCATGACACAGCGGCATATACAAGAAGAAAGGGAGAACAATAATACTAATAAACCAATAATGCCTAGAAATATGAACACCTGAACAAATTATTTGGTTAGAGATGCATCAGCCTCAGAAACTGTGCCCTCATATAATGAGATAGCTTGTGAGCGATACCATTTCACAGAAGTGTAGGTGATGTGGAATAATTGGGACTCCAGTACTCCGTTCTGCGTTAAGGTAAATACAAATTACCTGAATATGGAAATAAAATTTATAGAGGGCCTGCAAAATCTGAGATTTCTGAACAAATGTACAAACAACAAATCATCGGACATTAAAAGTAGGAGAAAATCCTTGTTGTTTTGAAAACAATACTTGGGAAGAAAAAAAAGAATATTTGCAGATTAATTAATTAATTAATTGATTGATTGATTGATTTCTGCTTATGCATATAGTTAATTATGGCAGAAAATGGGGAAAAGGTGTTAGTAAAAGGAAATGACTCCAGCATATCTAGAAGAGAGAAAATTGAGATATTACCATTATAATTTTATTTATTAGAGTCCCAAAGTTTGAAGAATCAGTGCTAGAGTGAAAAATATTAATTCAATGAACTGTGGGATAAAGAAAAACAAAGTTATTGAAATGAGCTGTTTTATATATATTTATATATTATTTATATACATACATATTTTCACTAGAATTAATAACAGATTATATACAAAGGCATATATCATAATATCATTCCTTAACTGAATGTTTATGTCTATTAATTTAATAATTAATTAACCAGGAAGAAAGAACTATGAATAGAAACCTGAAAGAGTTTCTATTTTAAATGTTAACATTTACAACACGCATTTTAGTATGACAGCAGAAAAATCCATAAAAACAAATGTTCAGATTCTGTCTCTCTTTAATTGTCATCATTTTTCATTCTAACATGTTTTGTGTTATTTGAGATTGAAGGACATGCTGTACAAAAAATAACCTCTTAAGAGTATATCAAAAGATTTCAACTTAATTCAAGGGACTCACAGAATGGTTTCATACACTATACCTTTTCCTCAGTAGCAGAAGACAGTATAAAATAGGTGTTGTTTTTGAATGAATGTGATAGAGATATTGAAAAATAGTATAACGAATACAGAGGTATAACACTGATATATTCATAGTGCACATTTCATGGTATTATTGGACTTTGGTCATCCTGAACATCTTCATTTGCAAAATGTGTCGCTAATAAGTCTTAAAATGTATTGGTGTTAAAATGACATATTAATTTGGGTCAAGGATAATTAATTTTTTATCATTTAGGAGGCTGGATCTTAATTTAAAACTGAGACTAACAAAGCAGAATTATTAAAATGTGGCATTAGTTTCTCTCATGAAATGTCCACACTCAAACTCACAGGGGTTAACAAATGGTGGCAAAATATTGCAATAGACTGTCTTTTTTTTAGACAGGCATAAAGGAGGCTAAAGTGTGAACATTGTGATGGTCCTCTCAACAGAGGTGAAATTTCACTCTTAACATAAGAACAGCCATACCGGCTGAAACCAATGGTTCATCAATCCCAGTATCCTGTCTTCCGACAGTGACCAATGTCAGGTGCTTCAAAGGGAATTAATAAAACAGGTAATCATCAGGTGATCCATCTTGTCAGCGATTCCCAGCTTCCAGCAAACAGCTCTTATTGTATGGGTGCAAACATGAGCGCACACACACGTCTCACATTAGTATATTAGTACATTTTGAAAAATCCTTCAGATTTGGTGTGAGCCCTTCTGTGTACTGTGGGCCCAGGTGCTAGAACAATATTTACAGTGGGGTTGTGGTGCTGAAGCTGGAAACCACATATTGGTGTTGTTATTATTAGTTCAAGCCGGGGGTGTGGGAGCATGCCTAGCACCCCCAATTCTGGTACATATGGCCTAGGCTTGTGAGCTACTTAGAGATTGTTCATTGATGCCAGTTGTCCTCAACTTCCAGTGACTTCAGTGGGAACTAAGGACACTCAATACTTTTCACCAGGGGCTGATTATTTCACAAAATTGGGAGAACCAAAAAAAAAAAGAATAAATTTTGCATGGGACAGGGATTCGGTAGACCTGTGTTCTATTTGTCCTTCTGTCATTGAGTCACTTAACAAATCACAAGTTCCAAAGGGGTAGCCGCGTTAGTCTAGTTCAGCAAAACAAACAAGGGCTGTGTCTACACTTGTAAATTAAGTCGACTTAACTTACCCTGCATCTACACTACAGTTTTCTTAAGTCGACTTAAGCAGCTTGCTTAAGTCGACTTAAGGAAAATAAAGTCAACTTAATGAAAATTAAGTCGACTTTATTAAACCTAGAATTACTTCGATTTACAGCTTAATTCGACTTTATAAAGTCGAATTAAGCCAGTGTAGATGTGGGGTAGCCCTAAGTTGATTTAGGGCTACCCCAGGAATACACCAATGCCCTCCCTGTGGGGGGGGGCACAGAGGGAGCCTGGCATGCCCCCCCAAAGGGCAGGGCAGAGCCCTGTGTGACGCTGTCTGGATTTAGGGAACCATTCATGATATTATTTTCTATTCATATATAATAAATGCTATAATCCATAGGAACTATGTCATGTTTGATATCAATAGAAAGGTAGTAATTTGCTGAGAATGATTATATAGTTTATGTATAGGAACTGTATTTGTATTAGAAGTTAGGAATATGGTTGTTATATCTATACTTTAACTTGTGTGATTCTGGGGAAACACCCCAGACAGGATGTCTACAACCATTGTCTCCTTAATGGCTCATCAGGTTTCTCCCTGAGCTCATTGTACCTGGGAGCTTCCTTAACATTAAGGAGACAATGGTTGTAGACATCCTGTCTGGGTGTTTCCCCAGAATCACACAAGTTAAAGATTTGAGACCATCAATTTAAGGCTAAATAGAGAATACTTTTTCTTCCCCCATTACAACAGGTAATTTTGCTTTCCTTTTCCCCTCACCTCCCTCCTATATGCTGTTGTCTACTGTTTGAATCTAAACAACTGTATCAATTTGCTGTAACAATCTGACCTGATCCTATGACTATACTTCCCCGCATTTATTTTCCTCCCATTCATCTGTACTTCTCCATTTTCAAGCATCTGATGAAGTGGGATTTTCTCCCATGAAAGCTCATGCGAAAAATAAAGTTGTTAATCTTTAAAAGTGCCACAAGACCCCCTTTTTTTTGTTGAACAAATCATTTCACCTATCTCTGAGATCTTCAACAAATAATTTCACTTCTCTCTGCTTGTGTTTCCTCTCTCACACTTGGTCTGATAAGTTTATTTAGATTGTCCCTTAGTATCTCTTTGTGCAGTGCCTACCACAATGGAAATCCCACCTTGGTTTGATTCTTTAAGATTATTGCTGTTGTTGTTAACAGTAACAACAAGTACAATCTGATCTACGTGGCTCCAGGCAAAATTATGGAAAAGCTGATACAAGATACAATCAGTGAAGCATTAAAGGATGGTAACATAATTAATTCCAGTCAACATACTTTTATGGAAAATAGGTCTGGTCCAGTTAGTCTGATATCATCTTTTGATGAGATTACAAGTTTGGTTGAGAAAGATAACTGTGTTGATATAAAAACAAGGACTCCTGTGGCACTTTTAAAAACCAACAAACTTAACACATGAACTTTCTTCTTTGTTTTGCTGAACTAGACTAACACAGGTACCCCTCTGGAACATGTGTTGATATAAGAGATTTAGCCTTCTGTTGGATATTTGACTTAGTGGCATGCAACATTCTGATTAAATATTAACTTTCAACAAAAGCAGTCAGACATATTAAATGAATTAAAAATTGTAAAACTGATAGAGGTAAAAAAGTATAAATGGCGAATTATTGTCCATCGAGTGTTCCTAGTATGGTCTCCCAGAAATCTCTTCTTGGCCCATGCTATTCAATGATTTATTTAGCAATTATTTGAAAAAAAATCATTGCTGATAAATCTTGTAGATGACACAGATATTGGTAGAGTGGTAAACACTGATAAGAACAGATCAGTTATACAAAGCAATCTGAATCACTTGGTAATATGGAATCGCTTAAGCAACACACATTTTAATACAGACGCATGCAACGTCGTACATCTAAGCACAAAGAAAGTAGATCACACAGTATGAGAGAGTATATCCTGGAAAACGGTGACTCTGGAAAAGCCTTTGAGGCTAGGTGGGTAACCATCTGAACATAACAAACAAGGAGTCCTGTGGCACTTTTAAAGACTAACAAATTTATTTATCGCATGAGCTTTCGTGGGAGAAAATCCCACTTCATCAGACACTTTGAAGATGGGGAATTTAAAGAAAGGGAGGAAATTGAATGTAGGGAAATGTATGATGCAGGATCAGGTCAGGCTGTAACAGCAAATAAAAATAGGTGTAACGTAAACTATCAGTGTGATGCTGTGACAATGGGTGCGTCTACACTTACAAATTAAGTCGACTTAAACTTGCTTAAGTCGATTTAATTTAATCTGTGTCCACTCTACATTTTCCTTAAGTCGACTTAAGCAGCTGCTTAAGTCACCTTAAGGAAAATTTAGGTTGACTTTATTAAACCTCATTTTAAGTCGACTTTGCTGGCTAAGTCGACTTTAGAAAGTCAATTTAGCCAGTGTGGATGTGGAGTAGCCCTAAGTCGACTTTAAGTCGACTTAGGGGGCTCCAGGGCTTCCCCACTGCCCTCCCTGCCAGGGTGGCTGGCACAGCCACAGCCTGGAATGCCCCCCCACAGGGCAGGACAGAGCCATGCCCCCCCCGCCCTTATGCTCTGCCAAGGTCCCTGTCCTCCTTTGCCCCATTGTACAGGTACAATGGGGCAAAGGCTGAGCCCCCTGGCACTTGACAAGGGGTGCCCCCCCTCCCACCATGGACCTGTCCCAGGTCCACCTAGTCCCTACAAGTCGACTTAGACGTCCAGTATGGATGCTCTAGGTCGATTTGGCAAGGTCCCCTTTAAGTCGACTTAAATTTTGAGTGTGGACATGCTAAGTCGACTTAAATTAACAAGTGTGGACATAGCCTAAGAGAGCTAATACAATTCTTGAAGGTACAAACAGAGGATACTGAGTAAGAGTAGGAAGATGGTATTTTTATAACATTGGTGAAACCATTACTAGAATACTGTATCCAGTTCTGATGTCCACGGTTCAAAAAATGGTGAAAAATTGAAAGGATTCAGAAAAAGAGCTATATGAATGATCTGAGGATTGGAAAACATGCTTAGAGAAAAATTCATAAGCTCAATCTATTTAGTTTATCAAAGAGAATGTTAAAAGAGGATAGATTTAAAAGGGGGACATGTCCCTATCCACCACTTTAGGTGCCTAAGTTCAATGTTTAGGTACCACTGGCATTCACAAAATCACTGTTTAGCTGAGGGGTTAGCAATAATATTCACAGGTGAGCCGGGGAGGGGTGGCGATGGAGAGCTAGCTGTGGGTCCTGCTGGCACAGCGGCAGAGAGCTGACCCTGGGGCCAGAGAGGGGAATTGGAGAGCCGGCTCTGGAGGGTGGTGGGTGGGACAGAGATATCAGGAGGGCTGGTTCCGGCTCACGAGCTGTATTTTGTCCACCCCTGGCTTAGCTACTCCCTAATTCTATATGTGCCTGAGTTTCTATCAGCAAAGTCCCATTAATACAAAGGATTTTGAGCTGCACTATTTTGTTTCTTAAGCACAGTAATAAGAACCCTGCTCCACTGCCCTTAACTGAAAAAAAAAAGAAAAGAAAAGAGGAATGCGTGAAATAAAATCAGTTCAATTGGTAAAAAATGGGATGGCAAAGGTAGACCTTAACATTAAGGTGCATATGTTAGCAATTAAGCAAACATTAAAAAAAATAAGATGGTGATTTATAGTTTAAAAGACTGGTAATTTTAAGCGTGCATGCAATGTTGGCACACAGCCAAGGCCAGTGAAATGGCACTTCTAAGTAGTTTACTCTATGGCCAGTGCATTGTTAGGCAGATTGTGGTAACACTCCAAAAACTGCAGGAAGGGATCAGTCAGACATGCGCTGTAAAATTTATTGTGCAACAGCTTTGATTGACTACAAGATTTAGCAGTTTGGATTGGTCTATAAGTATGGACCAATCAGAGAGGGTTTAAAAGTGACTGGAGGATAGGTATGCTAATACTAGTATTGAAAAATAAACCAATCAGAAGAGGCCAAAAACTATATATAAGGCAGACATCAGGCAAGCAAAAGTCAGTCAGGAGTAGAAGAAGCAGCAGCTCAGAAGGGCTATTCTGGGATCCCTGGGTCTGTTTTTGGGGTAACACCAGTCTACTGTATCCAAATGGAGTGCTATTGTCCTGTTTTTTGGCCACATTTGAAGAAGTTCATTTCCCTGGGGATTTCTGTGATACTTGTAGTGTAGGAACTGTGATGGTCTGTGATTGGAAAGAAATAGGCAAATTAGAGGTATGGTTTCTAGCACTATTCTCCCTGACACATTTACCTGGCAGAAACAGTGTGACCTATAGTTTGCATAATTTCTTGTCATAAATGTATGATGCCTTCCATTTTGTCCAGTCAAGATTCTACTTTATGAAATTTAACTTTGCCCCATTTGAATTATAAAAGGAAGTGATTTCATGGACCTATCCTTCCAAGTGATCTAATTTTCCATGGTAATTTCTTTGAACTTCCATTGGGGAATGATAAACTCCAATGACTTTCTACCCAGACTCATGCAACAGAACTTTGATTATAAATTAAGGACCAACATGTATTGCCTTTACTTTTACTTTACTGTTTTTATCTATGGCACCATTGCTACTAGTAGGAAATCACAATCAGGAACTGAAGAAAGACAGTCTCCCAGATAAGTGAGGAGTCTTACAAAACTCACCATATTTTTTCTCAAATTTTCATCTTGCTCTGCCCTTCAGTGCGTTTTTTATACAGCTAAAAGCTTTTTTGTGTTAAGAACATAAGAACATAAGAAAGGCCGTACTGGGTCAGACCAGAGGTCCATCTAGCCCAGTATCTGTCTACCGACAGTGGCCAGTGCCCAGGAGCCCCAGAGGGAGTGAACCTAACAGGCAATGATCAAGTGATCACTCTCCTGCCATCCGTCTCCATCCTCTGATAAACAGAGGCTAGGGACACCATTCTTAACCCCTTTCTGGCTAATAGCCATTTATGGACTTAGCCACCATGAACTTATCCAGTTCCCTTTTAAA
Organism: Pelusios castaneus; assembly: GCA_007922175.1. Classification (NCBI taxonomy): domain Eukaryota; kingdom Metazoa; phylum Chordata; order Testudines; family Pelomedusidae; genus Pelusios; species Pelusios castaneus. Next base: position 6,508,056 of record ML686006.1, on the reverse strand, counting down.
TATTGTTATAGTCCCAGCCTTCACAACCTCCTCAGGTAAGGAGTTCCACAAGTTGACTGTGCGTTGTGTGAAGAAGAACTTCCTTTTATTTGTTTTGAACCTGCTACCTATCAGTTTCATTTGGTGACCCCTGGTTCTTGTATTATGGGAGTATTTAAACAACTTTTCCTTGTCCACTTTTTCCACATCAGTCATAATTTTATATACTTCTATCATGTCCCCCCTCAGTCTCCTCTTTTCCAAGCTGAAGAGGCCCAGCCTTTTCAATCGTTCCTCATACGAGGCACTCTCCAAACCCCTAATCATTTTAGTTGCCCTTTTCTGAACCTTTTCTAGTGCTAGAATATCTTTTTTGAGATGAGGAGACCACATCTGTACACAGTATTCGAGATGTGGGCGTACCATGGATTTATATAAGGGCAATAATACATTTGCAGTCTTATTTTCTATCCCCTTTTTAATGATCCCTAACATCCTGTTTGCTTTTTTGACCGCCTCCGCACACTGTACGGACATCTTCAGAGAACTATCCACAATGACTCCAAGATCTTTTTCTTGACTCGTTGTAGCCAAATTAGCCCCCATCATATTATAGGTATAGTTGGGGTTATTTTTTCCAATGTGCATTACTTTACACTTATCCACATTAAATTTCATTTGCCATTTGGATGCCCAATCACTTAGTTTTGTGAGATCTTTTTGAAGTTCTTCACAATCTGCTTTGGTCTTGACTATCTTGAGTAGTTTAGTATCGTCTGCAAACTTAGCTACCTCACTATTTACCCCTTTCTCCAGATCATTTATGAATAAATTGAATAGGACTGGTCCTAGGACCGACCCTTGGGGAACATCACTAGCTACCCTTTTCCAATCTGAGAATTTACCATTTACTCCTACCCTTTGTTCCCTGTCTTTTAACCAGTTCTCAATCCATGAGAGGACCTTCCCTTTTATCCCATGACAACTTAACTTACGTAACAGCCTTTGGTGAGGGACCTTGTCAAATGCTTTCTGGAAATCTAAGTACACTATGTCCACTGGATCCCCCCTGTCCACATGTTTGTTAACCCCTTCAAAGAACTCTAATAGATTAGTAAGACACGATTTCCCCTTACAGAAACCATGTTGGCTATTGCTCAACAGTTTATGTTTTTCTATGTGACTGACAATTTTATTCTTAACTATTGTTTCAACTAATTTGCCCGGTACCGACGTTAGACTTACCGGTCTGTAATTGCTGGGATCCCCTCTAGGGCCCTTTTTAAATATTGGCGTTACATTAGCCGACTTCCAGTCTTTGGGTACCGAAGCCATTTTAAGGGACAGGTTACAAATCTTAGTTAACAGTTCCGCGACTTCACATTTGAGTTCTTTCAGAACTCTTGGGTGAATGCCATCTGGTCCCGGTGACTTGTTAATGTTGAGTTTATCAATTAATTCCAAAATTGGCATGTTGGCATGGGATTTTCTCGTCATAACTCCTCAAAACACAAAACTGCCAAGTTTGCCATTGCGTTTAACTTATTTGAGCACTTGTTTTGGTTTTAATATGCCATGGTGCCACATGAATATGCGGAGGTCCCAGTAAAGGAAATATGCAGGTCAGGTTGGACAGGATTCAGGACCGATGGGCTCCAAACAACTATTAGAAGTAAAAGGGAAAGGGATAGAAGGGTGTCTTCTTCGCTGATTCATTATCAGTTTTTTAAGAACAATTCTAAGCAGCTTGCCACTTTTTAAAAGTAGATTAGACATGGTTTTATTATTATATTAAATAAAAACTTTATATCTGAGAAGGATCTTGTGACAAAACTATGGCAAGCGTTTTATTTAAAGGTGATACTGACTATATAGATTATATTTTCTATTTTATTTTCCCTGTTCTGTATTATTTCGAAAATGTGGTTGTAAACAGGCTGTTTTAGGAACTTCTGTAGTACTGTATGTTGTTTTTATCTGGCCAGAAAACATCATCTTTTGTTTCTAACATCACTGAAGCTACAGGGAATTTTGGTTGAGTAAAGACTGCATGATTAGGGACTTTTAATATAATAAATCATATCAGTTAATTATGATACTTGATACTTGAACAACAAATACTGTAAAAGTAAACAATATAATTTGTATTTGTCCAACTGGCCATGGTATTTGATGTTAGTATTACTTGATAGTAAGACATAATTATTTAAGAGGCATTCGGGTTTATTTAAAATTGATTAAAAGCATCTCATTACATCCGATTATTTCTGTACAATAATATTAAACATTCTATTAGTCACTTGTAGACCTCACTTCAGATAACCAGTATGTGGCGCTGTCTCCTGTCTAAAAACAGCCCTGAGTTTCACAAAGCTGCTCTTCAGGAGACCTAGTGTTTACATTGCCAGCTGTAAATGTCACACCATAACACTGAAGAAGGACTTAAACATTGTATCAGGAGATCAATTTATGCTTTTAAGTATTAATTTTGCTTGAATTTTCAATGTTTTTAATGCTAGTGATGACCTCTTTTAGTTTATCAGGGGGACCAACAACTCTGAGAATAAAATAATCAAAACAAGCAAACCGAAAAACAAAAAGCAAACAAACAACACCAGATAATTATATTTTAGATTTGGGGGTAAGGAAAAGAGGTGTACTGTATAAAAGAAAAAGAGGTGTACTATATAAAAGTTACAGGATTCACAAGAAAAAAAGGATTTTTAAAAGCAGAAATTTAAGACTGGTGAGCAGTAGTCAGCAGAAAAATTCACTTAAAAGGAAAATCTTGTTTGCTTTAACAAATTATTAATTTTATTCTCTGGGATGTGGGAAGATGTGCGTGTTTAATAAATTAAAACAGTTTCTTGTTTATCTCTGAAGTTTTCAAAAAACATGTCACTTTGAGCATCATACTTGTTTCCAAATCTCAATTTAGTAAACTCTCTCCCTATAACACAAACAAATATGCATATATTTACATTTTATGTGTATGTAATCTCTCTCCATCATTCAGGTATATATTTAGTCTTTATGGTTTTTGACTGCCAATCTTGTTTATTAAGTACTTGAACTACTGTGCCTGAATTTCTTTAGTTTCTTAATTTCCTTGTAAGGGCACATGTCCTGTGTGAATTCAGTTTTAGTGGCTCTGAACAGCCAGCCTTTTGTGTGCTAACCAACTCAACCTTACTTAAAAGGAATTCAGAGAGTACTCTGATGATCTCTGTAACCATGACCTTTCAAACACAAGCAACTGAATAAACTATATTCACATACTTTTTAAGGATTAAAGGCTCTGTGCCTTTAGCTACCGATATTTATAAAACTGATGAAATAGAAGGATTTGTGGACTTCTAATGGGGGGCAGGGTGTATTTTATTTTATTTTAATGCCCAACGTGGATTTCTAACGCTGGAAATAACCTGTCTGTCTGTCTGTTCCATACCTGTAGTATTTGAGCACCAAATATGATTATTAAATATGGCTGCAGATCTTTTTCAGACAGGTATTATTATTTAATAAAATTATGGCCAAAGTTGAAAGCATTTGGTGTACTTGTTAACATAATGAATCAGTCAAAGTAATAATCTTTGCCAATTTTCTGTTCCCTTCTAGCCGTGGGGCATCATGGAAGAATTGCAGAAGTCTTAGTCAAGTTTCGTAAAACCTAAACCAGAATAAATGGTTTAGAAACAGACATTTCCTGAATTGGATGGGCCAACCCAGACCACCTCTGATGAGACAGGATGTGTTTCCAGACTTTATGAACATTGTTAGGGCTATACCACAATTTCCATAATGAAGATGATTTTTTCTTACTACAATTGAGGTGCCAGATTGGGCCAGATTCAATTTAGCATGCTGAATCAGTGGATTCCACCATCTGTTGTTAGTAGATCCCAGGCTGTGGGCCTCCACTGATGGGAAATCTACTAGAAATGTGGGTACTGTTTACACCCCAACTACCTCCACTTAGCTGAGGAGATCAGGACTGGCCATGACAGCTCAAAGCGGGTGGAGCCTTCTGGAGAAATATTTGGGACAGTTCCAGAGCTTAGTTGGTGCATTCCAACATAGCCTTCCATTATAGGACTGCTAGGACATTGCTGCGCTGCCGTGGCTGGGTCAGCTGACGTGGGCACACAGGGCTTGGGCTGTGAGGCTAAAAACTGCAGTGTAGTCATTCAGTGTCAGGCTGAAGCCCAGGCTCTGAAACCTTGCAAGGCTGAGAGGGTCTCAGAGTAAGTCTACAGGGAGATAAAAAACCCATGGCTGGCCCAGGTCAGCTGACTCAGATTTTGCCAGTTAGCTTGAAACATTGCTGTATAGACATGTGGGCTCAGGTTGTATTCTGAGCTCTGGGATTCTGTGGGGGTGGAGAGTACCAGAATGTGAGCTCCAGCCTGTGCCCCAAAGTCTACTTTGCCTGAGTCAAGTGACCTTGGCTCTGAGATTTAGTGCTGCAGATTTTTTATTGCAGTGTAGATGTATCCCGATAGATAGTGCACTGCATTGATTAGTTTTTAAAATTGCCCTCCCTAGCACAACCCTTTTCGGTAGGCTGTGGTAACACTGCCATCAGACCTGTCCCTTTCTGGCACAACTGCTCCCTCAGGCACAGGAGGATGAAATTTGTAATTGCAATTCGCCAGTCACTCACAAGGTGAATCTGGCCCATGAACTTCTACAGAGTTACTCCAGATTTCTGCCCAAGAAACGAAAGCAGAATTTGATCCAGAAATACTTCAAACCACAAAAAGAAATTGAAAGTGAAGATTTTTCTCCATCCCTTTTATAGTTACATATTGCTAGTGTCTGATGTTACCAAATGCCTGTGCGTTGTAACACTAATCCAACTTCTGTTTTCTTTTATTCAATTTCTTCTATCACATCCAGCACCAAAGCATCTCAGCCTATTTTGAATAGAATTATAGCATTAGATAAGAATGTTTTTGCTTTAGGCTTCATAATGTCCATAGTTCATAAGTTTAACACAAATTTTACGGGTTTGATTCTCCCTTGATAGACTTTTGTATTGCCTGCTGCCGACAATGGAGGTTGCCTGCATGTGTTCAGGAGAAAATAGCTTCCTTGAGCTTTTTGCTTGTGTTATGCTGGTGTCAATCTGAAGTGAGGAGAGTGGTATTACACTGGTGTAAAACTGATATAAACAAGAACACAATTCTTATTATATATTGATTTCCTTGAAGGAGATTTTTCCAAAGTACATTTAGCTGTATTTTAAAATATATTCAACAAAAGAGACTCCAACAGCCTGTAGACAAAATAATCTATAAAATATTTTGACAGCAGACATATTTACACCTCCTGCAATGGCCCCAACTCTCAGCATTGAGTGTCAATTGATCCAAGCCTGGGCTCACCTAGCTTGGGAGGTTTAATCCAGACTATAGTTAGAAAAGAATACATTTTCTCCTTCTATTCATGTGATGTATTGCAGATATAGGATTTTACACACAGTATTTTAAAATCAATGCATAATGTGATCTATGTGCTTCATACTGTGTGCATGCACTGTAAATACAGAAACTAAAAGAAACAAAGTTCCAGAGGGGTAGCCGTGTTAGTCTATTGCAGAAAAACAACAGAGTCCTGTGGCACTTTTAAATACTAACAGATTTATTTATCGCATGAGCTTTCGTGGGAGACAATCCCACTTCATCAGACACTTTGCCACAGGACTCTGTTATTTTTAAAAGAAACAAAGTACCTCTTGTACATGTATTTTAGTTATTTTGTTTAAAAAAGCACAAGATGTTAATTATTTTAATTTTGTCATTATTACCTAAACATGCTGGACTAATGACTTATAAAATTTATTTTTTAAATAAATAAATAAATAAATAAATAAATAAATAAATAACATATTAGGATGAGATTTTATGAGATGAGATTCCATGCAAGCTCCAACCTGGAACAAATTTTAGCACTGACTTATGATTTTACTATGAGAAAACTCATGGTCTTCAGTAAACCCCAAGCTTGTTAGGAAAAAAAAAAAAGACTTATAAGAATTGTCTGTTAGCTGAATTTCTGAATGAATGGATCTAAGCTGGTAAGTAAAAATAAGTTCCAAAGGGGTAGCCATGTTAGTCCAGTTCAGCAAAACAAACAAGGAGTCCAGTGGCACTTTTAAAGATGAACAAATTTATTTATTGCATAAGTAATATTATGGATCCAGTAACATTATTAACAATAGATCAAACAAATACTAGTTTTGACAGTCAAAAATCAAGACCCAGAAGGTATACAGATGTGTGTGTATGCTGGGTGTGTCTATTTAGGTCTGTCCATCTGTGGAACTGTGTGTTTGGCTGGATGCATCAGGCATGTTTGTATCTGCCAATAAGCAGCTGTACCTGTTTAAGGGCCAGATCTTTAATTCCCTGGGATGTCAGTGGGCGCTAACTGGCCTCTGCACCTGGCAGTCAGGCCCAGCGTGTGTGTATGAGAGAGGTTGTTTCTATGCACACAAGAGGGCGGTGGGCTGGTTTTTCTGGGGGGGTCTATTTAGGAACAGCTGCCTGTCTGCGCAGGCAGGTCTGAGCACTTGTCCTGTGAATGCGGGGCTGTGCCAGTGTGTTGCAGCGTGGGGGTGCGCACAGGGGACCTTAGAGAAGTTCACCAGCCCCTTCGCGTTCTCTGTCCCCAGCCTGCGGTCAGGCCGCCCGTCTCCGCTGTCACTCACATTTCTTGCAGCCAATGGCACAGCCTCCTGTCACCTTCACCCCACCCCCTCCAGGGAGTAAGGGGAGGGGAGCTCGGAGGGAGTGAGGAGAGTTGTGTGATTGAACTTTCTTGTCGAGTTTGCAGTGCTGAGGTTCCTCCTACCCAGCCCAACCCAGCCGCACCCGAGCGGTGCACGGCAGCTTCTCCGGGCGTCCCTTGCTCTCTGCAACGCCAGAACCCAGCCGCCCGCGGCGCGATGGTGTGCAAGGATCCCGGCGTGTCTCTGCCCCTTCTCCTGTGGATTACGGCTTCCTGGGGCTGCCTGGCTGCCGCTCGCAAGCAGGACGAGCCTTTCTCCGCTGTCAGCGTCTACCGAGCCAGATGCACCTCCCGCTGCCTCAGCCTGCAGATCACTCGCATATCCGCTTTCTTCAAGCATTTCCAGGTAGGGAGCCCGCGCCAGCACCTGGCCCCTCTCCGCGCGGGCCGAGCCGCGGCGCGGTGGCGCTTGGTGGGTGCTCGTGGGACGGCTTGGATTTCATCGCCTCTTCGCCAACTTGCTTTCCGAAAGGGGCTGCCTGTGGCGCAGGAGGGACACGCTTTCCACCTCTCTCCGATCGCCTCGGAGCCGAGGTTAGGCGGGTGGGAACCCTTCGCACCCACACTCCGGGCGGCCAGCCCTAAAATCAGGGGTCATCAGCACTTTTGGGCGGGGTGTCCCGGCACTTCCCGCGCCTTTGGCCGAATGCGGCCACTGACTAGCCCTGCATTGGTGCATTTCCCAGACCTGTTGGGATCGGGCTTGCTGGCAGAGCTCTCGGCCGCGGGAAGGTGACTGGTCGGGGCAAGGCAGCTGTCCGCCCTCATCACAGGTGCCCGCTTTCCTTTGCACTTCCGTCTCTGCTAAATACGGTGATCTGCAGCCCTTTCCCCTGAATTCATGCCCGGGCGTTGTCCCGGGACTCTTCTAAAGGCGCGCGTCCCTGGTTTCTACGTAGGAGACTCAGAGCTGTGAGAAAACTACAGTGGACAGGGGCACTGGTGCCGTGTGTGTGTGTGTGTGTGTTCAGATGCCAGGGAAAGTCTGGGGCAGATGAGCTGAGTTTAGGGGACTCTTATACTAAGACGCAAGCATTTATGATAGGTCATTGCAGCATTTTTAGATGGTTTTCTCGTATTGTCTACTTGACAGATTTCTTTAGGGTGATGGCCAAGAGTTTGTAGCATCTGTTCCGATCTCCCAGTGGATGGTGGTTTATAATTGCAAACTGTGCTACAACCGTGCGGGACAAATGGGGGGTGGTGATGATAATGGGGTGAGGGAAGAATGTCACACTATTTTGGGGTGCAGGTCGAGACCCATGTGAAATGAGCCACACTTCAGCTGATGGGTGTAAAAGCATATAGACCCTTGCGGGGCAGATCTTATTAAAAAATCGGGTATCCAACCGCTTATGTCCACACCTTCCCTCTGTACTGCCTCTTCCAGCTTCCCACCTGTTCTGTGCTGATGAAAGGCTGAACTGCATCGACCAGAAGGCAATGATTAAAACACTTTGAATTGCACATAAAAACAGCCTTCTCTCTCCCCATAATAAAGTGACTTCCCACCTATTTGAAAAGAGGGACATATTAACATTGTAGACAAGTTCCAAAGGGGTAGCTGTGTTAGTCTAGGTCAGCAAAACAAACAAGGAGTCCTGTGGGACAACAGAGTCCTGTGGCACTTTTAAAGACTAACAGATTTATTTATCGCGTGAGCTTTCACGGGAGAAAATCCCACTTCCTCAGATGCTTTGCATCTGAGGAAATTGGATTTTCTCCCACAAAAGTTCATGAGATAAATAAATTTGTTAGTCTTTATGAGTAACATTGTAGAGAACCATTCCCAACTCTGGAAAGAGACAAGGTGAGAAAGAAGTGATGGTTCTTCTCTATATGTGCATTGAAACAAACAAAAGCTGTAAGGGAAATATTTGCAGAAACCTATCTTTTTGTTTATCCAAGGGCAAATGAATTCACATGCAGTGCTGGCTTTTAAAATCCCGATATCATATTAATATTTTAAATGTAATAGAAAATCGAAACCCAAATGTTTCCTATTGTGACTGCAACAGGAGCTGTCTAGTATCTGCGACCGAATTTAAAAAAAAAAAAAAAAAAAAAAGGCAAAAAGATTGGGAGAGGGCAGAGGGTTGTGGGTCTATAGTGTCTGTCCACGTGAAAAGGAAGGACAAGGGAAAAGTGCATTTGAACTTATATCTTCGCTTGTGTAGCAAAGAGCACGTGCAGTCCGAGGTTTTACCTGAAGGTGTCCTGGATTTTGAAACAGCAAAGTACCTGCTATGAAAAATGTCTTTGTTTCAGAAAATGTCTCGAAAGCAGGAAAAACATGAAAACTGGTTCATTAACTTGATGAGGGATTAGAATTTTTTATGGCATTGTCAGTAGGTTGTAACTTATTTGTTTTAGTTTCAGCGACTGAAGCACCAGTTTAGATCAAGCCAATTCCTGGTGAAAGGCTTTTTTTGTTTTTTCTTGGCATGGTTTCTTTTCCGAAGTAAAACTGCTGACAGAATGCACATTGCCAAACATTACTGATTACATTTTAATTAGCTAGGGTGAAATAAGCTGCAAATTACTCAGTTAGGACTTAATAACAGGCTTTTTTTTTGGGTAATCAATTGCAAGTCTTGGAGTGTTAACCCTAACCTGCTAAAGCACACTGTAATTAATCTAAATTACAGGGGATTGAACTCTCTTTGGGTATGAAACGACTGCAATGTTTAGAAGAAAATGATCTCATTTATAAATGTTAAGCTTCCCATTGTTTTTTAGTGAAAGAAGGAGGAAGGGGTTCAGGCGATGGTAAACATATAACATTTAATATGCATAGTGGACTATAAGGCCATACACACCTGGGTGACATTATACATTGGTTAAAAAGGAGACAAAGCTCCTCCTTTCCTCAAGTATTGAAGTTCTTTCATTGCAGATGATGCCACATTATCTAGATCAGCCTTTGAAGTAATCCAAACATTAGCTCAGCCCAACAGCAGCAGCAAAGTTCACTGAGGATCCCATGAAGAACACACAGTGCCTGTTTTGAGAGGACTTAAGGATTTTCCCCAACCCCTCAATCACAGTCACTCAATAGTTGGGGTCAGCTAGAGACCTCTGGAGGGGGTGGGCAGTGCTGCTGCTGGATGACACATGACTCATGGAGGCTGCCCTGCATTGTAGAGGGGAAGCAGTTCTAAAACACATCATAGGGTGTTCCAGCAGAAACATCGTCACTGAACAATGAAGAAACCAGTGAAGGGTAAAGATTATTTTTGTAGTCCAGGGTCATCTTTTCCTCAATATCCTGCCAAAGCTAATCCATAGTTCTCAGGTTTTCAAAATTTTAACAATATTTTTGGTGAAGAAAATGCAATGGTTTTTATTGTTTTCCCTCATTCTTTAAATCACCTCTAGTTCTGATGGGCAGTTGAAATGCTCTGTTTTCTTAAACTTCCATGTCTCACTTTCTTCATGAAAATATTAGTATTTAACTACCTTTGGGAGGTGTCTGACACCCAAAATACCCCTCTGAAGCAGCCCCATACACTTGTTGAAGGATGCAGCTTCACTGGGAAGAAGGTGTGTTCTAGCTATATTTTAGCTAAAACCCTTGGGAAGCAAAATAAGGCCAGGCAATTTGTTGTTTTCACACACATTAGCAGGTTCTATCCTAGATATTAATGTGGCCTCCTCATTGATGTATCTGAGTACCTCTCAATCTTTAGTGAGCAAACTAGGGAAATGTGGTCTTGACAAAATTACCAGAAGTTGAGTACAAAACTGGTTGAAAGAGTGTATTCAAAGAGTAGTTCCAAAGGGGTAACCATGTCAGTCTACTTCAGCAAAACAAACAAGGAGTCCCGTGGCATTTTAAAGGACTAACAAATTTATTTATCACATGAGCTTTCACGGGAGAAAATCCCATTTCAGCAGATGCTTTGAAGATGGGGAATTTACAGAATGAGAGGAAAATAAATGCAAGGAAGTGTAAGTTATAGGATCAGGTCAGGCTATTTCAGCAAATAAATTTGTTAGTCTTTAAAAGTGTCTTGTTTGTTTTATTCAAAAACTAGTTATCAGCGCTTCATTGTCAAGCTGGGAAGCGCTATCTAGTAAGGTCCTGCAGGGGTCAGCCCTGGTTCTGGTACTGGTCTATATTTTCATTAATGCCTTGGATAAGGAAGTGAAGAGTATTCTTATAAAATTTGCAGAAGACACCAAGCTGGGAGGGGTTACAAGCACTTTGGAGGACAGGATTAGAATTTAAAATAAACATGACAAATTAGAAAATGGCTCTGAAAGCAACAAAATGAAATTCAATGAAACATATACAAAGTAGGTCACTTGGGAACGAAAAAATGAAATGTACAACTACAAAATGAAGGATAATTGGCTAAACAGTAGTACTGCCAAAAAGAATCTGGAGGTTACAGTGGATAACAAATTGAATACGAGTCAACAATGTGATACAGATGTGCAAAAGGCTAATGTCATTCTGGGGTGTATTAACAGGCTGTATTATTTAAGCTATTTGTCTCAATCTATTTGGCACTGGTGGGGCCTCGGATGTAGGACTGTGTCCAATTCTGGGTTCCACACCTTAAGAAAGATGTGGATAAATTGGAGGTAGTCCAGAGGACAGCAACAAAAATGACTAAAGGTTTAGAAAACTTGACCTGTGAGGAAAAGTTTAAAAAACTAAGCATGTTTAGTCTTGAGAAAATAAGACCAGCTAGGGAACATAAGAATCCTTAAATATGTTAAGGGTTGTTGTAAAGAGGACTGTGATCAATTGTTTTCCATGTCCACTGAAGGTAGGATAAGAAGTAGCGGGCTTAATTTGAAACAAGGGAAATTTAGGTTAGGTATTAGGAAGAACTTCATAACTAAGTTAGTTAAACTCTGGAAAGGGCTTTCAGTGGAGGTTGTGGAATATCCATCTTTGTAGATTTCTAAGAACAGGTTAGACAAATCCCTGTTAGGGATGGTCTAGTTTTAGTTGGTCCTGACTTAGCTCGGGAAGCTGGACTTGATGACTCCCAGAGTCCCTTCCAGCCCTACATTTCTATGGCTATGTCTATACTTGCTAAAATTAGTTCGAATTAGTTAATTCAAACTAATTTTAGTTAGTTCAAATTAGCTTAATTCGAACTAGCATGGCCACACTGGAATGTTAGTTTGAACTAAGCAAGCACTTGCTTAGTTCGAATTAGTGATCCCCATTCATTTCAATGGCCGGTTAGTTCGAACTAAGAAATTAGTTCAAATTAACATGGCCACATAGGTTATTTGAACTAAGGGGTTAATTCGAACTAACTAGTTCAAATTAACCAATTTGAACTTATTAGTTCGAATTAAGGAAGCCCTTAATTTGAAGTAACTAAAGCCTAGTGTAGCCATGGCTTTAGTTAGTTCGAATTAAGCCTCCTTAATTTGAACTAACTTGCCAGTGTAGACATAGCCTATGATTCTCTCTTGTTTCTTATCTTGGATTGACAGAGTCATTGGAGCAGGGGCCTGAACTTGGGATCTCTCACCTGTCTGAAAAGTGCTCTTACCAGAGGCATTCTCTCTCTCCCCCTCTGGCCCAAAGACTCTTTAAGGAATTATCCAAAATGGAACAGCTTCAACATGAGAGATTGAGGGCACCCTATGTCAGACTAATCCATAGTCCAGTGGGAATTGGGAGATCCAAGTTCAAATTCTTTCTCCCCATCAGATGGGAACTGAACTTGATTCTCTCACATTCTTGGAGAGTGCTCTAATCAGTGAGGTAAAAAATTACAAAGTGGGTAGCAGCAGCAGCAGTACCATCTCCTCTGACCATTTTGGAAGGAGTGATGCCTATACCCAATTCATTCTTGCAAGAAATATCCTGCTTAAACTGCCTAGGCACCTAAACTGTCTGACTTGAGAGGAAGAGTTGCTGGCTATGAATTGGTAGCAGGTAGGTGCCTCCCTGCAGCATGGACTTGGATACCTATCTCTCTGAGGCTGCGTCTACACTGGTAAATTAAGTCGACTTAAGCTTGCTTAAGTCGACTTAATTTACCCTGCGTCTACACTACAGCTTGCTTAAGTCGACTTAAGGAAAATAAAGTCGACTTCATTAAAATGAAGTTGACTTTATAACACCACCTTTGGATTAGATTTAAGGCTTAAGTCGACTCCCTAGAGTCGACTTAAGCCAGTGTAGACGTGGGGTAGCCCTAAGTCAACTTAGGGCTACCCCAGGGCTACACCAATGCCCTCCCTGCTGGGGGGAGGGCACAGGGGAAGCCTGGCATGTCCCCCCACAGGCATGCCCTGCCAGGGTCCCAAGCCAGGCATGCCCTGCCAGGGTCCCTGTCCCCCTTTGCCCCATTGTACCTAGGTACAATGGGGCAAAGGCTGAGCCCCCTGGCATGGGGCAAGGTGTGCCTCCCTGCCCTTGTGGACCTCCCCTAGGTCCCCCTAAGCCCCTAGAAGTCGACCTAGGCATCCAGTGTGGATGCCCTAGGTTGACTTTTTAAGTTCCCCTTTAAGTCGACTTTATTTTTAAGTGTAGACACACTGTCGATTTAGTTAAGGTCGACTTAGTTAAGGTCGACTTAAATTAACAAGTGTAGACATAGCCTGAGAGAGGTGAGGCCTAGGGCACACCTTTTTTATCAGCCTCTTCATTGGCTAGTTTAGTTTGTCTTCCCTGCCTGGTGGGCTGACTTTTGTGGATTGTATTCTTGGGTGCCTGGCTCTCACCATTCATTGTATAGAGAGCCTAGGTGCCTAACGCAGGCTTTGTGACTCACATTGCTCTTGTGATTTTCTAGATGCCTTAAAGCTAGATGTTGCAATATTCAGTGTTCCGATGCCTAAATCCTTTTTTAGATCTGGGCTTGGGACTATTATCAATAGTAGATGGGTAATGTGATCCATCAGAGGTAAGGAGTTGGCAGTTTTACACAGCTACCTCTAAGGCATGGTAATGAGCCCAAGAAACCTGCAGAGCCTCTGTGGCTCCATCACCATAGAAGCAAGTATAGGTTAAATGGGGCTCTAAGTCTGAACTCAGGTCTTTAGAGGTGAAAGGCTTAAGCCAGGGGTTCCCAACCTTTTGGCCCAAAGGCCACAGATACCATTTTTACAACCGTAAAAGGGCCACCATTCTCCCTCTCCACTGAAGCCAGGCAAAAGAAGGTCAGCATGGAGACTGTCTCCCTCTTTGCGGATCTCCCATCCATTGGCTGCAGCAATAAGCCTGCACTGGTCTTTCAGCCACGTGCCAATATACTCCGCCTGGGTCCTTAAGCAGCGGCTCCTTGTGGAGCCAGTGGGAGGGGAGTGGTGGGCCACTTTGAAAGCCCCTGTGGGCTAGGTTAGGAACCACTGGCTTAAGCCTCATACAACCGAGGTCAGGGCCATCCCTAGGGGGGAGCGGGGCCCAGGGCCAATGGGCCTAGGTGGGGCCCCCACCCCACAATGCTGGTGGGGCGTGGGGGGGGCAGCCTGCTCTGCCCCCCAGGGAGCCAGCCCCGGAAGCCGTGGCCACCCTCCAGGCAGGGGGGAGCCGTGACTGGGGAGCTGAGGCCAAGGCGGGGAGCTGAGGCCGCGGCCCGGGGCGGTGGCCAGCCGAGGGCAGGGAGTTGCAGACGTGGTCCCAGGCGGCGGGGAACCATCCCCGGCCAAGGCTGCCACCGCCCCAAACACAGCCAGGATCCCAGATGGCTGCGGCTGGCCCAGAGCCTGGGCCCCATGCACCTGTCCTGCCTCTGGGCCTGCCTGCTCCGCACTGGGGGCGGGGAGCAGGGCCGGCCTAGGCGCCAGGGGAAGTGCTCCTGGTCTGCCCGAAGGGAGCAGGGGGAAGTGTGGTCTTGGGTGGGCTGCAACATGGGCCCCACACTGCCCCGCTGGGAGCGGGACAGCGCGGGGCCCATGTTACTGTGGGGCCCGGGGCGATAGACCCGTTCACACCCCCCCCCTCCCCAAGGACGGCCCTGACCAAGGTAAAGAAAAACTGCGCTATTTATGACTTTATCATGCAGTTTTTCAACAGATGTTTCTCTATTCTCTTTTACCAAAACTTAAAAGAATCCTATTCTTCCAAGGGCTGAGAGAGGGGGATCCTTGTAGTTTGGTGGGGGACTGAAAACTAAGGGCATGTAGCAGAGAAGATAGTTCCATACATGTATGTATTTTTTTTATGCACCCACATTCTTTTACAAGTCACACAAAAATGTTGTCTTTCTACAATAGACTAACACGGCTACCCCTTTGGAATTTGCTTCTGTAGTTTACCTTAAATATAATATCTGATAAGAAATGTATTTTCAAGGAGGAGGATGTATGATGTTGTATACTTGCAATAGGGAGTAATAAAGCTATTTGGTATGTTCAGTAAATAATAATTATACTATGGTGAGAGAATGCTCTCATCATTCTAAATGAACCATTCTCCTGCCAACAAATGAATTTAGGAGAGCTAGAATATTTAACAGACCAAATGAAGTCTCCAGTTTTTCACTCTCAGATACTTGTGGATACAAATAATTTTGTGTGCACGTGATAACATTTAGATATCTTGCTACGAGATTGCACCTGGAAATCAGGTAGCTAGTTATCTAAGTGTCACCACATCTGCCTGCAAATGATTGCCGCCCTCTAACTGATAGCTCCTCAAACATTTTGTCTATAATTGATTGCAGGTGCAGATAGAAGCAAATTTGGCCCACAGTGCTCTGCTGCAGAAGTGGGGAATAGCAAACAGTAACTGCCAGCTTCTTTTCTCCTTGTCAGTGCAATGTAATTGCTGTTGTACTTCTCGGGGTATTTTCAGGTTCTACTTCATGCTTCATAAGGTGTGGTTACCAAGACTGAACATGGTATTCTCATGAGAACCCACTAATTTATATAGCTAATAGTAGCATTATGATGTTTTTTGTTCAGCTTCTTAATCTGATTTTTCATCTTGTATTCTTTTTTGGCTGCTTTGTGACAACTATATTCATTCAAGAAAGATTTTTAGATAACTTAAAACTCAGTGATCTCTATGAAAAGCTCCAACTGTTGCTGTAAATGTACTTGTCTGCATTCAATTTCATATGTGTAGATGGCCTACTTGTCTAGCTTTATTAGGTCTTTCTCAACTTCCTCAGAATATCCTTTAGACTTTGGTGCCAAATAAATGCATGCCAACTGCCAGTTTAGTCATTTTCATGCTTGTCTTTTTCAAGATCATTAATAATTATGTTAAATTCTAATGATTCTAATAGGTATCCTTGGCGTACCCCAGTGGGTAACTTTTTTCATATATAGAACCTTACCATATATCCAGGCTGTTGCTGTTTCTTCACCAGTTTCTAATTCTACAGAATATTACCTCTTATCCTATGACTACACTTGGTTTTCACAATAGCTTTTCTAGAGGAAAATCCATTTTTTTTTCTCTTCACTAGATTGTTTGTATCATACAGAATTCAGTGTATGCAGTTTGACTATCTATCTAGTCTTTTATATTTGGTCTAATCCCCTTGTTGAGATCTGTAATCATAGACTCAGAAAGGGTACAGATATGCTAATATAATTGTTTTGAAGGACAGAATCTGAGCGGATCAACAGTTTCGTTTTGAGGCTGATGGTAACACCTCAAAAGCATAAATCATTCAAAATGCTGGAAATCCACATTGGGGATCTGAGATAAAATTATGGCTTTACTGCAAAATCCAGCTCTGTGATATGGATCACACTGATTTCAATGGGAGTTGTGCCCACTTTCCACAAGGTTGAATTTGCTCCTAGCTACTTTCACTCTGCTACATTTTGCTTGTGGCTGCTTAAACTTTCTTAAAAATAATATTGGAAACTGTCATGCCCCTTTAAAACAAATATCATTTTATTTTAGATTGTCTGACCTATGGTCTGATCCAGAAATACATTGTCAATGCGAGTATTGTTTATACTAATCCCAGAATTTATAATGTTATTTTTAAACCTGGAAACATAATTCAGAGAAAGAAATACTCAACTTCTTGAAAATAAACAGTTACATGTTTTCCTGCGGTGTGTAACAGCATGCTAAGTAGGTTAAGGACCGATGCAGTGCTTCTTTTAAATTTAACTTATCAAAACATCATTCATGATCTGAACATGAATTATTTCTATGATTAACCAGTGTCTGAAATGCATTTAAAATGTATTTGGATTAGTGTGTGTCCTATGAGGAAAAGTCAATGAACATCTAAGACAGCTTCAAAACCAGACTGATTTTCCCATATGTTGAACAATATCATTTTGCAGAGGGCAGAATTTCCTGGGTGAGCATGCTAACATTGTGGGTCTGTGAAAGGAGATTCTCATTTACAAACTGGTTGTCTTCTTTTGTGACTTATATATCATGTTACATTTTTGTTTCCTGTTAACTGGCTGGAGTAGAGATCACCTCTTTAAACAGACAGAATTATCTTTTAGAATTCATATTTTTAAAGGCAAAATGATAGCTAACAGATGCAACTTAGGAGACAGAGTAAAATGAAAGGGATGAAATATGGTTTATATTGACTTAATTATTTAGTTTGTAGCAATGAAGAACTTAATGAGCTCTCTAAGCAGGTGTAAGTCCTGTGGCAAAACAGGACTCGGAATAGGAGTTAATAATATGGAGGTACATTCTGCCACATTTCCCATAGCTGGGCTTTATGGTCCTAATCTAAAGTCCTCTGAAGTTAATGGAAAGACTTCCATTGATTTCAGTTGGGTCAGGCCCTCATATGAGCAGTGGGGCCATGTAACCAGCAGCTCTGATACTTGCTTTGTTAATAGGTTCACAGTGCTCTTTTTTATCTTCCTTAGTACTGTCTTATCCCTGTTCCAGTCTTTTAATGCCCCAGAGATCAGAGGACAAGGAAAGAGGTCTAGGAGTTAGAATGTTATGTTGCAGGCACGAGAGATTTGAAAGTGCTACCCCTTTCTTCCCTGATTAAAATAACAAAATAATACAAGAAACAAAACAAACACTGTATTTTTTTGTGGGTGAAGATGAATATATTGAGCATCACTTCCCTTCCTCTGCACCACTGATGTTTCTAGATATGGGATAAAATTATGATTCCACTCACTTCAGTGGAAAAATCCTCATTGATTTCAATGGCCCTCTTGTTTATTTAGATTAAAATAGAAGTACAAGATATGTTTGCAGTTTATGAAAGCACTGTAATATAGAAAATTATTTGTAAATTTTCCAGGAATAGTAGTAGTTGTAGGGACAGCAGATATGGTAGTGGCTTAATGTACTACAATGTACTGAGGAGTAGTATTTAACATAAAGTACAAAAGAATCTCTCAGGTAACCATGGTGTGACATCCTCTGGCCTCTAACATAGTGAAGAGATGTCACACTAGAAACTTAGGAAACTCTACTAATGAGAGTGAAGACCATGTCCTTTCACACTTTTTCCATCTGTGCTTCTTTAGGAAGCTAATGTGGTGGTTATAATCCAGCTGCCAAGTTTTCAGGTGGATCCAAAAAGAGGATACCATGGATGAAGATACCAAGGGCAGAAATTTCTGGGAATATATTTCTGCTGCCCACATTCACAAGTGAAAGAAAAATTGAGCATGGTGGCGATAACAGGATGGGAAACAGCATCTTAGCTCTGATTTGTAGTACTGGGGCTTCTAAGGTCAAGATCCCATTCTGATAGAACCTATGCAGTCACTTACTGAAAAGATTTTATAATATAGATTACAACAGAATGCATCAGGCAAATGAAACAAGATGGGGATAGGAAGAAAGCTGGGGAGGGGGAGGAGGAAGTAATAGTGAACACAGTTCCTAACACAATGAGCATTAGTCATAGCTTTTTTAGAATTTAAGCTCCTTTACACAGATTTTCACCTCTTCAGTAGAGTTATACTGGAGTAAATCTGTAATGAGTCATGCCAATATCTGTTTTTCCCAGGTTTTTTTGGTCACGAAGGGTATATATGTATATATATGTTGACTTTTGATCCATACATAGCAACTTTGTCGAGAGAGCTGCACATAAGAGCCTTGAGCTGTCCCATTTTCTTTTCATTGTTGTGATTTATTTCTATGCCACTATGAGCTAATAGATCATGAACTGACTAACAGTCCTTTGATCACTGTAGATCTGCAGCTGGTGAAAGAAGCATGTGGGGTTCGGCTAATTGACAGAAGCAGGCTGAAGCACTCTTTTGATGAAGAGAGTGTATCCCTTGTTTTCTTTATACTGTGCTGAATGTCAGCTATAGAACATTTTACAGAGTAGTTAAGGAAAGGGGATGTTTTCCATTGCATCCTAATGGCAGGTGGCAACCTGCTGTTGGATTCTCATCAATGATATATGATATGATATATATAATTTTGAATTTTAAAACAGCAGGAAACACAACAGGCTATTTGCAAGTCTGCTGTCTAAACACATCTTCCATCCAGTAACCAATGAACTGTAGATGAGTAAGGAACATGTGAATGGTATTGGATGTTATATACCCAGCATACCAGCTTGTCATAACCTCTCTCTCTCTCTCTCTCTCTCTCGTTTCTACTAAGTAAAAAGGCAGCACCTGTCCAGACCTGCAAATTAAAACAATAAAACTTAGCAACTTTCTAAATCACAAAAGGAGGAAGTGTTCACAGTTTGTGAAATTCATACCATCTGCCTTCATTCAGAGATGGAAACAGATAAATTAACATAGATCTACTTTAAAAATCTAACAAACGGTATACTGTTTTGTGGTGACAGCCAGTAGCTCTTCTACAGTTATTGGTCTTTCTTCTGATTTTTTGTTTATTCATTTTCAGTTTATAAAAAGCTGCCCATCATTAATATTCTGATGGTAGGATTTCCAGAAGTGTTCAGTGTTGGTCAACTCTGGTCCTTTCCAAGTCAATGGTAAAACTCCCATTGATTTTTATTGGAGCAGATTTAGACAAGTGATGAGTGCTTTTGAAAAACCCATTATGAGTGCTGTCTTAATTTCAATGGTCAAAATAGTTTAAGATGCAATAAGCGCCTGTAAAAAACAGTGATACAGAAGGCCTGAAAGGTGGGGGAGGGAGGGTTCTATGGAGACCTTGGTACATGGTTTCCTGGCAAAGACCAAAAAGCACCCATTCTGAAGCTGAAAGTTTATTGATGAAACACAAGAAAGAATAAGAAATGAAACTAGCATGTATACTGAAATTGAAATTGAGAGATTATGCAAATCGAAGTTAGTCAGACGCTATCAAAGTCTCTCTCCTTTTGGCATTAAATATCAGTTTATCATTTTTATTAATAACCTTTCTTTGATGAAGCAGAAAAGGTAAATTCCACATTCTGTCCTGATGTATGAACTGCATTCATATATCCTGTTTTTAATGAACAGACAAATAAAAGGTGGAGGAAAGACAGATTGGAAAAGATGGGTGCAATGCAGCTATTGTGATGTTTTTGGAACACTGATCTGCTGCTTAATTACATGTGGATGTTTGGCTGTCACGTCAACCACGGCACCTGCTGCTTTGAACCTGATTTCAGGATTCAGTGAAAAGCCAATGGAATGAGAGTTCAGAAAGAGCAGGGGTGTCAAACTCATTTGCTATGGTGGGCCAGATTTGACTTAAATATACTACAAGTGGGCTGTGCATCCATAAATCAAAATACTATGGTAATCTTGTAGCAACGCGGAGTGCTGTGTATGTGAAACTGCGCTCTGCAATCTCTCTCTCTCTCTGTGTTAGGGAGAGAGTGTGGTTACACGGAGTGCAGTCTCGCATATCCAACGCTCTGTGATGTCGTAAGACCTGACACTTCCTCAGCATTGCGAAGCGCTGGGTATGGGAGACTCTCTCTCTCTCTGTGTGTGTGTTAGAGAGAGAGTGGGGTCCCACTGAGTGCATTCACGGGCTGGGTGGAAGAGGTGCGGGCTGGGTGGAAGAGGTTTGCGGTCCGCATGCTTGACACCCCTGAGATAGCAGGAAAGAAGGGACGTGGGCAGAAAGCAATATGACAAAGGAAGGGAAAACCAATACAAGACCTTACGAGTCTTTGTGGCATAGTATGTGGTAGATATTTCCTCATTGATGGCTTGAGGATGGGATGTTATGATAATATGATGACTTTCAGTACTCATAGGTCCTTAAACAAGAGCAAGACCAGCTGGTCTTCCTCTTGGGAAGGGAGATTTTTAGCCTGGTCCGCTCCTTCTGACTTGGGGTAGAGGAACCTCAGTTGAGATGAGATGCAATGCTGGCATGTCAGGGAATGAGCTGGCGGGAAGATGACTCTTTCTTTTTTTTCATATTCTCTTTTTAAGACCCTCTAAAAAAGAGGAAAATTGGGGGCCATATTGGTTTCCTATTATTATCTCCACCAATTAAACACGTTTCTGTAAGGCCAAACTCAGCATAGGTAACTTTGCTCACATATCTTCTTGTTTACCAAATGTGATTTCACTACAATCCTTGATTTATATCAGTAGGCCATCTTTGTTTGAGCTATTTCAATTTTTCCTGTTGGATTTTCTTGTACCTGTTCATAACATTTATTGAAAACAACTTGATCTGTTTTCCTTGGTTAATTTTCAGACAGGCAAAAGGTTGTAGGCTATTGTGACAGCTTATTAAATTTTACATACCTTACACAGTTGAGCTTAGAATAAATTTTGTAGGCCTAGTTGCTGCAGGAGTGTCCAGACAAATGCAAGAAGGAAACAATACATTTATTAACGATAAGAAAAATGAATTTGTTCAATGCCATCATAGTGCAGCCTCACAGCATCCTGCACAGTTCAAGGCCAAAATAAATAGATGAACATAAACCATATCGTGAAGGCAAAATCAAAGCTGGTTTTGTTGGGCCAACAGAAAGAGTGAATTTCATAGTCAAGGTGTCTCTGAAACTAACTTGCAACCTACCACCTAGAGTTTGAATCAACAGAGAGGATGTTAGAAAAAATTATTCCTGATGGCCTTATCTCCAGCAATGCTAGACTGGGGGAGTAGCAGTCTCTAATATAGCCAGGACCCACCATTCAGGGCTTTTAAATCAAGATCAACACTTTAAATTTAATCCAGAAGTGAAATAGAAACCAGTTTATGATTACTCTAACATCCAGGTGCTCTCAGAGTCGGAAACATTCCAAAATTGTAAACCTTATCAACAAACGGAGACTAAATCACTTAATAATGGGGATGGATGTCAACCCTTTATGCCCTTAAGATGCTTGCCCATACTATTGGGATACATCGTCAGGGTCAAGCCTCGGCTAAATCATTCTCATCCAAGACGCTTTCAAAGCCAAACATGAAGAAAGCAAACAGACGACACCTACCAGATCCAAAGAAAAGGATAGATGGATTTTAATGCCATGAGCGCATTGGTAGTGCCATAAACCATTATACCTCATTATCTGCTTTCCCAGCCTTATAAATGCGGGGAGATTAATTAAAATGGGGAATAACACATGACAGGTGTTATCGTGCAGTGGTTTTCAAACGTAGGGTTGCGACCCAGTACTGGGTCGCAGATCCTCAGGCACTGAGTTGCGGCATTCCCTGCTGCCACTGTCAAAAGACTGGAATTCGTTGCTCAGAGATGTAATTGGGTCATGGGCATAAATTTTTTTTTTTTTCAACTGGGTCCCAAGGAAAAAAGTTTGAAAGCCATGGGCTTAGTGAACTACTGGAAGGTGCTCAGGTACTAAGTGATGAGTATGGTATATTGATCTGAATAGAAGAGAATGAGGGAAAAGTTCTAGATAAGAAGTTGCCTAACAGCAGTACTTGGGACCTTCTAAAGATGGAGCCATTGTAACATTACATGATGTTATAGGGATAGATAGTTTAAGGGAAAGTACTGGTTTGTAGTGTCAAAACTGCTGATAGTATGCACTGCAAATTATTGGAATAAGGGAATTTGAGTTTCTTGGAATTTTCTGTGTTTTGAGCACACACTATGTGTGTGTGTGTTAAGAAGTTTGGGTTGAGAATGTAGAAAGAACACATAATAGAGGTGCAGACTCGAGAGCTGGTTCAAAGAATTCTATAGCCAAGGCTTTGCATTTTTCAGAAGCCTTTAAAATGCTATATATCTTATGGTGTTCTAAACTGAGAGGTGGCTTTGAGATCTACACATTACAAAACTTCCAACAACTGGAGCACAAATGCATTTATTTTTTCCTTTCTTTTCCTGATACTAGAAACATTTGAAACATGAGTTATCAGTAAATGATTCTTTTGCATACCAGTTACACCTCTGGTGAGCAGGCATTTTATTTCAGTCTTGTCCTGAAGGGATGGCTATTTTCTTTTTATAGTGTATGTTACATCCTCATTAACCAGTTGTTAGACTGTCCTCAGAGCAGTTGATATGTGAGTTTTCTGATTTCTAGAAAGCTTTTTCAGAATACGATAGAGCAGTGGTTTTCAACCTTTTTTGGGCTGTGGAACCCCTTAGGGCAACAAATAAATTCACGGAACCCTAAACTTTTTGTTATGATCTCTCTCACAACAAAACCACATAATATACAATTATACATTGTAAAATTATAAAGATAAACTAATTTTTTTGTGCAAACTCAGGCAACAGAAATTATTGAAATATATAGAATAAAAATTAATAAGTTGTTTAAAATTGTTTATTAATAATTTGTGTATTTTATGCTTATGTGACATTATGTCTCATCAAAGAAGAGGGACAAAGAAGAAAAGGGGTGGTAGGGCAAAAGAGGGCAGGGGTGGGGAGAGCATGGGGACAAAGGGCCTGCTGACAAGAGAGGGGAGGGGTAGGATGGGATGACTGGCAAAAAGAAAAAAAAAAGAATGAAATAAAGGAAGAGAAAGAAGGTAGGCAGAGAAAGAAAGAAGGAAGGAAGAGAAAGAAGGAAAGGAGAGAGAAAGAGAAGGAAGGAAGGAAACAAAGAGAAGGAAACAAGAACGAAAGAAAAAAAGGAAGGAACAAGGCAGCCCCGGAGAACATGGTAAAAGAGGGGTCTGATGTGGGTACTAGTGAAGTACACTCCAGTGGAAATCCAACTCTTTCCCCACAGAATTATTTTGGCTTGTTATCTCACAGGCCATTATTCACATAACAAGCCAAAATAATTCTGTGGGGAAAGATTTGGGTTGCCTGAGGCCTCATATTTGATAAAGGGAAAGGCAAAAGAAAAGAAAACTGAGGAGGATTCCCACTGGGATGTACTTCACTAGTGCCCACAGTAGACACCTCTTTCCCCATGTTCTACTCAGCCCCCATCCCCATTCCCTAAGCTCCCTGCCCCCAAGATCCCACTCCAACCCCCAGGCCCCTCCGTCCCTACCCCCCATCCAGTCCCCACTTCAGCCGTCCATAGTCCCTTCCACCACTACCCAGCCCCCACCAGCACCTAACCAGTCTCCTTGTCACCATGCCCCCTTCACCTCTCCCCCTTACCTTGCCACCAGACAGCAAAGGCCTGGGACCAGCCTGCGGTGGCGGAGCACTCTGCTGCCGCCACCTCCTGGGGCCACCCAGATCAGGCTGCTGCGGCCGTTGGAGGCTCCTGGGGCTGCCAAGGCTGCCCGGATCGGGCCGCCATGGACAGGTCCTGTGGTGGCCTGGGTTGGGCCACTGCCGCCGCCTCCTGGGGCCACCCAGATCGGGCCGCTGAGGCCACTGGGGGCTCCCATGGCTGCCTGGATGAGGCCGCTGCTGACTCCCGGGGCCAGCTGGATCGGTCCGCCGGCTCCAGGGTTGCCGCCGCCGCTGGGGGTGCCTGGATTGGGCAGTAGCTGTTGCGGCAACCTGGTCTGGCGGCAGTGGCAACCACAGAGTTGACGGCCCGATCCAGCCAGCAGGATCTGCTTCAGGGTCTTTCTGGTTCCCGCCCTGCACTGCCCAGGTGGCTGGGTTGAGCAGGGTGTGAGATTTAAATGACCCTGTCTTCCGGCTGGCAGATCTCGCGGAACCCTAAGGTTCTGCCTATGGAACCCTAGCGTTCTGCAGAGCCCCGGTTGAAAAACACTGCAATAGAGAAGTACTAACTTAATTCTTCCATTTTCTGCCGCTGATAATCATTTTTATAGAGGGAATTGGAAGTTCCTCTGTAGTTCAGGCCTACATCATTACCATTCTGTTCCTTTGTTTTAGTGGCTCATAGCTTTCTGAAACTTTCACGTATCAGGCTGAGTTTATTTGCTCCTCTCTCCCTCCCCATCCTCAATAGTCTGTGGTTGTATTTCTAGGATAGATGATTTCTTTTTTTCCTGGATGTGTCAGCTATTTGGGAGAGAGAAGAGCATGAATGGGAGAAAAAATAACCACTTCTCCTATGAACAGAAAATAATGTATCTTTTAAAAAACAGCTACGGCACTAAAATAACAGGTATGAAGAAAGAGTGTAGCACTTGAAATTTGTCCTGGAAAAAGCCTGCAGTGAGGAAAAGTGTCTTTTGAGTGTTCTGATGAAAAGTGGTTTGGAATTGACTAAGCCTTTGAGCCTTTGAAAATAGCACTTCATGCACAATACAGTTCTGTGTTTATTCTTAGAACCTTTGCAAATATTCAGAGTGAAGATGACTGTGCATCATGTTCACAATCAATTCTTTGGTTCCTGAATTACCAGAAATTAGTTAGGACCCATTTCCAAATGTTTCTGGGAAATTCTAGATCTGGTAAATGGGATGCTTCTCATACTCATCCTGTATATTAAATGAGGCAGGGTTCCTGTGGAAAAGAGAGCCTGTGATTATATAATTAAAGCTGGCATTGTATTGCACATGCAAAAGAAAGCCATATTGAAGTTACATGGACTACTTTAACACTGGCATTTCCCAACTTTTGAGAGCTTTCTTTTACAATTTTAGTAATGTTCTCTTAACATAGAGTTTGTTAATGGAAGATTATATGTGCATATGTAAATTAACTTAGGGAATTATCAATATGTGACCAAATTTCACATTGACTACTTTATTTATATAATGTATCCTTTTTTATCCCTGTCTTTCTGCTGGTTTTCTGAGACTGTAGGCTTTTTGGAACAAACACTGTACTTTTCTGTATGTCTTTACAAGAGCTAGCACATTTTGGGCATTGGTGCACTGTGGGTGGTGGTAGTGATGATGGTGGTGGTAATAATAATATTAATAAAAGTCTATTACCTTGCATACAGTCCGGAGGGTATGAGAAATTCTGATGCTTTATAAGATTTGGAACTAGGAAAATGTGGTGGAAATCTGAACCCCAGGGATACAGCTAAGAGTTGTGGAACTGCTGGACACTTTTATAAACTAGCTTGAGATGAACTCTTCACTATAACAGTGTTTCTCAACCAATGTTCCATAGAACACCAGTTCTCCACGAACATAGTGAAGGTGTTCCATGATCCCTTCCCGTCAGGGAACCTGAGAAAGGAGGAGGGAAGGAGCAATGCGGAGAGCTGACATCTGCCTGTGAGCAACGTGGTGAGCTGACATGTGCCTGTGAGATTTAAAAATACCTCAGCCGCAGCAAAGCTTCCAGGTGCGTGTTGAGATCCACCGCCTCCTTGCTCTTTTGCTGTGGCTGGGGCATTTTAAATTTCTCACCGCTGTTACTGCCAGTAACAGTGATGGGAAAACGTAAAATGTCCCAATTGCAGCAAAGCTCCCTCCGCCCCACTGCTGTTCTTAATTCCTGGTTATTTTCAGTTTTAAGTTGTATAACCATTACATATGTATCTATTTTTAGAAATAAATGCCTATTGTGTTCATAAAACTAAGTAATTTGGTTTCCTGAATTGTTTTCACAGGAATGCATAATATACAGATATTACGAACATTACAGCTGGTATATACCAGCTTTTTGAGAAAGTTTTCATCAGGTGTTCTGCATCAAGTAATTAGTACCATTAGGTGTTGCCCAGTCCACTAAAGGTTGAGAAACACTGCTTTATACTCTGGCTGGTGACGTACGGATAACTTCTCTAAACCCTGTTATTACCCAGCCTGACAGCTGGTGGTGCCACAAACCCAATAGAGTTACCAAGAACACTCCCCAAGCTAACATGGATACAAGCTCCATCCAGTTCACCCCTAAGTTTTTCCCAGTTTAACCAGGGCCGTCCTTTGGGGGGGAGAGGGGAACGGGGCGATCGCCCTGGGCCCTGCAGTTATGTGGGCCCCATGCTGTGCCACTCCCAGCGGGACAGTGCGGGGCCCATGCTGCAGCTCCCTGCTTCCCCCATGGTCACGCTTTGCCCTGCCCTCCCTGCCTTTGGCAGCAGGCCAAAGGTAGAGGGGCAGGGTAAGGCAGGAGGCTTCCCCCAGCCTCTGGCCCTGGGCCGGCCCGCCCCACCCCAGGGCGGAGCAGGCCAGCCCAGGGGCGGGGCAGTTGAGCGGGGCCCAGCCTCTCGGCCGGCCGGCCTGCCTCACATGGTCGGCTGGCCCGGTGCTGGCCCCAGCTGATGGCGGGGCCTCAGCCAGCCAGATCCCAGCGTCAGCCTCAGGGCCCGCTCCCCGGCCCCGCGCCGGCAGCCTGGGGTCCCGGCTGGGGCTGGCTCCAGGGACCCGAGGCAGCGCTTCTGCCGAGAACCTGCCCCTGGGTCTGCTGCTCTGCCCTGGGGGCGGGGTGGGGGCCGGCCTATAGGCTGCTCAAAGCGCTGCCTGGCGGGGGTCTGCTGGGGTCCCCGGCCATGGCCAGCTCCCCCAGGGCCAGTTCCCAGCGGCAGCCTCAGGACTGCGGCCAGGGCCGGCTCCTGCTGGTGGCGGGGCCTTGGCAGCAGAGGGGGCTGACCCAGTCCGCCCTTCCCCCCCTCCAGCATGGGGTGGGGTGGGGGCCCCTCCAGGCCAATTGGCACCGGGCCCCACTCCCCCCTGGGGACAGCCCTGAGTTTAACCACACCGGTTGCTGGACAAGAATTTATTTGGTATAAGCTGATTGTCTGCTTCCCCCTATATAGGGAAAATTCCAAAGGGGTAGCCGTGTTAGTCTATTGTAGAAAGACAAAAGAGTCTTGTGGCACTTTTAAAGACTAACAGATATATAGGGAAAAGTCATTCAACTGCTTTTGTTACTGAGCAATTTTCTAAGCACTTTACTCAAAAGCACACTGGTTAAGATAAAACATTAAACAAGTTTATTAGCTATAGGAAAATAGTCTTTAAGTGGTTGTAAGTGGCAAGTGTAAAGAGATTAAAATTAGTTACCAAAAGAAATAAATATAAGATTGTAGTCTAAATTCTGCACACTAACAAGATTTGAATTAGCAATGTCTCACCTTGTTAGCTGTTCCTTAAATACAGTCTGGGCAACCTTCCCTGTCTGGGACTCCCATTCCCCCTTTAAAGTATTTGCATCTTTCATGCATTTCTTCAGGTGTTCAGCTGTGGAGCCAAGCAATGATGTCACCTCCCCTCTTTTATAGTCTGTTTCATCTTTCTAGAACAATTGAGGCTGTTGATCTGGGGGACCATCCTCATTGGTCAGTCAATCCCCATTGGGAACATACATCCTACAGGGAAGCCTACAATGTAAACAATCCCTGGTAGTGGAATCTTTCCTTGATGGACCATTAGCACGTCTGGCAACTCCACTGTTGTGCCTGAAAAAACTGTGTAGGTGCTTCCTACCTCACCACATATTCTTGTAGCATTTAAAACAGACTTTTATCACGTCACATACTTTGGTAGCAAATATGATTCAACCGATATTAATGTATAGCAGATTAAGATTTAATACTAAACAAGGCATACTTTGTACAGACATATAATTGTATGATACTGGTGAATATGGAGTTTCTGGGGTGTTATCAGACATCGGGTATCAGAGAATGTTTGACACAGACATTTTCTGTTGAAGGAGAAGCTGATTTTAAAAGAAAATGTGAGACAAGGCACCCATCATCATTTGGCAGAGATGACTGAGTGGTTTAAATACCGTGTTTGAAATATTTACTCTCTCAGGAGCCATGAGTACAAATCCAGCAGAGCTAGCTTACACCTCCATCCTCAATAGAGATAAAATTAATTTGTCATTTGTCCTGTTAAATTTTCAGACAAGTAGACTGGTAAGAACTATTGCTTAATTAGAGTAATATGCACATGAGGTTAGCTTGTGCATGTATTTTAATGGTGATTAATCCAGATGCTATATTGATGTCAGATTCTAAGATGTGATATTTTAACATACAAATTATCACAAATTTTAAAGAATATATTTTTCTCTCTGATGAGGACCTCTGTCAAGGAGGGTTCTAGGATCCTTTGTTAGGAGTGACAGCAGTATGACAGTTATCTAGCCAAAGACCCTAGAGCAAAGAATTTACACACCTTCTATGTAATAGTTTGAAAGTCAGCAAAACTTTCAAGCCCTGAAGACTAGTTCTTTCCAGAACTACTTGTTCTCTCCCAATCCTTCTTTTTTTCCCTTAACAAATCAAAAACCGTAAAGACCATTCAGCATCACAAAATTAACATTCCTCCTTCTGCACATACATTGAGTCAGCCTGTAATTGCCTGTGAACAGACTGTAACACTCTCCTTCTCAATTAAGACAATATAACATCATACTCTTTTCATAGTAACCTGAGGCAAGTAATGCATTCTATAATATTGAGTAATGTTCTGTACATGCCAGTCAAACAAAGACCATGAAAATGATTCCTATGGTCACCATGTAATATCTTGAATTTTGCATACTACTTAATAAAGTATAGTGAAATCAACTGAAGTTGAAAACTCATTGATGTTTACAGAGGCATGGCATTAAATTACAAAACTAATGGCTAAGTTATGCCCAATAGGCTCAGTCCTACACTCAATATCATAGCCAGCCCAAACATGCCAATAGAACTCTTCTGCAATACAACACTGTCATGTGCTCTTACATCCATATATTTTATAAAAAAAACTATTTTAAGCCGTTTCAAAATATTTCATTATCACTGTTTCTTGTATCCTTAGCTCCGCAAGGGCGTTAGATATTGGAACCATAAACCTGTCATTGACTCAGAAATGAATGCTGCCCACACTGAGCCTCAGTCCACTAAACTAATAAGGTTTTTAACAGTGGTCTCTCTAGGAGTGCTGTGGGCCTTGTACACCTTTTGGGGTTGGGGAAGGGTGTTATGGCCCTGCAGCTGAGTCTAACTGTTCCTCTCCTGTACTTCATGGCAGCATGGCTTGGCTTAGCCCAAGTCAATATGGTTGCCCCTCTCATCAGAGCTATACAGTTTAATGGCTAGAGTCAATATGGCTCCCTCTGCTATCAGGGCTGTGCCAAAGCAGCTCTTTCAGTCAGGGCAGTGTGGCCTCATAGCCAGAATCAGTCACCCACCTCTGTGGGATAATGTGGCTTATTGGTACATTGGGGAAGTAGTGTCACGTAGGGGTGTTTGGCACCCAAAGGCAGGGGGACTCAAGCCCTCTCTAATTCTCTGAGCCTAACCCAGGTCCCTGATAGTGATGGGGTACTCACCAATAAATCTGCAGGGATCCACCTAAAACATATTGACCAGTTCCCTGAGTTTCTCACCACAGCAATGTTTAAGTCCTCTGGACTACTTCCTACCCTGTTCTCCACCATCAAGGTCTATAGCTTTCCTGAGTCTCTGGGGTTGTTGACTGGTACAATTCCCAGCAACTCCATTCCCTCTGGGGCTCCTTTGGACAGTGGGGAACCTGATTGGGTTGCAGCATCCTTGGCCTCTGTGGTTTGGGGCTTTGGGAGCTGCTGGGAAGGAGTCCTCTCTCCTCAGCAGTCCACCCCAACTGAGCTAGGTTGCTCTCTTTTGTACTGAGGCTGCAGGTGGAGCATGCCCAGCAGAGCCAAGGAGGTGGGTCCTTCTTTGCTCATAGAGCTGGCTTAACCCCTGTTGGTCCAGTGCAGGGGTATACCCCATCACAAGGAGATTATTAACTATGATGGCCAGACAAAAACCATTGAAGTCTCTGGAGTTTCTGTGGCACAAGATCTTGCCTTTAATATTTTTAAATACACAGAAAAGTATTCATGAATTTTATTTTGCTGGTCATATTTTTTGATGCATTATGGATTGTATGTAGCTTGACATGTTTTACTATACATTTCAATAAATACAGTCTATTAGAGAAATTAGGATTAATCTTTGAGATCATTCACAGGTGCTATTTAAAAAAGATCAATAAAATGTCAAGGAGAGGATGCTTTACCTATCATTTTCCACTTATCTATAAAAGTGAAACATAGATACCAGTAGTCTGGTGGCACTTTTAAAGACTAACACATTTATTTACCGCATAAGCTTTTGTGGGAGAAATCCCACTTCATCAGAAAGCTCATGTGATAAATACATTTGTTAGTCTTTAAAAGTGCCACGAGACTCTTTTGTCTGTTTTGCTGAACTAGACTAACACGGTTATCCCTTTGAAACTTTTTATAGATACCAGTGTTGCACTGAAGTCCACAGAGTTGCACTGGTGTAAAACCAATGTAAGTGATAGGGAAATTAGGCACTGGTCATAATTTGGGATTGATTGATAATCTGGAACATAGTTTTTCCTAACATCGTATTGGTGGCTAATCTAAATGTCATCTCTGTTGTTAGGCTATATGTTAGATCTGATAATTTAATTTTGGTTTGTACTTAAAGGGATACAATTAAGTCATCAGGACAGATCATTAGACATGTCAAAGCTTCATAACTTCTTTTGACAAGCAGTGATCCTTATAACTTCACTCCATTGGGTTAGCTGGAAGTCCAGGTTTATTTTTCTGCAGCATAGGTAATTGTGACATAGCTCTCTAGGGTTTTGTTCGGAAATATATGCATTTCATTTTGTTATGAAAGTTCACATAGTATACAGAATTCTCCCACTCAAAACAGTTGATGCACACAGAATGTGTCCATGTTTTAGAATACTACCGTTGTGGCTTTCTCTCCAGTGTACCTGTGCCCCAGGTTATCTGCACTAGTTAAACAACTTTTTTTATTTACCTAGAGGATGGTAGAAGAAATGCCAAGAAAAGGGTGGTGTCCAATAGCTGTGTAGACATAGCCTTAGTGTCAAGAGAGAGTTTCTTTAACAGAGGCCTTGCAGAAGCTTCTTTAATCTGGCATTTTGTAACACACCATTTAGAAACACTGAGAACTTCAGCAAAAGGCAGGCCCACTTGTTCCCCACTGGACATCAGTGGCCTGGAAGGACTCATGTGCTTAGTGAAGAATCTAGGCATTTTGTGTGTGTGTGTGTGTGTGTGTGTGTGTGTGTGTGTGTGTGTATATATATATATATATATATATATATATATATATATATATATATATAATAATCATCCATTGTATTACATAGAGTAGTTGGTGGGTCAAAAGGGTTCTTTATGTTTGAGAGTTCCTGCTGTCCCATATACAAACATCCTTTTCCTTATGCTTTCATACTCTGAAACTTTCTTTATATGACTTAATGATGTTATCAGACAGTTTTGTTAATGCCATTTGTGAAGGGACATGTCCTTACATTAAGTGGGAGGAGGTTAATGAGCTCTTCTGGAGCTATGTTGCACTAACAAGGTGCACCTGTACGGCTTATTCATCCTGGAGGAGGTGGAGGAGGAGGAAATTCAAAGGGGAAATTTACCATTGGAAAGGGCTGTGAACAGGAAGAAGGCTGCTCCTCCTTGAGCCTGAGGCGAACAGAGGCAGTCCAATCAAAGAAGTGCCAGCTGAAAAATACACAGCTCCTGAAGCTGCCCCGGCTGATTTTGAGAGACTAAGCTAATAAATTTTGTCATGGTGTCTAGTATGCGGCTCATAACCGAGTGAGACTCTCAGGTGAGACTGTCAGAAAACAGGCAGACACCCCAAACTGGTGGTAAATTCTTTAAGTAGATTCCACCAAGCCATTAATGAATGTGCTTTACTAGACTTCCCTATTTGTCTCATCACGGAGCCACTCACAGTCCCTTAGATTCTGCAGCACATATTACCACTCAGACAAGCTGGACTTTTACAATGAAAGGTTATTAAAACCAAAAATCACCATTCATTAAGTTACTTACCCCAGTTCAATAGATGCTCTGGATATCACAGTAAAAACAATGTAGATTACTAAAAATTGGTTAAGTAACTAACAAAAAAGAAATGAGAGGTATTGAGAGATTACAGCAGGTAAAATACATAACGGGTGAGTCAGAGTTTGCAAGTTCAAATGATAGCAATGATGTGGTAAATTACTAAAAAAACAAAACAAGGGAGACCTGTGGCACTTTTAAAGACTAACAAATTGCCACAGGACTCCTTGTTTGTTTTGCTGAAAAAGACTAACACAGCTACCCCTCTAGTATCTATTAGTTTCCCGTAGGTCTCTCAGGATTGCCCAAAATGGCTTTGGGATCTTCTCTTTTTGTATCTGGAACATCCTGACAGCATCCAAACAGATCAGACACGCAGAGTCGCTCCTAGGATACCTTCTTATAGAAGAAAACAATCTGACAAGTGTTTCCACTACAGCAGGGGTAGGGAACCTTTTTGTCTGAGAGAGCCATGAATGCCACATATTTTAAAATGTAATTCCGTGAGAGCCATACAATATGTTTAAAACTAAATACAAGTAAATGTGTGCATTTTATGTTTTATTTAATTGAATTTGAATTACTTTTAATTGAAATTTAATTTTAGAAAGGTTTTTAAAAAACCTTTAAAAAGGTTTTTAATTAAAATTAATTTTTAAAGGTTGGGTTTTTTTAAAAAGGAAGGAAAAAAAGAAGGGAGGAAGGAAGGAAGAGAGAGAAAAAGAGAGAAGAAAGGAAAAGAGAGAGAAAAAGGAAGGAAGAGAAAAAAGAAAGAAGGAAAGAAGTGGAAAGAAGGAAGAGGAAGGAAAGAAAAAAGAAGGAAAGAAAAAAGAAGACAAAGAAGGAAAAAAGAGAAAGGAAGAGAAAGAGGAAGAAAGAAAAAAGAAGGAAGGCAAAGAAGAGAAAGAAGGAAAGAAAAAGGAAAGCAAAGGAGAGAAAGAAGGAAAGAAAAAGGGAGAAAGAAAAAAGAGATAAGGGAGAGAAAGAAGGAAGGAAGAGAAAGAAGGAAGGAAAAGAAGAAAGGGGAAGGAAAGAAGAGAAGGATGAGAAAGGAAGGAAGCAAAGAAAGAGAAAGAAGGAAAGAAAGAAAAAAGGAAGAGAAAGGAAAGAAGGAAGCAAAGAAAGAAGGAAAGAGGAAGGAAAGAAGAAGGAAAGAAACGGATAGAAAGAAGGAAAGAAACGGAGAGGAAGAAGGAAAGAAACGGAGAGGAAGAAGGAAAGAAGGAAAGAAAGAAAGAAAGAAGGAGAGAAAGGGAGAAAAAGAAGGAAAGAAAGAAAGAAAGGGAGAGAAAGAAGGAAAGAAAGAAAGAAAGCCAGCGCCGCCGGCTGGGGAGGACCCTACCGCGGCCCTGGGAAGCCGCCGGTGGGGGGGGGGGGAGCAGACCCCAGCCCCGGAGGCTGATCCCGGCCCCGTGCTGGGAGGCTGGGGCCGTGGATTAGCCCGGCCCCGGCCCCGGGAAGTCGAGGCGGGTCGGGGGGGTGGGAGCCTGGGATCCCGCTGCTGCCGCAGCCACCCCGCTGCCCCGGCTGCGTGGGGCAGGCAGGCAGGCCCGCGCTCCTGACCCGAGCCTGCCTGTCCCACCCTGGGGGCGGGGAGGGCCAGCCCAGAGGCCGGGCGCAGGCGGGGTGTGCCGCGGCAAAGCCGCGGCCCTGGGGTTTGGAGGGAGCAGCGGGGGCTGCCGGGATGCGCGGGGGGTGCGACAGCTGCTGCGCGGCCATGCGCCCGCGCAGCTGAGAGGGAACACTGGCAGCAAGCCAGCTGCAGCCATCAAAAGAGCCACATCTGGCTCGCGAGCCATAGGTTCCCGACCCCTGCACTACAGCATGGGTTTGTAGATTCCCGGTTGTTAAACACACAATGATCTGTTCTTTGAAGTCAACATGTTCTTTCATTTACATTTTCAGTCTTCAATGGGTAAACATAATGTAAACATGGGTGTAATAGCCAGAAACAATTCTTCATTAGTTTTTATGTAGCTTAGACCTATCAAGTAAATTCACATATAAACCCTAAAATGCATTTCAATCCAAGACAAATTAAGTACTGGACACAGAGATGAAAACAATGTAATCAACGTCTCTCTTGATTTCTATCAGCACAAGTTAATTGACCTGAATACAAATTGACACTCTCAATCCTTCTGTGATAATTCAAACACAAGTGAATTGCTATATTGTTCTGATCTGAGTTGGCTTGTTTGCATCCCAGAGCTGGTAACCTATTTAAACAATATCACAAAATCAAACATCCAGGGCTGTCTGAGAGACTGTCCCTCTAGCCACCCCACACACATTGCCAATTTGGGGTAGAAGAAAGGGTAAACAACAAACAGTAGGACCTGGGTGATGGTCTAGAGAGCCCTGCCCTTCCCCACAATGATGGAGAATGTGGGCACACTACACTTGACACAAAGTGTCACCCCCTCCCCCTCCCCTTAGGATACAGCCTAGTTGTTCTGCACAAGATGGAAACAGATAGTATAAATGGGTGGTGGAGATGCAGTAGACCACCTGCTAGCAGGTTCGGGCTACCCAACAAAATAGCTGCTGAGGGAACTGGTGACCCAGCAGCAGTAGTTCCAAAATGAATTGCTACAAGAGATAGTACTGGCCCTACACTGTCAGGGAGGCTGTGTCTACACCTGCACTTTTAAGCTGACTTTAACTAAGTTGACTTAAAGTCGACTTAGTTAAATCAACTTAGTGTGTCTACACTTAAAATTAAAGTCGACTTAAAGGGGAACTTACAAAGTCGACCTAGAGCGTCCACACTGGATGCTCTAGGTCGACTTTGTGGGGTTAGGGGGACTTTGGGCAGGTCCATGGTGGCAGGGGGGGCACCCCCTGTGTGCAATGGGGCAAAGGGGGACAGGGACCCTGGCAGGGCAGAGCCCTGTGTGTGATGCTGTCTGGATTTAGGGAAGCCTTTATGATACTATTTTCAATGGATATCTCATAAATGCTATAATCCATAGGAGCTATGTCATGTTTGGTATCAATAGAAAGGTAGTAATTTGCTGGGAATGATTATATAGTTTATGTCTAGGAATTCTATTTCGATTAGAAGTTAGGAATTTGATGTTATATCCATACTTTAACTTGTGTCATACTGGAGGAAAGCCTTAGACGGGAGGGTGTGAACAACCATTGTCTCCTTAATGTTTAGGAATTTTCCAGGTAGAATGGTCCCAGGGAGTATCCTGATGAGCTATTAAGGAGATAAGGAATACACCCATTGTGTCCTTAATGGCTCATCAGTTTAGTCCCTGGGACCATTATCCCTGGTACATTCCTAAACATTAAGGACACAATGATTTGACATACCCACCCACAGGTATTTCAATAAAATAACATAAGTTAAAGTACAGATAGGAATTGCGTATTCTAACTTCTAATCAAAATAGAATTCCTGGACATAAACTATATAATCATTCCCAGCAAATTACTACCTTTCTATTGATACCAAACATGACATAGTTCCTATGGATTATAGAGCATTTATGAGCTATCCATTGAAAATATCATAAATGCTTCCCTAAGTCCAGACAGCATCACACTCAGGGCTCTGCCCTGCCCTTTGGGGGGCATGCCAGTCTCCCCCTGTGTCCCCCCCGGCAGGGAGGGCAGTGGTGTAGTCGTGGGGTAGTCCTAAGTCGAATTAGGGCTACCCCATGTCTACACTGGCTTAATTTGACTTTAGAAATTCGAATTAAGCCTTAGGTCGAGTAAAAAGCAGGTTTAATAAAGTTGACTTAATTTTCATTAAGTCGACTTAAGCAAGCTGCTTAAGTCGACTTAAGCAAAGTGTAGTGTGGACGCAGGGCAAATTAAGTCAATTTAAGCCAAGCTTAAATCGACTTAATTTGCTAGTGTAGACGCAGCCGGAGTGCCAGGAGATCATGCTGTTACTGAGGGGTTTCCTCTCTCAAACTAGTGAAGCTTGCCAAGATGGGACCAGAGAATGACTTTGAATCCTTTAAAATCACATGTCAGAGGGTGGCACTGGCAGCCCAGTGTCCCCCAGAATAATGAGCTTTTATCCAAGTCCTATACCTGCATGTCTGTCACAGGCTACCTACTGTAATCTGGAGTTGGAACAGGTGAACAGTTGTAAGTAA
This sequence comes from Pelusios castaneus, assembly GCA_007922175.1. Taxonomy (NCBI): domain Eukaryota; kingdom Metazoa; phylum Chordata; order Testudines; family Pelomedusidae; genus Pelusios; species Pelusios castaneus. Next base: position 6,471,221 of record ML686006.1, on the reverse strand, counting down.
ATGAAATCTGCCATCTTGGACTACTTGGGATATTTTGGAGGAGACCCGCTACCAAGAGAAGCTTGTTCAAAGACATTTGAACTCCGACTTCAGCCAAATGGTAGTCCAGGCCTCCATGGTGGGAAGTGACACCACTTCGAAAAACACAATACACTTTCAATGTATCCATAGTGATGTCAACTGTAACCTCAGTTGACAGCAGTTACAACTGATGGTGGGAGGTCATGCTGCAGTTATAATGATAGCCTTAGTACATGATCATAGTTTGGGACTGGCCTTTTTGGGTGAGTCATCAATACCCAAGCCTGAACAAGCATGAATAGGGACCAAGTGATGACACCATTTTCCCAGAGCTTGATAATACTTGGGGAAGCTGATGACCCTGGGGAAGGGATGTCCTGAGCAACATAGCTGCAAACCTCCACAGGGAGGACGATGTAGGCCATTGGGACCTGGAGGTCCTCTTACAGGGCAGGAATTTCATGCTAGAGCTAAGAATTGACCCTATGTTGAGCCAGGCCTAAGAGCAGTTGGCCAATGTAGAAGAAATAAAAGAGTCTCAGGCAGGTGAGCAGCACCCACACTTTGCACTTAAGAAAGAACACTTGTACCAAATCAAGAAAAGTCAGCAAACTTATGTGGTGAGGGGCCAGGCTCTGTTGCAGCTGGTGCATGATATCCCCTGCACAGGACATCTGGGGAAAGAGAACACATTTGCTTGGATATTATCCCAATGCTACTGCCTTGTCATAAACCATGAAGTGAAGAATACTCTTCCTCCTGCTTAGAGTGTCAACTAGCTAGCAACACAGCGATCCCCAAGGCAGCCTTGGTTCCTCTGCCCTTGATTGAGGTACCCTTTGAAAGTATGTAGTGGATGGGGCCGGGCCCTTTTAAAAAAAAAAAAAAAAAGCCCTGTAGCAGGACATCAGTGCATATTAGTGGTTATTCATTATGCAACTAGAAATCCAGAGGCTGCTCCTTTTCGCTCCCTGAAAGTGACAGCTATGGCTTCAGAGCCCTCGAGTCTCTTCTAGTGCATAGGGTTTCCTCATGAGATATAAACTGACCAAGGGACTAACTACCTCCCAACTGATGTGGGAATTATGCTTTATTCTGAAGATCAGGTCCAGAAAACCTCAGCGTATCTCCCCAAGGCTGTAGACTGACAGTCTAGTAGAGGAGTTTAACAAGATCCTGAAGGGAAAGTTAAAATGCTTTGTCTACAACTCCAAGCAGTGAGGCTGGCTATTTCCATCACTCCTACTTACGATGAGGGAGGTCTCACAAGCCTTCAAAAGGTTCTTCCCATTTTAGTTGATTTATGGCTGCGAACTGTGGGGCATCTTGGCCTTGCTATGAGAATTGTGGGAAGAACAAGATGTGGGGGCCTTAAACATGACCCAATATATTCTACAGTTAAGAGAGTAACTTAGCCCTAGTCTACACTTCCTGCGCTTTTTGGTGGCAGTCAACGGGAGATACGCAAGTTATGTAAAATACCTTGCGTATTTCCCACTGACTTCCTAACTGCTCCCAACACATTACACTAAGCTGACTGGAAACGGCGTCTGGTCGATGTAGTGTTACAACGGTTACAGAGATGGTGTAACAACTCCGGTTCTGCATTCAATTGAGTGCATCTACACAGAAGGCTCAATCGAACCTGGAAGATTGCGCTGATGGCGGCGATTTTGCTGCTACCAGTATAGACTTACCCTTAAAAACATAGGGGTGTTTAATTCCCCCTGGAAGAACCTGAGGAAGGCAATAAACCTAAGAAGATCCACACTTTGAAACACAGTGGCTATAGGTCAACCAATGGATCTAACAAAGAAGAATAGTCTCATGGTTAGGCTTTGACAGTTGGGTTTAACTCTGGCTTTCAACTGGAAATCAGTTCTTAGATTTGGAGTGCATGAGGTGCTGTGAGGGTCCAGGAACAGATGAGGAATGCAGTGGCGGAGTCTGGGGAGGGCATGGCCAGAGTTCAGTAGTGGCTGGAGGGGTGGTCTGTAATGGATGTGTTCAGATTGTTGGCTAATTAGGGATTTCAGCACCTATGTCTGGCCCTCCAGGAGCTTTATCGTCCTTTCCTGCCCCGTGTCTTTTCCTGGGTATACAGCCAGAGTCTCCTGTTTCACTATAACAAACAAGGTGTCTAGTGGCACTTTTAAAGACCCACAAATTTGTTTATCGCATGAGCTTTCATGGGAGAAAATCCCACTTCATCAGACGCTCATGCGATAAATAAATTTGTGGGTCTTTAAGAGTGCCACCAGACTACTTGTTTGTTTTGTTGAACAAGACTAATATGGCTACCCTTTGGAATTTGTTTCACTATGTGGTGACTGCAGCACTTCCCAAAACATATCCTCCTTATTTCTCCTGGTTCAGTGACTTTCTGAGGTGCTCTGCTGGTGTGGAGGACTGGGTTTTCAAGGGTCCATCTGCAGAAGGCAAAGTTTTAAAAAAAATAAAAATGAACAGACGGTATTGTGTGTGTGTGTGTGCGCGTGCACTAACCGCTGTGAATCACAAACTTTATGCACACTTATTTCTCTCTGTCTCTTGGCTAGCACACAGATCAGTGCAAGTCCTAAATATGGTAAGTTCTTGGGGAGGGGGTGGTGGCAGGGAGGAATGGGCAAGAAGGGATAAAGGTGTTTGCGAAGGGGGTTACTGTAAGCAGCTAGGGAGCCTATTCTGAATATTGGTACCCTTTTCCAAAGACTAGGGCAATCAAATTCCTAAGATAACCTATACTGCAAGGGTGCATCTCTTGCTTGCATGTGGCTTCAGACCAGCTCTGTACACCACTGTCCTGTGTGCCACTGTGGTCTCTGCAGAAACAATTGCCAAGTGGTGTGGCAAAGTTTCCTACAGCAGAGGGAGAAATACGGCAGCTCTTCTAAGGAACCTTTGGCAGAGAATTGCAGAATAGCTACACAAAAGCTTCCTAGATGTTTCTATGGAGTATCCTTGGAATATCCCCATCTCCATTAAAAACCTTTCTGCAATGCCCCCGCTGCTGTTCTTAATTTCTGTCCTTATCCCTTCTCTACCATATAACAAACTGCATGAGAGCTCAGTCTCCTCTCTCTGTGTAGTATCGAAGCAGAATGAGCACTTACCAGAGCTCCCCTTTCCTGCATGCCAGAACTGGAGTTTTGGGACTGGACTCCTTCCTTCTGGAGTGGAAAAGACTACCTGATTCGCTGCTCCACTGAACAACCCTGCTGTGTGCTCCATATCATCCTCCACATCCACTTCCTCATTTCCTCATCCAGGTTGAGTCTGCTGGCCTCTGCCTCCAAAATGCCCACATGGCTCTTTGCACAGAGGTGGGATGACAAGTGAGGATAGTGTGAAACTCCTTCTAGAAGTGGCATGTCTTCGGCACCAAATCAGAGCAATGACTGGCCTGTCTTGCCTTTTGGTACACCTGCCTCAGCTCCATGATTTTTCAGCATGACACTGCTGAAGTGTCCCTCTTGTGCCCCTTCTCTTGCATGCCACTTCCAATCAGCCTGTAGGTATCAAAATGCCTACAGCTGATGTGAAGTTGCAATTGTACAGTCTCCTCTCCCCATATACACAACAGATTCAACAGCTCTGGTGTGCTTCATATGGTAAAGTGGCTGGTGCATAGAGGTGGCATGATCAGCTGGGAAGATGCTGTGTATACTAAGCACACTGAGGAAACAGGAATTGGAATTTCAAAAATTCCCGAGCCTTTAAGTGGAGGAGGTGTGCATAACTGTGTACCTTTAGGGCAGCAGAGTTCAAACGCCTGACCAGAGTGGTCATGATGGGCATTGTGGGACACCTCCTGGAGGCCAGTTAAGGGTGAAAAAACCAAGCATGGTGTCTACGCTGACCCTATGTTGCTCTAACTGTTGCAAAAAGCTCTATGCTGGTCATTAAGCTGGTTTTATTTTGTTGGTGTAGCAGGGGAGTTACATCATTGGAAGGAGCATTTCAGTGTGTTCTCCTTCACTGCTTTGTTGAGGAAACTTGACTTTTGTTGACAAAACTTTAGTGTAGACAAGGCCTAAGCCAATAAAGTCAAACATCCAGGGTCTGTGTGGAGACTGGCCCCCATTTCAGCCACTCCCCACATGTTGCTGCCTGGGGAGAAGAGAGGGTAAATAATAGATAGTAGAACCTGGAGTGGGGAGTCTAAGGAGTCCTTGCATTGCCCTTCAGATACACATACCATCAGAGACCTGTATTAAACACGCATAGCTAACTTTTTGACTATGTAATTTAAATCCTATCCTCTGAAAATTAGATGATGTTAAGCAGATGTAGAAAACGCTGTTTCCTGTTCAAATGGCTTCATTTCCATAGTCCTGAAGGTGGATTGCCTGTCATTTTTGATCAGTTAAAAAGGAATCTGCAAAACCCTATAAGAAATTCTCAGTCATTTATTTGTGATGTGCATACAGATAAACACCTTAAACCCAGTTAATTAGTTTGTGTGTGAGTGAGTGGTGGGAGACTGTTATATCTGTGAGGCAAAAGTGCTGTTTCACAGCATATAATATTCAGGCTGCAGTGACTGCTGACAGGTTAATGAAAAAATGTTGGGAGTAAGATGCCTGTATGAGCTGCATTTATAGTGGTGTTAGCTGATGTCATCTTCTTAATGTTTGCCTCAGCCACAGCTATTGGACTTCCTACTCAGGAGCTCTGTTTCATGCAGGTGACAGGATGTCATATGAAGGACTTATTTCTACTCTTCTCTCTTCATTTGTGGGGTTTTTATTTTTGACAGAAGAGGCAGCTCTTGAACACTTTCAATCAAAAGCAGGAAGGAGCAGACTTTCAAAAACAGGGATGTACAGATTGTCATAACAGATTAGGCGAGTGGTTCATCTAGCCCAGCCTCTTATCTATGGCAGTGTCATGTGTCAGATACTTCAAAAGAAGGTTCAAGAAACCTCAGAATGAAAATTATGGAGTAAGATGCCTGTTGAGGGCAGTTACTTTTGTCATGCCTTGTCTCCATAGCTGGCAGTTTACAGTTGCTTTTGGAGCAGAGTTGTGATGATAGTTATTAAAAGTACTTCCCTGATGCAGGCCGTAGTTATAGACGAGATAGATATTCTTGAACTTCTCAGTGCTTTGCATGCTTGCTTACAAATCATCTTGCCTGGCAAGGCGCTAAGAACCTTCTATACAATTCTGGATTCTCTCTGTTTCCATTTACTATGGATTGGAAGGCACAAAACACCCGTGCTTTGCATCTTGAATGTCCAGTGCCATTAGTGGCTGGGCAACTGAATAGTACAGTGTGCATGTACACCTGTCAGAAACAAAGCATCAATTTCTTCACAAATATTTGTTGGTCATGTTTTCATCAAAAGTTTGAATTATGTATCTTGTAATATTTCCATGGTAAATGGTTTTGTCATCTGCACTTTCTAAACATTTGCTTTTGCATTTTTTGTTTGTTTCAAAATTCAGAAAGAAATTTTCAAAGGCAATCTGCCCCTAAATTTATTAAAGTAAAATGGCGAGGTCAGGTCATGGTCCCATTAAAATCAATGAAAAACTCCCATTGACTTAAGTGGGACCTGGATTTGGCTCTATAAAATACAATAATGCGAGGGAATATGGCAAGTAAAATGTCCGAGATAAAACTCAGGAATTCAGATGCTTTGAAACACAAAGTTCTGTCCAGACGGTTTTGCACTTACAAATAGCATTTAAGTTCAAGAAGTGATTTTTTTTTTTTTTTTTTTATTAGTCATTTGCAAAGGGAGGGGAATCAGGGTTTAGCATTCTAGTTCCCATGTTGTTCCAATAAAACACTGAAAATTTGCTCTTTCACCTTATAAAGTAAAACATTCAAATCATGTTAGTTTGTGTGCAGCTGACTGTTAAGTGATGGTTTTGTGTGGCTCTGAACTTAGAATTGTTTTTAATTCAACGCATACTAGTTTTCAGAAGAAAAATCCAAATGCTTGTAGATGGAAAACATTAAAAAGAAGGAAAATCATCTATCTGGATATTTACTGAGGTAGTGTTCTAAATAGCAGATATAATTCTAAAGCAGGAATGCTGTTTCTGATTCAATGAAGGGGTCTGCCTAACTATGAAATAAAACAAGTTGCTACTAATCTGTTATTGCAATCATTATTATTTCTATCACTTCTTATATGAAGAATAAAGACAGAAGAAAATTTAAGTAGCATGCAAAATATCACTTAAAATTTCCACTGACTAGATTTGTACAGGGAAACAATAAATTCTAGAGTTACATTAAGGATAATACTAAAACATTCCCACTAGTGTATGTTATTTATAGGGATCCTAATGTTTGTTTAATCTATTTATGTCTTTTTAAGGGCTTCTGTGTGACTTCTTTTCTCATATTTAATTATTCTTGTGCCTATAAACGCAGCTAGTCAAATTCTAAAATAATCACAGCTAAATATGAAATTGTAAATATGAAACAATGGTTATATAGTAGATAATTGGAAAGCTGAAAAGGCAAGTGCACATAAAATATTAAAATCAAATGATATGAATTAAGGTCCTTTTAAAGACTGCTACTAAAATGAGGTTTGGGTAAGTGGAGTACCAATTACTCAGCTTTATATATACTGTCCTTTTAGATATTTTAGCAAATAGTTGTGATGCTAAAAACAACATCTACTCTCTCATACAAAAAATAAACGGAACTAAAACTGGAACTAATTGGGATTTCCTGACCTTCAGATGACAGGTCCTCTCTTCTACTTTACAAGCTCAGATGCAATTAAAATTATGCCCATGCTTGTTGGAGATGAATATGGTAGAAGTATAATTCTTGTTAATTCATTGTTTTTCTGTACTTCAGAATTGACCTGACCCAAAGTCCATAGAGTCAATGGGCAGACTAAAACTGATTTCAGTGGACTTTGGATCAAGTCCAATATGCAGGTTCAAGTTCACAAAGTGTATGTATTGAGTCATACACCATTAGCTGTCTATTATAATCACTGTCACATGGAAATCAATTTTAATAATTCAGACCCTAGTTCAGCAAATCTCTTAAGTGTGTGCTTAACTTTAAGCCTGTGAGCTGTCCTCTTGATGTCAGTGGGATACTCCAGTGTTTGAAGTTAAACACGTGTTTAAAGTGCTTTACTGTATGCTTTGCTTAGTGTCTAGAAGGTGCTTTAATGAAAAAAAAGGCCGAAATTATTTTCTTTCCTAGGCTTTTATCCACAGACCCCACTATACAGGTTGGGAGAAAAATAATGGATAAGAATTTGCAATTTGGGGTAAACTTGCACCCCAGAAGCAGGAAGGGTGATAGCTGGTTTTTAATGCTTTGTCAATGCTGAGCTATCCTGGTGTCCATAGAGACCCAAATCATACCATAGACTTCCCTAAGAGATGGTCAGAATTATCCCAGCCTCCCCAGGCTGCCTTGTGAGCTGAATCACTTCCTAGAATCTCCACAGTGTGTCCTGATGTGCCCTGACACATCCTTCCTGTTCTCAGTTCTGTCCCTCAGCATGCCTCTATAATCAGAGCTGGGTGTGTGTGTGGAGGTGGGGGTCTCAGAAGGAAACCTCACAGCTTGGTTCCTCAGTACCTATGCTGCGGGAACTGTTTCCCAGTGGTAGCTTTGGTTTAAGGGACCTTCATGCCACTCTAGGCCTTTTACCCAATGTAAAGGAGCCAAGGCAGGGATGAGGACCTCACTCAGTAACAATTAAACAATTGTTAGGATTGTTATTGGTACTCGGCTGATACTGTCACATCTGTTTCTCAACAGAATGACAAGTTCCAAAGGGATAGTCATGTTAGTCCTGTTCAACAAAACAAACTAGGAGTCCTATGGCACTTTTAAGGGCTAACAAATTTATTTATCACATGAGCTTTCATGGGAGAAAATCCCACTTCGTCAGACTCAGAATGAATAGAAGAGTTCAGACTGAAAACTGATGGCATGATCTGGGCAATTTTTAAGTACATATTTAATATTAATGTCCCCCCTTTTTTTTTCTTTTGCAGAACAATAGCTCCCTGGTTTGGTGTCAGAATCACAAACAGTGCTCAAAGGTATGTCCTTTTTTAACTACCCAGGGGCTTTCACACTGTTTTTTTGGAAATGAAGCTGCTGCTGCTTTTTTTTATTTTTTTTATTTTTTAACTTTAAGAAACTTGCCTTCTGAAGGAGCCGAATACAGATTTCTTCTGAAAACCCTCTGCTATGGTAAAACATAGTCCTGTGATTTTTATAGACAGAGAAAAGCACCCAGGGGGCTATATCCTTCACCTGGTGGAAATGGGAATAGCCCTATGGCTGTCAGTGAAATTATGCCAATGTACACCAACTGAAAATCCAACCCGTAATTTCTACACAATGTTTTAGAGAAGAGAGTGAAGCAGCTAATCTTGTTAAAATGTATGTATAGTAACTCTGAGATACTCTAACACTGGACATTTTATTCAGTTGGATATTTAATATGCTACATAGGACTGAATTTCTTTCACAAAATTCTTTTCCAAATCCCAGGGGCTTGTTACGCTTTCTCATGGTGACTCTTTGACCCCAAAAACTTAAGGGGTAAGTGAGCTAACAGCCAATTGGTTTTGCAGGACAAAAATTTTGCTAGGTTGCCTGGAGAGAAGCAACAATTCTTCCACATCTCTAGAGAGTTAAAGTGGAACTGCAGGGTCTAGTCACTGACTGCTCTTTTCATAAACATACAATGTTAGATGCATCTATTCCCTGCCTTCGTAATTCACCTGAAAACTGTGAAGAATGGACAATGAGGAACTATGGAAAAAAATTTAAAGGCTCTAAATCTCCATGATGATGTAGGTCGACAATAATTTAGGCCCTTTATCTTGTAGTGACCTACATTCACTGTTTATTCCCTGACAGATTTACTATAAATGGGGTCAAAACCCAGTAGCATTATAATGGAATAGATCACTTGCTAAAGAGGTACATTGTTTAGTTTATATAGCAGGGTGTGATCTGTATTATGAAGTCCAGACTTCCCTTACACAAAAACGTTTGTGCATTACTGTCTTAACGTAATCTGCTTAAATGCTGATGGTATCATTAGGATTAACATATGGTGATCCTTGGTATATACCGTATATCAACATTTCCACAGGAAGAATTTAAGATCATGAAGGGTCCAATCCTGCTCCCTCTGAAGACAATAAACTTTTTCCAGTTGACATTGGAGGATCAGTTCCTTATAGCATGGAAATAAAAATACACTATAGAAAGATTGGTTACATATGAGTGGTAGCATGTTGATATCACAAAAAAAGATTGAAAACTATTCCTATTAGCTCTGCTCAATTTTAATACTCAGCCATCCTGAATCCTCAGGGAAACAGGTTCTACTGGATATACTGTTACAGAGGCCCATTAAAGAGGTTCCTTCAGTATATGTGACACATCATAATTAAATCACCTCCTTAAGAACACAGGGACTTTCACATCATTTCATTGATCTTGATGTCGCTTTCCCTTTTTATTATTGAGACTGATACTGTACCTCTGCTAATCTCTGAAAGAAACTTACTGAATGGCTTTTGTCTGCATGAAAAAGAAAGAAACAAACAAAAATGTGGGCCAACTTTAAAGCAGGGCAGAGGTTAAATGAACATCCATTTGAGTCACTGCCAAGTGCATAGAAACCATATAACATATATCTTATCCAGGATGAATTTGAGGGCAACCTTTAAATTGAATTACTACCTTAAAAGGAATGAAAAAATGAATGTTCCAAATTAAGTTTAAAAAACAAAACAAAACACCCCCCCCCCCCGAAAACGTCCACTATTCAGATCTTGTATTATGAATACCTACAGTGCATATGGTACCTTGTCTTATCATTCCGCAATAGTTAAGAGGGTAACAAATATTTTTCATAACAATAAAAGTTTGCCATTTGTAAGTGAATATATATATATATATATATATATATATATATATATATATACATATACTTAATGGAGCTGAACCAAGGTGATTTCCAAGAAGTTTTTTACAGTAGGATTTACGTCATCCTGTTTTGCAGTTTATAAATAGATAGGCTGCATAAAAGCTGAAATTTGAAAGCAGTACTGGGGATTTTGCCAGATATTGATCTATATCCCCTCCCCTGCTCCGGTTATCTCAACAAGGGTGTCTACACTTACAAATTAAGTCGACTTAAGCTTGCTTAACTCAACTTAATTTAATCTGTCTACACTACTTGCTTAAATCGACTTAAGTTGCTGCTTAAGTCGACTTAAGGAAATTTAAAGTCGACTTTATAAAACCTTGTTTAAAGTCGACTTTAATGGCTAAGTCGACTTTATAAAGTCGACTTAGCCATTGCGGATGCAGATTAGCCCTAAGTCGACTTTAAGTCAACTTAAAGGGCTCTAGAGCTCCTCCACTGCCCTCCCTGCCAGGATGGCTGGCACAGCCAGAGCCTGGCATACCCCCCCACAGGGCAGGACACAGCTCTGCCCACCCTGCTCCTATGCCCTGCCAGCGTCCCTGTCCTGCTCAGCCCCATTGTACCCAGGTACAATGGGGCAAATGCTGAGCCCCCTGGCACTTGGCAAGGGATGCCCCCCCTGCCACCGTGGACCAGTCCCAGGTCCACCTAGCCCCTAGAAGTCGACTTAGGCATCCAGTGTGGACGCTCTAAGTTGATTTGGCAAGGTCCCCTTGAAGTCGACTTAATTTTTGAGTGTGGACATGCTAAGTCGACTTAGCAAAGTTGACTTATTTGGCCAAGTGTAGACATAGCCAAAGAGTTAAATTGATGACAAATTTTTGACATTTCAAACCAGATTTTTAAAAGGGCATTACCCAACTATATCATTTTGTGCATATATACTAACTAAAAATTCATTTTACTGCTATTCTAAGGAAATAATGTCTATTTATTTAATGCTGCTGTTTTTCTTTTTAAGGAAGCTCTTTATAAGTTTCAACATAGTAATTAATAAAATAAAATGGAAATTCATTTTGTTGATCTCTGTAACTCTGAAGTTACTGCAAGATATTGTTTCAATATCCTACAATACAAATGCATGGAACAGTCTTGGTGGCCTGAGAAAAAGGAAATGTAAATTGAATATATCTGAGAACCATTATGTTTTTCAAAGAGCTGCAAATCTATTGAACTAAAATGATTACTGTTCTCACAGGACCAGTTATAGATCAGTTATCCCAGGCTCAAGTAACCATTTGTTTTTGTTGTTTTAATTGAACATGTCACAAAAGCATGACTATGAGTGACAAGATATACATCACTGGTTTAGTATGTAAGATTTAATCTAATATGATCTCTCTGGTGACCCATTTCACAAGGTAAAACTGAGGAGCACATCTGATGGCTCTCTGCTACTTGGATATTAATAGATGGGCAATTTCAAAACTGTTACATGGCTTTTATAACCATTAGGACAATATCTGTAATTACAGAAGGAATCTTTAAATAAATTACTGTTATTCCTTAAACATACCCACTCCCAGCATGGACTCCAGCATCTTCGTTTGGAACTTGAACATCTTCATAGATTTCCATGGAAGTCAGAGGGACTCCATAGGGTGCTGTGGACTGCTCCATTGGAGAACTGAGACAATAAATGGTAACACATCCTATGATAGAGATTGTAGGCCTGAACTTTCTCCCACTGAAGTCAATGGGAATCTTTTTCATTGACTTCAGTGGAAGCGGGATTAAGATCTGTTTATTGTTTTTATTTCCTATTATTGTTTCTATTTAATTTTCCACATTTTTTTCTTAAAGAATATTCCCTAAATATTATTGTTCAGTAACTTTGCTCCCCCCTCCCCGCATTTCTCTTTCCTGTCTCTCTTAATCTTGTTACTTTCTCTTTATGGTAGTATTTGTTTTGTCTTTTTGTTCAGTTTTTAATAAATCTCAGTTATTTATAGTCGAGTTTTCTCTGAGAGGAGTTGAATGGGGTAAAACTATAATCCTAATTTTTCAGTCCTATTGCTCAAGTAGGTGAAGTAGGTGTATTTTTATTTCCATCTTCTATTGTCCCTAAACAATTTTTTTGAGCGGTGGGGGCGGTACTTAAGCCTATTTTAAGACAATTTGCTAGGGAACTTGAGAGCTGCAAACAGAGACAGCTACCAGGAATATTTTAGAAGTAGTTTAAAGAGGGAACATTAGAGTCTTTACTTCAAGATTCAGTTCTATGTGCAATTTCAAAATGGTGCTGGAACAGTGATGGTGATCTACAATGGATGTGCCATGTTGTCTTACTTGCTGAAAGCCAGAAAGGACTTTCTGTGCAAGAAGGAAGTGCAAGTTGACGGCTGTACTGAAGGAAAAGATTGAACTGGAGGATCAAGTAGAGATTCTACCAGGAATCAGAAGTTGAGGAGTTTCTAGCCTCCCAAGTTTTGGAAATACCTCAGGATCAAAGAAGAAAGGAGCTGACCACAAAGGGAGAAAGAAAATCAGAGAAGAGGCTTGGCAGTTTGTAACTACCAGTATTTCATTACCAGGTCATAGGCACTCTGACTTCCTAGTCAGAGTTGGAGTTGAGATCCAGGCCAGGTCAGATACCAAGCTATCAGAGTCTGACTGGGATATGCCAGAGGACAGACCAAGAGTCGGGTGTCAGGAGGCAGCCAGATTTAGGCTACCAGGCAATCAGAATGAGGCAATAGGAATAGGTAGCATAAAAGAAGCAGACCTAAACTGGGGAAGCTCAGTTGCATGGAGAACTTCCTGTTCTTGTCTTGGTTTAAATAAAATTAGGGAACCAATCAGGACCCAAGTATTCTGCCAATCAGATCCTTGGATTGAAGTCGTCTGTCAGAGTTGAGCTTCTAGTTCTTATAATTGTTAGCAGGTCACTGGGTGGCAGGTCTGAATTATTGGCTCCTAAGAACCTTGTGGACCGGCATTTGTGACCCGCAGTCCCTGACACAGAGGCAAGAGGTCAAGGTAGAATTCTACACAGCTAGGGACAGATGAGGCTATGCAGGTTGTAGCCACCAGAAAGAACAGATGGAATATGAAAGCTGTGGAAGATCTCAAGATCTAGCTTATTCTGTGGTTGGGAGCTCAACCCAACCTGTAAGAAAATCAAGCTTTCCCACAAAGGGATTTCCAACTGTCCAAGGAAGACAGATAATCCTTGTTATACTCAGAAGAATGAAATACTCAGAAAAATGAAAGGAACATTCGTCAAGGAACAGAGAGACAACAGAAGCTCCAAAACATGATGTTACTCTGATTGGATAGACTTCTTGAGTTGAGGATTCATTGGTGGTGGTTCATGCTGGCACTATTGACACTGCATTGCAGGATAGCTCACATGTAGTAAAGGCTTTAGGGAACTCTCCGAAGCATGAAGAAGAAGAATGTCCAGACGAACTTTTCAATGATTCTTCCTGTCTCCTAAGTGAAGGAAGGGAGAAGATTCTGGAGATAAACCATTGGCTAGGTAAATAGTGGAAAGTTTTGATTTTGTGGGATTTTGCTCCACCTTCTATGAAGAGAGAGAGCTGTATAGTTTGAATGGCCTTCACCTCAGTAGAAGGGGAACCAATCTCTTTAGGGACAGGCTAGGTAGAGTAGTCAGGAGAATGTTAAATGAATAGCAAAAGGGATAGGTAAAAAGCAGGAAAATATGAACACTCATTTAGCACAAAATCAAGATGTTGAGAATACAATTTATTCAGGAAACCAAATGACATGAAGAGAAGAAATTCTTTAATTTCCTTTACACCAGTGCTAGGAGTCTGCGTAACAAACAAAAGGAATTGACCATTTATGACCACAAATTCAGTCTAATTGGTATTACTTAAACTTGGTGGGATTCACTTGATTCATATGCGTGGAATGTTAAAATCAATGGTTATAACCTATTTATAGAATGGAGAGCAAAAAGAGAGGCTGAGTGGCACTCTATATCAAAAATGGCATTATCTGTTTCTGAGTTCCTGGAAGCTGGGAAGAATATTATCTTGAATTCTTATGGATCAATGTCCTAGAAGATATAGCACAAGATGGGGTATTAATTGGTGTTAGCTACAAATCTACAAGTTACACTAGGAAACAGGATGTCTGGATCCTTATGCACCTATCTATAATGCATAGGGGGAAAATGGTGCATGATCACAGGGACTTCATTTTGAGTGACATATGTTGGAGATCTTATGTTGCCCGTACAAAATTTCTTAATATTATAGATGACAAATTCTTCACTCAAAAAATTTTTTCATCCAACATGGGTGGATTCTATATTGGACAAATAAAGAGGAATAAATCACAGAACTGAAAAATAATGGTAGCTTAGGCACAAATGAACCTGACTTGATCACAGTTATAAGGTGCAAATAGAATAAATAACAAAGTGGTAAAATATATATATTTGGTGTTTCAGTTAAGCAGAAAAAGGTACAACTAGTGTGTAGATGTTGAAACTAGTCAAATTCAATCTGGAAATGGGGCATGAGAATAATTAACCATTGGAACAGTTTACAAAGGGTTGGGGTGGATTTTCCATCACTGACAATCTATACCTAGAGATTGGATATTTTACTAAAAGATATATTCTAGGAATTAATTGGGGACGTTCTATGACCTGTTATACAAGAAATCAGACTAAAATATCACAAGTGGTCTGTTGTGGCCTTGAAATTTATTAATGTAAGTGTGTGCTTCCGTAGATAAAGCTGTAAAAGTAATCTGAATAATCTGGCTCTTCATAAGTAAAACACTTTAATAACCAAACTAAAAGTAAAAATTGTGAAGTGAAAACTGGGATTTTTTTCTGTGAAGGAAGGGCATAAAATTGATAATTTCTTCCCAGGGCATTTTTTTATTAAAAAATTTAGTATGACTGGTAAATACTGTTTATGTTGAGATAAATAATGGTACGTCTGCCCTGCAAAAAACAAAGAAAACACATCAATGAGTTTCAGAGCATGGGTCAACTGACTTGGGCTTGCGGGGGCTTTTGTTATGGTGCTAAAAATAGCAGGTTAGACATTTTCACCAGGGCTGGAACCCTGGCTTAATTTTTTCTAGTAATATATTCTACATGAGTTTGGATAGTGTGCAAAGGAGTGACACAGCTGGTACAATGAGGGATTACTGGTTGGCTTCCCAGGCCTAGCAATGGAAATGACCATAATCTGATGCCAGATCCTCAGAACGAGCCCTAAGGAATGGATACTGACACTACTGCCCCTGTTCTGGGGCTATGAGATTTTTTGGGAAAATCCATGAGAACACCTGTAGGTGCTGCAGCTTTCCTGGTGTTTTTTTTTTTTTTTTTTTTTTTTTTTAGTTGGCACCCAGGTTTTTTTTTGTGATGGTACTCAAGGGTACTGCATCTTTTTTTTCCACAGTGATGCAGCCCCAGCTCCTGCCCCAGGTCTCTGGCTGAGTACGCACACTTTTTTTTTTTTTTTTTTTAAACAAAAAGAGCAGTGGTAGGAGCACTGTATTTACCCCCAGCAGTGAAAGGTGAAGAGGATAGGCAGTGAGCTGAATATTTATCAGAGCTCTCTGCACACTTTGCACTTAGTATACTTGTTACCTGTTGATTTTGAATTTATAAGGAGCATTCAGGGCTTTGATGTTTCGCTGGATTTTCAGTCCCAAGCTGTGGAAACAGTAGCGAAGCTTTGCATCTGTAGTGAGTAAAGTCCAGAAATCCAAAGAGCTTGATCCATCTTTGTTGGCATACTGAATTCAGTAACTCGAATAGGGATGTTGCAGTGTTTTGGTCAGCATATGTATTGTATTCCTTTAATAACCTTTCTATTTCTGTTTTACAGTATGGAGATTATCCTTTTCAGTACCCATGAGTCATATTTTCCTTGCACACATTCAGATAAACTAGGTAAAATGATCAAAACTTTTGGGCTTTGGAGGGATAGCATCTACAGTGGCCACACTTGTCACAGTGAATTCTGGCTATGATTACTGCGAGTTCAGGGCCACTGTGGATTAACACCAGTCAATGTTATCTGTGCGGGAAGTTGCTAAGAATAGTTCTGGTTGCATTCTGAGGGATTCCAAATTGGTCTTCGGTGAGAAAACAGAGACTTGGTTTGTAATCTTTGTTCCAGCAGGCAGAATGAAAAGCGCCTCTTTGCTTTGCTTCAAAAAGAAGTTGCGTGTCTTCATCTGATGGCCCTTCAAGAGGTTCACCTCCAATATCGTTGCTATTATTTCCCCACATTGTATGGTGGCTACAGAAATCATCACTCATATAGCTGGGTGATAGGCTGTAAGTAGTGGGGAAGAAGGTCAGTCTGTATTTGGTGGTTTATAAACATTAACCACCATTATCTTGCCAGTTCTTATTAAGATACTGAAAAGTTCTGGGATTGCTCCTGGCATCCAACATGTTGTAATCCTTGGCTATGTACACTACAAAAAGTTAGGTCGACTTTAAGTCGACCTGATAAGGTCGATTTTATTAGGTCGACTTAACAAAGTGGTTCCCCTGAATGGGGATTTAGTAAATCGACCTAACTGCCCTTAGGTCGACCTAATAAAGTGGACTTAAGCATCCACACTGTGCTTAGGTTGATCTAAGGAGTCGACCTAAGGGTTAGGTCAACCTAACCGGTGGTTTGTATTAAGTCGACCTAACCTTTCATTATGTCGACTTAAGGAATTTCTTAAATCGACTTAATGAAAGCCTGGTGTGGACAGAGACTAAGTTAGGTTGACTTAAGCCCCCTTAAGTCGACCTAACTTGCAAGTGTAGACACAGCCCTTGATGCCTTGCTTTATGTATATAGCAAGGCTGTCTTTCAGTTGATGGAGCAAGGCAAGGAGATTGTAGCCAGCAATATGGCAGGGTGATTCTTGGACATTATCTTTGGTGTGGGCTTCTTGCAGGGTGATATCAGTCATGTTGCCTTGACTGACACAAGCTACATTGTCATTTTTAGATCAGGACATGATTTTGATATTCATTTGGCAAATTAATAGAGCTGGGCCTACAGTTTTCTTGAAGTGGCTTTGGGAGACATCACTTTTTGCACATTAACTATTTCCATTGCTGTTCAGTCCAGTACTTCATTGAATGATGTTTGGATGTTGATTTGGTGGCATTGGTTGTACCTTAGCATTTAACAGGGCAGACCATGAGAAAGTCATCACCACCTACTCCCCTCATCCATTGCAGAGATTGGAAGACCATATAAGACTACATCATAAAAGTGGCATTCCTGACTTTTGAATGCTTGACTTTGCAACCTAAATACTGTTCTATTAACTTCCTTGTTTTGTGCATAATAAATACATGTGTACCAGGCATAGTCATTATTGGGGCAGGGACTGTCACTTGCTACATATTTCTACAGCACCCAGCATAATGGGGTCTGACACAGCTGGCCTCTCGCTACCAGGGGCTTCACTTTAAAAAAGAAAATGCCATGGGGAACCATCCACAGCAGAGGGGTGGGGCAAGACAGGGAGTGGGGCTGGCCACTGGAGTCAGGCAGCATTGTGGCTTAGTACACCATGGCATGGCCCAGCCCAGGGACAGCACAGGCTGGCGGTTCTCTGGACGGCTGTGCCCCCTCTTAGCCCAGATCCCGGGGCTGTCTTTCAGAACAGTGCAATTCAGGGTAACACCAGGGCTAAGGGGGGCCCCCACCAGCCTAGGGCACCACTGGGGTGGGGTGAACTGGCCTTGTAGGGTGGCACCAGGGCTGGATTAATTCAGGGACTCTAGAGGCTGCAGGCCTGAACGAGGGTGCCAGACTGCAGCCCCTAAAGCCCTTGCTTATTCTACCCTGTTCTTGGAGCAAGCGGACTAAAAGTTGCAAACTCTAAAGGACTCACGTGCAATGCTCAGGTCCCGAGGCCTGCATACCCCAGCCACCCACAGGCATCAGTTCCAGCCTCAACCCGCCCTCCAGGCTGTATCACTCTAGGCCAGACACTACACGGTGTGGGGCCCGCAATAACCGCCGGCAGAACCAAAGGTCATTAGGTCATAGCAGAGATCAATCGCGCAACCACCTCGGTGAAAAAAAGAGGTTTTGATGCTGTGTTCGAGGACGTTTTATCAGCCCCAGTCATGGACCCTCACTTTCCCTCCTTTGGAGACAGGTTATCCCAATTTTTACCGGGCGTAGTCCAGCATCACATTGGACCAATGGGTTCTACGCATGGTAAAGTGGAGGCACTTGCTCCAGTTCTCGTCGTCTCCTCCATCCCACTCACCCCATCCATCCCTGTCCGTTTTCAGGGACCCCTCTGACGAACATCTACTTGGCAAGGAAGTCAATCACTCATTACACTGGGAGCAGTGCAAGAGGTGCCGGTAGATTGAAGGGGAAGGGGCTTCTACTCCCGTTTACTTCTTGGTCCTGAAGCCAAAGGGATGTCTGCGCCCAATCCTGGACTTAAAAAGGCTAAACAAATCCCTTCACAAGATAAAGTTCTGGATGGTCTCCCTGGCCTCCATTATCTCATCTTTGGACCCTTGGGATTGGTATGCTACCCTCGACTTGAAGGATGCCTGTTTTCACATTACCATCTTACTTTGTCACAGGCATTTCCTTCGTTTCATGGTTGGCCAGAGACACCTGCAGTCTGCAGTCCTTTCCTTCGGCCTGGCGGCAGCGCCACAGATTTTTACAAAATGTCTAGTGGTAGTGGCGGCCTTCTTCAGGATGACTGGCTGGCCAAATGTCGTTCCCAGCAAGAGGTCCCGGTGCACTTACAAGTAATTAGATCACCTTTTCCAGGTGTCCGAGTCCAATCGGAAGTGCGACATATTCTGCTTGTTTTGGAACCGCAACCTACCAGACGCATTCCTGATCCCTTGGTCGAAGCGCCTGGTTACGCTTTTCTGCTGACACCCCTGGTTCACAGGACTCTCCTAAAGATAAAGCAAGACAGAACGGAGGTCATCCTGGTTGCCCCAGAATGGCCCCGGCACTATTGGTTTGCAACACTGCTGGATCTGTCAGTCAGATCACTGATAACCCTGCCATTCCATCCAGACTTACTCACACAGAACCATGGAGCCCTGAGACATCCCAATCTGGGGTCTCTGCACCTCAAGGCATAGTTAAGTGAGAATGAGCTGCAGTGCTCCTCTCAGGTTCAGGAGGTCCTCCTTAACAGCTGGAAACAGATGACTAGGACTACGCATCAGGCTAAATGGAAGAGGTTCTCTTCACGGGCAGCGGAAAAGGGTGTACAGCCCGCCTCAGCACTGGTGCCAAAGGTCTTGAACTATCTCCTGGACTAGAAGCAGCGGGACCTGGCATGTTCTTCAGTTAAGGTCCACCTGGCTGCCGTCTTAGCATTTCATCAGGGCTGTGCATGTGGCTCCTTATTCTCTGTCCACACTGTTAAGTGCTTCTTAAGGGGCTTGGATAGATTATTTCCCTCTGTCTGTCTGCCAGTAGCCCAGTGGGACCTTAACCTGGTGTTGGCCAGGTTGACCATTCACCCTTTCAAACCGTTAGCCTCCTGTTCCTTATTGTACCTCTCGTGGAAAGTGGCTTTGCTTGTGGCAATTACGTCAGCCTGTAAGATTTCGGAGCTCCGGGCCCTTAGGTCAGAGAGCCCTTATACCTTATTTTTTAAGGACAAGGTACAGCTTCGTCTGCACCCCACTTTTCTGCCCAAAGTGGTTTCCCATTTCCATACCAACCAGGACATTTTTCTGCTGTTTTTTACCTGAAACCCCACGCCTCTGACTGGGAAAGACGCCTCCACACGCTGGATGTGCGTAGGGCTTTGGCCTTTTATATAAATTACAGTAGGCCTTTCAGAAAATCGTCCCAGCTGTTTGTGGCAGTAGCAGACAGGATGAAGGGACAGCCAGTATCATCTCAGTGCCTGTCCTCCTGGATCACAGCTTATATCAGACAGTGTTACAGGCTAGCCAAGTTTCCGCCCCCTCATCTTACTGTTCACTCGACTCGAGTGCAGGCTTCCTCTGTGGCCTTCCTGGTGCACGTGTCTATTGTGGACATTTGCAAGGTGGCTACATGGTCGTCTGTGCACACCTTTGCCGATCACTACGTGCTTACCCATCAGGCGAGAGATGATGCAGCTGTTGGCAGAGTGGTGCTGCAGGCAGCTAACTTGTAGAATTCCATCCCTCTGCCAAGGTAAGGCTGGGGAATCACCTGGAGTTCGAATTAACATGAGCAATCACTTGAAGAAGAAGAAATGGTTACTTACTTGTAACTAGTGTTCTTCGAGATGTGTTGCTCGTCTACATTCCAACACCCATCTGCCTTCCCGCAGCCAGAATTCTGGCAAGAAGGAACTGGGGAGGGAGAGGGTCGGCTGGGCTATATATGGAGGGTCGCTGGGGTGTCCCCGGTCATAGTCAACCCTGCAGATAATCTAGGGGAAATCTTTCTGGCGAATCATTCGCATTGCATGTGCACACCTGGAGTTGGAATGTACATGAGCAACAAATCTCGAAGAACACTAGTTACAGGTAAGTAACCGTTTCTTCTACAAGTTTCAGCTCATATCCAAAACTAAGGTTTATTCTTCTTTGATGGATGGTTATAACCCTCCTTAGCATTCTAAGAATGATAATCTACCTGGCCTATAAATACAAAATAACTCAATTTGTATCTATTCTTATGATGGCAGTTTCAAAAAAAGCTTCTTGTTTAAAATCCCACTAGTTGCAATGTATACAGGGCTTGATAGACAGAATAGCTTAACATTGTCAGGCCAGACATTTGCACTATTTTGTATCTGAGGTTGTTGTTTGTTTATCTATTTTATGGTATTTAAAGGAATAGCCTTTGTAATCTGTAATCAATAAAAAAATTACAGATTCAAATGTATTCAATAATTAAAAAGCTCTCAGATAACCAAGGTTGGCTTAATTTATTATGCAATTGTTAGTCAGCATATAACAGAAAAGACATATTACCAAATCAAATCTATTAGAACTTACCCTGCAGCAGTGTTAAGTCTGATTTTAGCTTTGCCAATTATACCTGCCTGCTTTCTGCCTGTCACAATTATAGATTCCTGAGGGGATAGGTGGAGGGGTGTTTACAGTTGCAGCTCCCAGCAGTACCTCTTTTCTTCCTCAAACATATGCTATTTTAATACAATTCTAGACTTTCTGTCATATTTCATATGTTTATTAACTGCATAATCAACATCTGTAGTTTATTCATTTTTTGTTGTTGTTTGTACATTCCTTCTAGTGTGATTTAAGATATTGGTAGCTAAAGAAAATAGGATATTGTGTTAAAGGTCACTGTCTTTCTTAAGAAGTTTAGTAATCTTATATTTCTGCTCTCTTAATGTGACCCGCAAAAGCATCATGAGAAGACTAGCTTATAGGCAACACCTTCTCGTTATGAATGTTCTGTGAGTTATTCTTCATTTTTGTAAAATTAGACTTCAGGAATAAATGTCTCTGAATCTGTTACCTGAAGTTTGATCTCAGTTGTGGATTCTGCAGTCCTTCTGTCAGCAGAATTCCCACTAACATCAGTGAAATTTTTACATACAATGTCCTCAACAGAACTCTGCAGTGCACAGAGAAGAATGTTGCCCAGTTATAGAAATCACTGTATGAATGTTTTTCTTCAGTTATTCTTCTCCATCTTCACTTGTAATTCCCCAGTGTTTTTGACAGTGGAAAATAATGTGCATGATTTTTGTTCTTGAATAGCTGCTCTCATCTGGCAATTTCATTATACTGATCTTCAAGAGGAAGTATAGGTTGCTTATCGGGTGTGGGAGGAAGGAAGAAATGATTCTTCTCCATTTCATGACTGAAATCTGCTATGATACATGTTAACCCATTGCCTAGAAGTGAGGGGTAATTTTTTTTGCATATGCCGTCTCTGATATATTGCATATAAATAAAGGACCCAATTCTGCCATATTTATTTGTTATTTAGTACCTTACTTCATGTGTAGTCAGACTGTACACAAAAGACCAAATTCTGATACCCTTACTTTTGTTGAAAAGCACCTTTTCCTGAACAAATAGTCACTGAAGTGAATGGAACTTCTTGTGGAATAAGATGCCATTCAGTGTAAAGAAGGTTACCAAAATTGGGCCAAATGAGGCTAGTTGTGGAGGAAGAACTGCTCAACATGAGTAAGAGTGACAGTATCAGGTCTATAGTGGTTTTATTTGCACACAGGACCAGATTCTGCTTTAATTTTGCTTTGAATATCTTCACTGATTCCCCACTGCTGTCTCATCCAATTTAAACTTAACAGCTCTTTGTAATTCTGCTGGAGTTTCCTTCCTTATTTTCGCCCTACATAAATGTATCTTAACAGCCCAATTATGCTGTGCTGTACAAAGAATCAAACTGAATTGTCCATAAATTGTATATAATTTGTCTATTGATACTGTTCCCTTTCCCCTAACCTCTATCTATATGTCTCCTCTCAGCTTGTGAGGTCCTCAGAGCAGAGACCATCTTTCTTGAGTGTTTGGGGAGTGCTCAACATTTGGTGGATACTCCCCCATAAATTAAAAAAAAAATCCAAAATAAACAAACCAAGAAACGCCCAATATAATCGACATCAGTGTAAATCACGAGTGACTCACTGAAGTGGTGAGGTGTTCCAGATTTACACTGGTTTAATTGAAAGCAGAATTTGTCTCTGATTAATATTTTATACATCAGGGAAAGACTCTTTTAAAATGATCCCTTAAGTACAGATCTTTTTGGTTGCAGATCCTTCTGCAAGTTTCACAATTTGTGAGCAGTGGAAAGTCAAAAGACCAGCAGGCTTATTTTCGTACTGTGTGTGCAGTGGCATTTACAAGGACTGGAAATAAATGGAAATCATCATAATGCACCGTGAATCTCAATCTGACTTTCTTGTTCACTGCTGCCAATGCACAGGCAGTAGTCCTTGACTGACTGATCCAGCGGTGAGGCTCAAAGGCTGTTTTGAGTTTTTGGAATAGAGAGGATGTGTGAAAGACGAGATAAATAAGTTTACAAATACCGCAGCTACATAAACATTCTGCCTCAAAAGAGAAGGTTGATTTCTCGAGAATAACATGCACTCCTGAATTCTCGGTGAGCCCTTGTTCAAGGCTTCCAACAGAGTCCTTTCCAGAGATAATGCAGGTGGAAAGATAAGTTAACAGTTGAAACAATTAGAGATTTGAGGCGCTCTTCCATCTGTCAAAGCCCACTGAAATGAAATCTCTCAGTTTTAATTTACGCCTCCAGCATCTAACTCAGCCTGAAATGATGTCAATGATTTGCCCTGCCCACAGTACTATCATTCTTATGGTAAGCGTTCGGTGCACTCATGCTGGGAGACTTTTATCAGACATATTAGTGTGCATTGAAGGATCATTAGCCTGCAGTAGTGCGAACATTCCAGGTTTCTTAGCCTAGATACTCATATCTCTGCTGGAAAGTATGCTGAGCCCCTGTTATAAACTTATAACACACGAGGTGTTGTTTTCTCAGATTTAAGAGAAATTAATGTAAATATATTATGATTTAAGTACTATCCATAAGAAGCTGAGATAATGTGCATTTGATATAAGGATTTTTAAAAAGGTGGGGGGAGAGGAGGGAAGAGTGAAAATTTCTGTTTTTGCTTTCCTAAATAAGTAATTTTGTGTCATCTGGTGAAAGATTAAGCAAATCCTTTCAGTATGAGTTGATGGCATTTGCACAGACTGTGATAGAGAAAATGCATGAAGTAATCCTGACCATATGAAAAAATGTGGAGGAAGATGCATTACGTAGTGATTATTTCTTGACAGGTGTAATGGGTTTATCCATGATAACATAGATAGGGCTGGAAGAGCATTAGTGGTTTGAAGAATAGTGCTAAAAGAAATAGGTTGGTTTAAGTTTTTGAGTGTTTTTTATTTGGAAATAACAGAAACCACACTGTAAAAAATATACTTTTTGATTTTGAGCTTTTGTTTCCATGCAGACATTGGTATAAATGATGCTGTGACGCCAGCCATCGACGGACTAGAACAAAGGGCTTACTGCCTCACAGAGTTCTTGAAAAGAGGATTTAAATGTGAATTATGTGTATAGCTGTTCATAAAAAAACTCTATTCGAGATCTTTAGATTTGTAATGTCAATATTTATGATTCTGGTATAAAAAAGCAAAGTGTGGCAAGAATGATGGGATTTGGAACATGGGAACTGCCATATGGGATCAGGTCAGTGGTCTTCTGAATCTAGTATCCTGTTTCCAATAAATAGGGGCCAATGCTAGACTTTTCAGGGGCAAATATAGGAAATTCTACAGTTATGGGATAATCCATCAGCAGGGAAAGTTTCTTCTTAAATCCCATTAAACAGTGGTTGGTTTGTTTATTCCTTGAAGCATGTAGATTAATATCTCTTCCCAACCCCTGGGTTTGATTTATTTATTTATTTTAAAATCCTTACTATTATAACTCTGTGTGTTCCTTTTATGATTATAAATGCCCAAATTGAAATAATTCTCTATTTCAAGCACAGAATAAATTTTGGGAAGAAAGATATATTACCTTGGGGATAACACTAAATTATCTTATTAAAGTTTATGATAATCAATTATAGTCAAGAGTCAGTTATATAATGCTCTATTTAACTTCTTCCTTTCTGTAAATGGCTAGTGCCTATCGAGCAAAGAGAAAGACTTAATAGGGCAGTGGTCTTCAACCTTTTTTGGAGCAGCGCCCAGTTTTTCAATATTTTCAGATTTGCAGTAAGTTTACCATCCACCTACATAAATTGTTACTTTTTATAAATTGCCACTGTTATTATATTAATTGTTACATTGTTATAATGTTAATCATTAATTATAATTTTCAATTTATTTAATTTTAAACTCAGATCTTTTAAATAGGCTATCAAACAAATTTCATTCAAACAAAATTTATTCATTATTGATACAAACTTTTTATAAATTACAACCGGATGAGCATAGCCATGATCTCCTTCCTTCATTTTTGTAGTGCCCACCAAAAATCACAAAACACCCACTAGTGGGCGGTATCACCAAGGTTGAAAACCACTGTAATAGGGTAAGAAAGAATCAAACCGAGTGTTTGCCCCTCTCCTTCCCAGTTGTTTAAGCGATAAATAAATCTGTTAGTTTTTCACAAGAGCCACAGGATTCTGTTTGTTTCTCTGCAATAGACTAACACAGCTACCTCTTTGGAACTAGACTTCTGCAGAGTTTCTCATGGGGCACAATCGAACTGGATAGAGAAATGGTTTGGATATCTTGCTCTCCTCTGTGTTTGTATCAGTTCCACTTGTTAATGAAGGGGAGTGAGTTTGATTATTGTGGTGTTCTAAATGTGCACAGCTGAACAGCTGATCTTGGCTTGCCAAAGATGAATTAAGCCCTCTTTCCCAAGAAAAGGACACAGCACTGTTAAAAGTGTCTGAATTGTTCTACTGCATGGTTTCAAGTAAAGTGAGGAATTTTCCTTAAAAACATTTGAATCTTGCCTTACATATGCAACATTAGCTCCGTGTCTCTGATCACTGGAAAAAAATACTGTGTGCATTAAGGTTGGAGAAAAACCCAACAAACCATCCCTGCACAAAAAGATACCTATTAAGGCTGGCATTCTGTAACACTAAATGCTTTTTTAACTTTAGCTTTGTCTGGTGCAGTGAATACTGTGTTCAAATTCCAGGATTTTTCACACTGCAGACTCTGAGCAAGCCCTTTCTTTAAACTTATTTGGTCACAAAAATAATCCCTTCCTAGAACCTTTTGAAAAAATAACTGAGCTATATAGACTATTCAACTGTAAATCTTTGCCATCTAGAAAGCAGTTGATTAAGTAGCATCTAACAGTAGCCCAATTATCAGTGAAGTAGAGTTGATCAGCTAAAGACAGATAGTGCCTCTGAGACTTAAGGCAAATTAGTAATAAAGCTGTTTCAAAGTAAGCAGCAGATTTATCAATTTAAATCTTTAGATAGTCTTCCCAGGCCTCTTACTATCCAGTTTTCTCTATCTTAATACATAGTATCAATTTTTCAATAATTTCATCCTCCATAATTGGAAAAAATGCAAAAAGTGCAGCTGTGCTTGGAATTTCTTTTCCAACAATATTTTATTTCAGCAACCTCAGTTACATTGATGTGAATCTGGAATATTAATAATTTTCCTTACTTCAGTGGAGTTATCCTGAAATTTCATCTTTGCAATTGAGATAAAAATCTTGCATTTATCTTATTAAATGTAGGGGTATGTTTTTAAACTAATTAATCAGCTGATCCAAAATTGGATATTCTGGTTTAAGCCCTGATCCTGCCTTCCTCTTCTTTTAGGAAAGAACTGTAGGAGCAGGTTGTACATATCCACCGTTAAGTGACAAAGTTGAAATAGGGCTAAATCAAATTTGTCTTGTAATGTTTCAGTAAAGCATGTTTGTGCCATTGTTTAGGGACAGAACTTAAAACAATAATAACTGTGATATTAATTAATGACTTGAATGCTGTATCAGGGTTGGGGTGTTCACTGCATGCAACTTAATTGTCTACTTGCAAGTGACTGAAGTCTGACCCTATGGACAAGAGGATTTGTGTGTGCTGTTGTACAGCTACCAACATCAGGACAGCAAGAACTGGGCCCATAGAGCCTGAGAAAACAAAATGGAGTATAAACCATATCACTGTATCATTATTTTTTTAAAAATAAAACTGGTTCACTCAGTCACCGTTCATATAAAAACTAACCATACTTCTGGTAAGTAAGAGCATTGAGGGGAGATTTGGTCAGACCAGCAAAAAGGCCTCAGTCTGGATATGGTAGTTAATTTTTGTTAGCTTCTGGACCTTTCTTCTGACTGGTATCTGTAGGCCTCATTATTCACTCAGTGGGTAGCAGGTAAGAGTGTTTTTCTTTTTCTTTTTTGGTAAGATTTTCAGCAAGGAAAAGATTGCAGTTGGAAAAGATGCCTTGAGACAAAGGCAACAGACAAATATTTATGTCACCGAAAATAACGCCCAGGCCATCATAAATACTTTACGAAATCATAAGCGTATCAATTTTTTTTTAAAGAACATGGGTGCCATGCAGAAAACTTTCAACAATATTATATTTGGGAACGATTCTGCCCATATATTATTCAGGTTGTTTACCCTTTTCATTATTTTGTATTATTAAGGACATCTGCAGGACAATAGTATCGTCATCCTAATTATTTAGCGATCCCTGCTGTATAGTCCCCTGTCTGAAGTCATCATCTTCTCTGTGTAATAATAATAATCTCCTTTGAAAATTGTGATGTCACAAAGAGAAGGTTAGGGTGTCTGGTAGCAAAAGCCTTACTGAGCAGATGAACTCTTTCATGCAAACACTGTCAATAATATACTCCTATGAATGGATGAAAAGGAGGAAAAATCAATTCTCAATTTTTCATAGTTTTCCATGAGATTCACAAGGTTTTCCAGTCACTTTTGGTGTTCATACCTCAATGTTTTAAAATTAATCTGTAATTACGGTATAGAATTTCATGTTAAAATGAGAACAAATTAAAAGATAAATGATTATCACCTTTTTTTACCTTCTAACTATTTATGTTAAAGTGAAGCCAGCAAACCTAAAGAGTGCGGTTTTATTGCACGACAATGTTACTTGCTCTTTATTAATAGTTGAGAGCATTGCTGCATGAAGTTATATTTATGTTACTCAAAGTAACTTGGCTGAAGATGTCATCTAACTTTCAAGTATCTAGTTTTAAAGACAGTTTGAAAGTATTAAATATAAAGGATTTAATCTCTGACATGGGTAAAATAAGTAGGTCATCATCATCTTTAGAGAAGACTATGATATATTTACTTATTATTTCTTGGTCCAGCAACATATAGGTTATTGTATAATAGATTTGAAAATGATTAAAGTAAATAAAGTACTTTGAAGATATCCACACATCATTTTTCCTTTTGATAACTGTTGATGATAAAACACCTTTCCAACATACATCTATTCATGTGTATTAATATTTTGGCATCATAAAGACATCACTCAACTCAACTCACTGGATCAGATATCCAGCCCTCCTTATTCCCCTTTGTGCTGCATCTGTGGCAAAAAGGGAATTAAAACTGCCTTAAGATAGCTTCTGAGGATTGTTTCAGCATAGAGAAATCCTAAAGGAACATAGGGCTGGCTCATGGACCCTCTCAAGAATAGGGCACATTCCAGAGTCAGTTTCTGGTTTATCAGGGATGACCGTAGATGGTATAAAAGGATGGTATGCTATCATTACTGGCAGAGCAGCTCCTTGGAAACTATTATCTGCTAATGCAAGTAAGAGCAGTTTCATGCTGCTCTAATTTCCATTGGGGCTAGATTGTCTCCCAGCAGCCTTCTGGTTTATGTTGGAGGGAGTGGAACAGTTGCGGGAGGCCTAGAGATCTAGCTCATGGAGTTTGGATCATCAGACCACGTCCATATCAAAACTGCTTGTCAGAACTTAGAAAACATCATTCATATATCTTCATTTGTCTTTCCATTTTTAAAGTAATTTTAAACTGGATCCTGAAAACCTTACCGCAGTGAGTGGTCCTTATTAGTGTGCATAAGGAGCCATTTGCGCATTACAGACTTTTTGGGATTGGGCTGTATTGTTCTTGAAAGCTTCCATAGGCAGGAAATTGACATTGGCTCCTATGGCCTGATCTTGTAGCTACCGAAACCACTGGGAACTGAGGATGTTTGGAACCTTAGTTCACTGAAGGAATACAGTGTGGATCCTCAATGCAAGCTACCCCATACTGGCCCACTGTGGTCCTGCATGTAGCCAGGAGGGGTAACTTCCAGGGGTGAGCAGCTAGTTCAGTCTTTAAGTCCTTGGAAATCCTAAAATGCCTCACTTAGTTTGCCAAAATGATTCCAGCTGGGTGCTGGAATTTGTTGAGTAAAAAAAAATCTTGTATTTATTTTGTGACTATATAAGTACCTGTGCTTTTGGTGTGATATGGAGGAGCAGATAAAAATGCAGCATAGATTGCTGATGCATTGTGAAATATAGTTAATTTTAGAACACCAGTTAAATTTTGCTTGTGAAACTATTTTTCATTTTGCGTTGGTGCGTAAAGACAACATGTGTTCTGTTTTTCACAGAAAATGAAGATATTCACAACAGAGCTAAGAACGTGGAAAGGGCTTATTTGTCAATTACTTGTAAAACAAAAGTTTTTTGGACTGAGTCACCACCGTGATCATCTGAAGAGATCTGTATAATTTAAACTCCTAATGAGTCCTCTTAGTAGTGTTTCCTTTTTTATTAAGATGCTTTGTTGGGTTCATTTGATGTACAAAGTGCCAGTTTCAGAGTGCTTCCAATTTCCTCCCAAGTAAAATTGAAGTGCCTCTATAAATTCTTCCTTCTTTTAATGTAGTTTTGTGAAACTGCAGATTTAGTCAAAAGCTTTTAAATATGTTTTATCCTACCATTATAGAAAGCTTGTGAAGTTTTCTTTATTGCTCACATTTGGTGCATGATGATACCTTATCAAAGAATGCTGAGTTGTGTACCTGCATGAAAACATTTAAAGAATATTTTAGTAATAATTGTTAATTGTTTATGGATCTACTGGGTAGATGCATTGTTGGAATATATGGAATGGTGTAGTACATGTTTGCTTATGGTCCTGGTACCCAGTGCTCAGTTTGTGCCAGGAGCAAGTCCCAACCCCTCTGGGCTTGACAGTTCTTAGTTCCAGCACCTCTGGGCTTGCTGCATCGGTTATGAATGTAAAAATATGCCCTGAGACCTAGAACCCCTTTCATTACAAACACTGCTGGTAGCCACTTACAAAGGTCAATTAATTCAACTAATTAGTTATTGTGGTAAACCATTGAAATAGCTAAAACTGGGATTTTCAAAGAAGCTAAAATAGATGCTCTGCTTCTGTTGGATTTACATACCCTCTTTAGGCTCCTTTTTGAAAGTTTTAGCTTAAATCAGTGCACAATAATTGAATTTGCTTTGAATAGTTATTCCATTGTCTGATTATAAATCTTGCTTTTATTATAGAGCCTTTTGCATGTAGGGAATAAATGACTGATGTACACAAAAACACATCATGATACTGTGGCTGGGTTATGGTCTAATTGTTAATACTAACAGGTTTTTTAATTAGTTTTTAAAAATTAAAGATAAATATAAATGTTGAAAATAAAAATGTCACTATTAAAAGACAGCGAAAACAGAAAAGATAATGGACTACAGCAAAATGGCAGTCAAAATAGAAATTGTGGTTATCTATATTATAGTGTTATCAGTGTTCAGGTTTAAGATCTGTCTTTAATTTATATATAACAAAGTCAATCATCTTCTAGTTCATCAGGTAAATACTGAGAACATCTCTTTCTGAGTCTTCTTATGCTTCAGCCAATTGACAAGAGCTAAGCTTCCGTACCCATCCCTCCCAGCACTTTCATAGCGCAGTGGAGCTTGTTATAAATGAATGACTCATACATAGGGTGGAACAAATGCACCATTGGTAGCCTACAGAGATAATAACACTGGCCTCCGGTCATTTTACAAGAGAACTCTCTCGCGTAGGTCAACTTCCCACTGCTTTAAACCCAGCCTAAATAGACTATTCATAGGGAATGGAACTGACAGATTAGAGATTTATATGCACAAATATGGGCATTAGCAGCAGGGCTTCTTCACTTTAAGACACAAGAGGCTGTTCAAAATAGTTTGATCACCAAGAACAGAACACTTTTCTGTTATAAAAGTGGCTTACTAAACTCCGATCAGCTTGACTGAAATCCATAGGATAGTCCTATGAGCTCAGTTCAGTGCAGACTCCTCAGACGAAAGTCCTCCTGGTTTAATAAAAGTGGTTCAGGAATAAGGACTGTAAGGTCACTGTCTGCAATCTTATGTCTGAGGTTAGAGTTTGTTGAAAATTAGTTTTCAGATTCTGAATAAGTACTTATGTAAATACATATACATTTGTCTCTCACACGTGTGTGTGCACATGCACATACAGAGCAAGACACGGATGAATGGATTTGCAGAGGTAATAAAATTAGTATGTGCCAAGGATAGTTTGTTATCACCTTTAGAATCATGAGAAACTAAATTTAACTCCAGAAGTCGAATGTGAGTATAAAGAGCAGCTCAAATTTTTATAGCACCAAATGTAGCATCAAAGGGTGTCAAAAATTTTCATTTCCCAGGTATAGATTAAAACATTAGAATTCATGAACTGTCCTAAAATTGGGTCAGTCAGAAGATGCTAAAAAGAAATTTAATTTCTGCTTCATTGCAAAAACAAATGTGTTCTTCTGCTTGACTTAAACAAAGGACTATATAGCAAAGGATGATTTTAAAGGAAATAAATTATTTCAAAGAGAAACTCCTAAGCAGGGGGGTAGCGGTGGGGTGGGAGATGAGATAAACAGATGACCAGGGACCATCAGACCCTAAAACTTATTTAAGGAAAAACATATGTTTTATAAACTCTCCTATTATTCTCTTCTCTGGAAAAAATGCGAAGCTTGCCATGATCTCCCCTCCCTTCTTGGCTTCTATCAAAAAAAGGTTGTTTCCTAAAATATATTATAAACTTGAAGGGACATATATGGTTAATAATGTTCTGCCAGAGGCACAGGGTAGTAACTTGGAAAGTGTTGAAATTACCACTTCACTGTATAGAAAGTGTCAAAATACCTTTAATATTATTTTAATCCTTTCTACATTTTGAAATGGATCTTTCAATTCATCTCTGTTATTGATCGGATATAATATAGTCTCCTGTATATTTAAAAATAAACTAAAAAAGGATATGCATAAAATGCATAGTACAGAAAATAAAGCTATAAAAGTCAAACACTGGAAGTGCTCCTAATTTTTAATAGTTTCTTCTACACTGACAGTTCATTCCAGCCTGGCAAATTGCCCCACTTTCTGTTTGCTTTTTACACTAATTTGTTTCATCTTTGTCTTAAATTATACTGTAAACTTTCTAAGTCAGGATTTTCTAGGGCTGTCTTTTTCTAAGTGCTTGTACACCTAGTAAAATGGGGCCTTGATGTGTCAAGTCTACTGGAAGTTATGGGAATGCAAATAAATATATAATAATTGCATAGTTTTACACACACTCTCTCTCTCTCTCTCTTACTCTTACTGTTCAGTGCCGAAAGGCAAAGAAATGTGAAACATGGGCAAAAATCTGGCAGCTCGTCTTCTTTGTCTGACACAAGATTTCCTGTTCCCTTTGAAATGCAATTTTTTTTAACAAAATAAAAAAAAGAGAAGGCATTTATTTTAAATTTATGGGGTTTTTTGGTGGTGGTGGCTTTGGAACAGATAAAATGGGGTTTAGAGGAAGAGAGCTGTATTAATTTTAATGATTGTGCATAGGCTATTTCTTGAACTACAAGCTAATATCAGTGTTTATTTTTCCTTTTTCTTTTTAATAGTCTTCATCACTCAAGAGTCTTCCAGCTAGAACTGATGAGTTAATTGGCCTCTCTGTAGCAGTGACTGACAAGGGAGTTCTGGTCAATTGGCAGGGCAATGCTTGTATATCTTCTGAAATTCATTATTTTTTAAAATAACATTTGGTCTCTTTCTGTCATGACATGACCCTATTGACTTTAATGGAGTTCCACTGGGGATTAATTTGAGATACTGTCTCCAGTAGGCTGAGCCACTTTACTTGTTCTTCCTTAGCTGCACTCAGTCTTATGACAGAAAAGATCAGGGTATCAATGCTGATGTAGAGAATTAAATTAGGCCTAAGTTAGTTCACTTCTCTGCATTGGAACATGGCATTTAACCGTTATTCTCTCAATGGAAGTGGAAGCCTGTCTTCATAGGGACTGTTTGTTGCTGCTGAAGTCAAATTAGCTGGGCTTTATTGCTGAGTACACTCTTTTAATCATTGACTAGAGTTTAATTCAATTGGAGGAAAATCTGCTCAGTAAACTTTTTCTAGTTAATTACCACAAATTAGGCAAAAATATATATCCATCTTCTTAGTCCATTTTGAGGAATTGTCAATAATACATACGTAAATGCTTTCCAATAGTTCTGTTTGTTGGATGGAAAAGATAGACAAGAAGTTAGTAATTATGATCCTTGTAAAAATGAATGAAATACATGTTAGAAAAACAAGATCCATCTTGAAAAACGTATTTCTATTTTGTGCATCATAATTATACAGGATATCTGTATGCAATGAGGATGGAATTCACCATTCTGCAGAAGGCCAGCAAAATATCTGTACATCATTTAAGCCCCAGTTAAATACTGTTTTAGGGAAATAAATGGAATTCAAGTGTTGTATAGCACCTTGTACTATCCCACCATAGAGGAGTGACTTTCACTCACACAATAAAGATGTTGTAGTTAAAACATAAGATTATGAAATCTGGTTTTGTTTACTTGTTCTATCATTGATTGTTTGGGAAAGCCACTTATCCTTTCTGTTCCCTAGTTTCCTCATCTGTAAAATGGGAAATACACTTACCTCATAAGAGTCTTGTTGGGATTAGTTTATCACAGTTTGTAGAATGCATTGAGATCCTGGGTTGTGCTATAGAATCGCAATGTAGTTGTGTTCCGTAAGGCAGGCATTACATTTTTGGTCCGAGTTTTCAAGCCCTGATTCATGGAAGGTGAAAGTTCTACTTGTCAGTAGTTGTCCACTTGGAAAAGAGAGATGTAGATAAGATTTAAAGTGACAAATGCAATTTAGGTGCTATAACTGTCATTGTAGGATAAACAATTAAATGAATGTAGACACAGCTTGCTGTCCAGGATTGCTGCTAGGTGTCCCTGTCAATTCAAGAGTACCTCTTAGGATTTGTGTACATTAGAAAAAGGAGAGAGCTATGGAAAGAGTGTGCACAAATGTCATTATGATAGCAAAAACACAGGCCTGCTCAGCTCGAAATTGCAGTCTTCATTTTACAGGTTGATTTTTTTCCTGTAGTTAGGATGAAGAAAGCTTGATGTTATTTCTAGGAATGATCATATCCCTTTAAAATTTCCAGTGTGATGATAGTGCAGATTATTAAGCGAACTAAACAGCAGAGGTTTGACAGCACACATGAGCTTAGTGTGACATGGTGGTGGAGGGGAATTGGGGTTTAAGATAATTTATTCTGTGTCAGAGAGGAAGGAAAGGAAATAGAAAAAAATCTGCAAAAATATGGTCTTATGTTCTTGATTTATAAAACAGACATTTGGGAGAATTTGCTGTACATTTGTGGTTCCTCTAACATTGCATGTAGTGGGCCAAATTCACCACTCAGTTATTTCACTTTTGCACTAGTGAATTACCACTGAAATTTGTGTTTTTCATTCTAAATCACATTTGATTTCAGTGGAGTTATGCCACTGTACACTGTATAATGAATCCAGCCCACTATATGCAATATTGGAGGAACCACCATTTTCTATATAGCCAGTTACCCTAAGGTACTCCCAAATATATGCAATGTCAGTTATGTTTCCTTTTTACTGTATGAGAAAAGGATGGTATTCTAGCTGACATATCAGAAAAGGCTTTTTTATAAAGTGACAGCTGATATAAGAATGTTTAATTGTGGAATGATCAGTTCTTCATAGTGTATTGTATCTGTTCATTTGGCTAAAATTAGGCCTTGGATTAAATGAGCACAAAGAAAGATCCTGTGTCTTTCCTTTGGGAGATAATTTACACTGAGTATAGGTATGAAATAAGTTTGTCATATTTAGCTTTGCATTTGCAGCATTTTAGATAGGTAAAGATAATTGGACTTGATTCTCCTCTCACACCAAGAAATCTCTTTACTGTAGTAAATGCAGTTAAAACAAAGTTATGAGATCAGTAGCAGTTTCCCCAATTACTAATAATTATATAATTATTAGTTCATAGTGATCTGCTGACATTCCTTATGATGATCCTATCAAACTACAATAACTGACAATAAAAAGTGAGGATTTACTGACAGGTACCACCATTATCTCCTGTACCTGGGTGTGGTAACTTCTAGCAGATGTTGATATTTTAATGGTGGGCATTTCCTTCAAAAAATTTCTGCTGTCGACTGTACTGTATTTATTTGCTACTTTGGAACTTGGTATATACAAAATGTACAAGAACAGGTTCATAGCAAATACTTTACTCTTATATTATTGGATGGCACCTGTAAATGTTATATCATATTTCTTTGGTCCTCTGTAGCAATATGTTCTTATTTCCCTGTTAAATTATTTGCAAGAGACAAATAAACCAAAGTATGAGTGTCATCCAGCAACATGATACAAACTTGATTTCATGTTTTGACTGGAAAATGGTCACAACAAAGCCTCCAGTGACCTGAATAAGTATGCAAAGCAATGCTTTTGGTTTTTGTTGTTCTTAACTCATCATGACTTTGTTTATAAATCTGAAATTAATACTGGTCTGGTTGGATGTTTCTGAGAAAAGAATTGTCATCAAAAGCCATCTGTAGAAGCCCTGGGGCTTTTGAAATGAGCATATAAAGGAGGTTATACAATGAAATAGTGTGTAATGTTGGTTGCCAACTCTTTGACTAATGGATGTACTTATTTCTAGATGCCATGTCTGTTGAAATCATGACAATGTATAAAACGCATTGGCTATGTCTACACTTGCTAAAATTAGTTTGAATTAGTTAGTTCGAACTAACTAATTTGAACTAATTTTAGTTAGTTCGAATTAGCTTAATTCAAACTAGGAAAACTTAGTTTGAACTAAACAAGTGCCATTCATGGCACTTGTTTAGTTCGAATTAGCCATCCCCATTCATTTCAATGGCCGGTTAGTTCGAACTAAGAAATTAGTTAGTTAGGAACTAGTTAGTTTGAATTAACCCTTTAGTTCGAATACCCTATTTGAACCCCTGCCCACCACTCACTTGTTTGGGCTGCCCCCTCGCTCTGCCTCTTCCCAACCTCACGCCACCTTTTTCTCTGAGGCCCCTCTGCCCATGCTGCTCACTTCTTTCAGTGGCCCTAGCTGAGTTGCTCCAGCATCAGCAATGCGCACAGCAGCAGAAGTCTTACAGCTGGGCTAGCCAGTGAGAAGCAGAAATTAAGAACCCACTTTTAAAAGTGAGTGGTGGGCAGGGGTAGGGAGGAGGAGGTATTTGGAAAGGGGTGGAGTGGTGTGAGCTGACTTGGCAGAGGAGGTTAAGCATGAGTGGGCTCTGGAGCAGAGTGGAGGTAGAGCATGGGCAGGGCCTTACAGGGAGGAGACTGAGCAGGGGAAGGGACTCATGGTGGACCCAGTCTCCCCAGTGCAAGAGGCATGGGCTGCCTATGGCAGTATCCTCTTTAGGAATAAAACAGAACTTTTGGAACTATATTTGGGGTGCAGACAAACCCACATTTTATCATTCAACCCATGAGGACAAGCTGCAAGAGGGCTTGATCTTATGAAATTAGGGATCTCAAACAACCTGGCTAAAAATACCAGGAAAAGGACTTGTGGTAAGGCGTTTTGCAAGAGATAGAGGAATGCCTTGTGAGTTTGACTCTAGAAAGCATGTTATGTTTTGTTTCCGATGTGTCTATTTGTTTCCAATAGTCTTTCTTTCTCAGTACTGTGATTATCTATCTATCTATCTATCTATCTATCTATCTATCTATCTATCTATCTATCTA
>ML686006.1:6391099-6434613 GCA_007922175.1 Pelusios castaneus | reverse complement strand
CTATCTATCTATCTATCTATCTATCTATCTATCTATCTATCTATCTAAAGTGCTGTGTTTTACATGAGTGGTGATTCTGAGTTGAATCATGCAGGCCGGTGTCTACTGTTCCTTTCAGAGCAGATTATCCAAAAGTTTTGGAAGCATTCAGTGGCAGAGTTTGCCATTGGTGTGTGCCTATTGCTGGCCTGCACACAGAGATGAAGGCCTGTGATGACCTGGAAGGCAGTCTTGTGTTGCCAGATGCTGGTGTATTCAGGGAAGCGATCCACAGCTGACACAAACAAGACTCCCTCACTCTAGGGTGGGTAGTAGCAAGATGCCTCACAATCCTGGATACTTCTGGGACCATCACATGACATACTGTGTGGAGTCTCTGGCCTTTTATAGGGTAGATAACTGAACTAATAGTAGTGGAAACAGTGGAATAGCATTATTCTAAGTACTAACAGTGCAGTGAGTCCAGAGTAGCCATAGAGTTTCAGGTGCTAGTTGATTGTAGCTTTATTCCGCACCCATGCTAACTTTTTTTTACTGTCTGTCCATCATTTTTGAATCTTGCCGAAAGGTCTTTTCCCCCACATCCACTGTGCATAGTGAGATATGTATCACTGATGCCTCCAAAGTCAGGGGAGAGAATGCAGAGTAACTGAGATGAGGGGCAATGGAAGATCAGTGAGAGATGTGGACATTTGTAACTAAATATGAGGCCTTTCCTCCCCTTTCATGAACATGAATGGCAGCATTTATTAGACTCAAAAAAACTCTTCCAGCCCCTGAGACCTGCTACATTTCACAATGAAAAGGTTCATACCTTCTGCAGAGGTTCCTTTATCCCCCCCACTTTCAATTTCCAATTTCTGTTCAAAGAATAAAGACCTGGTCCTACTCTTGACAAAGGGCTAGTCTGCACTTAAAACTTACAGAGGCATAGCTATATTGGTACAGCTGTGCTGCTGTAAAAGCACTTATGCAGCCATGTTATGTTGGTGGGAGAGTTCTCTCCCGCCAACATAATAAAACCACCTAAATGAGCAGCACTTGCTATGTCAGTGGGAGACTATCTCCTGCTGACACAGTGCTGTCCACACTAATGCTTATGCCATTAAAACTTATATCGCTTAGAGGGATGTTTTTATTACACCCCTAGAGCAACAAACGTTTTGCCGCATAAGTACTAGTGTAGGCAAGGCCTAAGTCAGTTGGCATTTTGGTTTTGACTTATGGTGAAATTAAAATTGAAAAATCATGACACATACGGTTTTGGAATGTTGTGGACGTTCTATCACTGGACATTTCTAAAGACAGGTTGGACAAAATCCTAGCAGGGATTCTCTAATCTCTATAATACTTCGTCCTGTCTCTGGCTATGTCTACACTGAGAAATTTAGGTTGACTTTACCTAGTTGATTTTAAGTTGACCTTATTAAGTCGACTTAGAGAGTCCACACAGGACTCTTAAGTCAACTTAAACCTAGCCTTACTAAGTCAACTTAGAGAGTCTACACTAGACTCTCTAAGTTGACTAGTTAGGTCCAGGGGAGGGAGGCTCCTTTGGAGACTCGACTCCCCAGAGTACAGGGGCTCGCATGTGGCTGGTTCTCCTCGAGACAGCAAGCCCCAGAGCGGACCGGGAGAGAAGAGAGCGTGGAGCTCCCTTCTGCCCCGGACCGCTCAGCTCCCTTCTGGCCGGGACTGCCATGTAACATACACCAGTGGTTCCCAACCTTTTTGGCTCATGGGCTACAAATGCAATTTTTAGAACCCCAAAGGGCCACCAGTCTATTTAATTAAAACTCGATTACTTAATTAAAATTTAATTTGTATTTAATTAATTTAATTAATCAATCAACTAATTAAATTTTAATTAAACGGACTAGTGGCCCTTCAGCGTTCTAAAAATTGTATTTGTAACCCTTGAGCCAAAATGATTTTTTAAAAAAATGAAAAAAATTGAAATAGGTTTTAAAAAGAAAAGAAAAAGAATAAGAAGAAAAAAGGGGGCTTGATGCCAATGAACAGGGCCAGCTTGCAGAGAGGCGTGTGGGCCCCAGCCAGCAGTGCCAGCTCACAGCCCCTGCCCTAACCCCAGGCAGGCCCCTACAGCCGCACTACGCCGGCCTGCGGCTCCTCTAGGACACTTTGCATCCGTGCCACACGAGCCGGCGGCCCCTGCCCCGGCCCCCACAGCCTACGGCTCCCTTACAGCCACGCTGGCCCGCAGCCCCTGGAGCCTTTTACCCCAGCCCCAGCCAAGCCCTACTCTGACCCTGGGCTGGCCGGAACTGGACGGGACGCAGGCAGTCACAGTTGGGCTCCCAGATGTGTGCCGGGACCGGGCGGCTGCAGACTGGCTCGGGCAGCGCGGGCCATTTTGAAAAGCCCCACGGGCCACTTTTGGCCTGTGGGCCAGGGGTTGAGCACCCCTGACATAAACCTTATAACGTAACATAAAACATGTGTAATGTGAGAAAGCTCCTCCTCTTGCTTGGTGGGTTCAGTGCTTCCCTCTACTAGTGGGTCAGGAAACTGCTTCATCTTTGAGCATTCTTCCCTGCCTAAGGCTGGCTGTGGGTAATGCAGCCTCTTTACGATGGCTGCTCTCTGCTGGCTCCTGGTACTGTCTTGGTTCTCATAGGCCCATGCCTCTTTGCTGGGGCTCTTGTCCCTCCAGTGGATGGCAGTGGGTGTATGGGGAGCCCATCTCACCCTTGACTCTGGGCACCAGCCCAGGGAACCTAGAAGTCACAGCTTCACTCTGATGCTTCAGGAAACCAGTTAGATTCCCTGGGTTACTTTCCCATGCCCTCTTGACTTAATGTCAAGACTCTGAGGAAACAGGGGCCCTGCCTGGCCTCCTTTCCAGGGGAAATCCTTGGCCTCTGACAGTCCCACTAGATGTGGTGGCCAATTAAATCTTTCCCTTCTGGCAGGGTCTTTCTCCCTCAGGCTTCCAAGGAGTTTTGTACTTGAAGGGTATAGTCTTTGTACCTGCAGGGTTCTTCCTCATGAGCATTATGCTCCTTCTCTTAGGTCCTCCTGGCTTCTAACAATATTTTTCTCCTGACACACACTCTGATAGCAATTCTCAGTGCTTTTTTTCTAAAAAAAAAGGTACCGGAACTCCTATTGATGTCCGTCGTGTCATAAAGAAATAACACTGAAAATAGTGCAGTAAACAGTAAATTTTTGAATATATCAAAGAAATAAAAATACAAGGTAAAAACTGTTAAGTTTTATTAACTATGCAGGCCGCTAATATACTGAAAGACAACCTGTGAGGTCTTACAGCAGGGGTCCTCACACTTTTTAAATAGGGGGCCAGTTCACGGTCCCTCAGACTGTTGGGGGGCCGTATTATAATTAGAAAAAAACGTGAATGCGTAGCTATCACGTCTGCTGCTGGCCTGTGTTTCTGGGTACTGGGTGGCAGGCAGTAATGCATCCACACACTTTTTGTTGGTGCTGTGGGCTCCGGCCAGGCCCAGAGTGTGGGACTGACCGATGTTAGCCTGCTGGCCTGCTGTTGTGTACGCAACTAGTAGCCAATGTTCCCTCTAGGTTTGGTGGCTTGTGTGCAAAATTTTCAGGCCGTGTGAAAACCTTTTTCAGAATAAATTTTTGGGGAAAACTCACAAGACAGAAATTATAGGCATTAATTGAAGATAAAGTGACTGTAAATAGAATTAATTAATTAATTGTGTTTAATTCATTTAATTGGAATGAATTAGGAATTGAAATCTAATTTTAAGAAAGGTTTTTATTTAAAATTAATTTTTAAAAAGTTTTAAAAAAGAAGGGAGAGAAAGAAAAAAGAGAAGGAAGGAGGAGACAAAGAAAAAAAGAAAGAAAGGAAGGAAGCAAAGACAGAAAGAGCAGGAAGGAAGGAAGACAAAGAAGAGAAAGAAAAAAAGGAAAGGAAGAAAGAAGAGAAAGGAAGGCAGGGAAGAGGAAGACAAAGAAGAGAAAAAGAAAAAAAGGAAAGGAAGAAAGAAGAGAAAGGAAGGAAAGGAAGAGGAAGAGGAAGAGAAAGGAAGGCAGGGAAGAGGAAGACAAAGAAGAGGGGGAAAAAAGGAAAGGAAGGAAAGGAAGAGGAAGAGAAAGAAAGCAGCCCTGGGGGTCTGGAGGGGGCGGTGGGGGCTGCCGGCCTGCACGGGGGTCCCTCCTTGTCCCCACCCCCACCCCTCTAACCCGGCCCGTCTCCTTGTCCCCACCCCCACCCCTCTAACCCGGCCACTCTCCTTGTCCCCACCCCCACCCCTCTCCAGGCCTCCCTCCAGCCCCCTTACCTGGCCGGAGGCTGGGAACCACAGAGACAGCCGGCAGAGCTGCTGCCGGCCAGGCCGCTCCCGCCCTGAGCACGCTGTAACTGCGCATGCTCAGGGCGGGAGATTTAAATCTCCCCAG
Source organism: Pelusios castaneus (assembly GCA_007922175.1). NCBI lineage: Eukaryota > Metazoa > Chordata > Testudines > Pelomedusidae > Pelusios > Pelusios castaneus. The sequence continues at coordinate 6,430,206 of ML686006.1, read as the reverse complement.
CCCGGCCGCAGCCTGCACAGCTGGGAGGGAGCACCGGCGGGGACCGAACGCGGCCCCGGCAGGGCAGACAGACCCCGGCAACGGAGCCTGATCCTGGCCCCGTGCCGGGAGGCCGACGCTGTCGGCAGAGCGGGGCGGGGTCGGCTCTGGGCCAGGAAGTCGAGGCGGCCGGTGGGTGGGAGAAGGAAAAAAAGGTGCCGGAACGCCGTTCCGGTGCGTTCCGGCAGAAAAAAAGCACTGGCAATTCTTACTCTCACACTTCAGCCACACCCTTTTTCTGGAAGGAAGGCTTTTAAGAAGCCCTGGGCGGGGCTTTGATTAGCTCCAGGTGTGCTAATTAACCTGGTAACCCCTGCTCAGCTACCAGGTGGAAAAGGATTTGCTAACCCTGGGGTTAATATATTGGCCTTCTAGTTCTTTATGGAAACCCTCTAATCTGATCTAATATGTCCACCAGCTCTTGCGTGGCCAGTCCACCCGTACTGGGGACACGAACAGGCCCTGAAAATGAGGACACTCCTGTTTTCAAGGACATATCACCACCCTACATCCTACCTACTTGAGTGATAGCAGAATCAGAAGCCCCTAAATTATACCCTTGAAAATCAGGAGTAACTCAGTTGAAAGCAGTGGAGTTACACTGCTGTAAATGCTATCTGGGGAAGTAAGGAGATGATTCAGTTTAATGGCTTAACTACACAAACATTTAGTTTGTGGTAAACTGGGGTGTGAATCTATCCCACACTTGCGTGCCAGACTAATTAGATCTGTCTGACATGTATTAGCAGCTTGTTAATGTACTTTGATCTAATCGTCTTTCAAATGCTCACTTTACTCTTTTTCCATATATTCCCTCCTTTTTCCCCTCTGACTTTCCTATCTTCCTATCCTCTTGCCCTTATTCCTTTCCCTATCCTTAAATGAAGAGCAGGTGCTATGCAGTCTCCAGGGGTGACATGGAATTTTCCTTTTTTTTTGACTTTTTCTGAAACTTTCTTCTTAGAAAAACAAAGTAAGTGCCAACTAACAGTGAAGCACTTAGGTTACCCACATCAAAACATGTACAGAGAATTCATAATTCCTTAAAATACCAAAATAGTAAAAATAAATACATTTTGATGCCTAACAAAAAAAGAAAAAAATGTATCATCGTAGTGACCCTTTGGTTTTTTTTTTTTTTAAATGACAAGAATCTCTCATAGTTTGTTTAACTGATGATTTAGTATTTGCTATGGAATGTCCATTAAAAAACATAATTTAAAGGAATGCAGTCTAGATTAATAATTCAGTGTTATCCAACAGTGAAATATAAAATGTCGGTAATGAGTAAATCATCCAGAATCTTGTAACATCAGTTACTGAAATAAGAATAATATAATAGCTATAGCTACAGTCAGTTGTAAAGACCAACATCAAAAGTCTTCAGTGGCAACCAATATTTTTCAAACCCACGTAAGAGATTATTTTTTCAAGATCTTTTCTTGTTTATTAAACCATAAGAACATTATATCATTTAGAGCCAAAGTCAGGGTTTGTGGTTCTCTTAGGTTAAGATTTCATCAGATATTCTCAATCAAACTAGAATTTCTAGTAAAAATTCACACTTCTATCAAATCGCCCAGTCTTTTTATGATGTTACACTGGAAAATAAAAGGAAACAGGAAAATATAAAGTAATACGTTGTCTTCAACAGGTCTTGGACTTTTTAAGAGCTAAACATGTTTTGCATGCTCAGAATCTATTGACCCAAAGTCTTTTTGAATTACAAATTATTTGTAGCTTGAAAGCCTGTCGTTAGGGAAATACAGGCTCTGAATGACAATTTGGTTCTGCTTGAGCAATTTGGGAATGTAAATGGAGCAACCCACATTTTCTTTGAATAACTCTTTATAATATATACAGAACACATCACCAGACTGATGAAGTTATAAAACTTTTTAATAGTCCTATTTAATAATTAGTTATAATATTCTTGAAGCTGAAACAGTGGATAGCAAAATGGTACAATGGTATCTCTGTACTGTAGCTAATCAAAATAATCATTTTTGTATCTAAAGAGATTTAGGATGCAAATAACAGCTGCTAATTCATAGGAGTATTTGGTAACTGTTAAGGCATCCTTATGCATTCACCATAATGCAGTAACTGCTTTATAAAATATATATATTGAAATGGTCACATAAAAAGTTTATTGGAATAAACATTTCTCAAGTTTTCTAAAAGCAGACTACACATGACTTGGTTTCATCACTACATTCTATGCATGCTGAGCAGAGGACAGATAGTGTAACTTGTAACCTTAAAATTGCAATGAAAAAAGGTAGCTGCGCTTAATTCTTGTATATATGAGAAACATGCTGAGGGTGAAATTCAGAAAACTAGCAGGAAATGGGTTTTGCATATGAGGGAAATTCAAGGACTGGGGGAACAAGCCCCCATCCTGACCTGCAGAAACACTTCATCCCTTGTTTATCTTTCATGTTGATCTGGAGGCCACTGAATTAGCTTTCCATAGCCTGGTGCTGTTTCCCAGGTAGATTTACGCAAAGTTGGCACTGAATTAGCCTCTGCCAGGGAGCGTATGTATGGCATTCCTGTTTATGCTAGTTCTATAACAGCCCTCTCTCTGCACTGTGGAACCACAGCGGTTCTGCTATATTGGGAGCCTTCCATCACACCCCGTGGACTGTGACCTGGGTGAGTATTTCATCCTGACTGAATTTTAGGTGATTAAAAATGTCAGGATTCTGAAATTCCAAAGGGGTAGCCGTGTTAGTCTATTGTAGAAAGACAACAGAGTCCTGTGGCACTTTTAAAGACTAACAGATTTATTTATCGCATGAGCTTTCATGGGAGAAAATCCCACTTCGTCAGACGCTTTGAAGATGGGAAACTTACAGAATGGGAGGAAATTAAATGCAGGGGAGTGTATGACATAGGATCAGGTTAGGCTGTAACAGCAAATCAAAATAGGTGTTAGGATTCAAACACTGGGGAACAGCACATAGAGGAGGGTGAGGTCAAATCACCTGTTGTAATGAGAGAAAAATCCATAGTCCTTGTTTAACCCCAAGACAACTGAGTCAAATTTGCATATACCTTCGAGTTCTGCAGTCTCTCTTTGAAGCTGTGATTTGTTATTCATATGTTTCAACACAGCTATTAACAAGTCGTCAAGGTAGTGAGCAGGGAGAATGAAGTGTTCCCCTATTGGTTTTGTAGTGTTGCAATTTCTGATGTCAGATTTGTGTCCATTTATTCTTTGATGCAGAAACTGTCCTGTTTGTCCAATATATAAGGCAGAGGGGCATTTCCGGCACATGAGGGCATAAATCACATTGGTGGATGAGCAGGTGAACGAGTCCTTGATGGAGTAGATGGCTTGATTAGGCCCTGTGATGGTGTCTTCAGTGTAGATATGAGGGCAAAGTTGGCAGTGTGGTCTGTTGCAGGGATATGTTCCTGCTTTAGTGTTTCTGTTGTATGATCTGTAGTTGCTGGTAAGTATCCTTGTAAGGTTAGGGGGCTGTCTGAAAGCAAGGAGAGGTCTGTCTCCCAAGGCTTGAGAGAGTGAGGGATCATCTTGTAAAATAGGCTGCAGATCTTTGATGAACCCCCAAGCCAGACCTCTTCAACACATTATGAGCTACACAATTATGTTGACCTGTGTTAAGCCGACTTACAGTCACCCCAGTAATTACTGCGGCTTTTCATGTCCACACTATCCGTTTTCTGTTGGTGCTTGCATTGATTTAAGAGGGACAATGCGGGGGGCTGAGAGCTCTTAGTTCTGTGCTTCCAGGAGAGCTCACAGTTGGAACCCAGTCACTACCCAGGCTGTTAGCTCCCTGGTTCCCTTAGCATTGTAGTATAGATGTGCTAATAACAGAATCAGGAACAGTGGGAAGGATTCACCCACTGCCCTATATTAGCTCCTGTATGTGACTGAGGTTGAGTGCGAAAGCCCTTGGCCTGCCTGGGGAGAAATCCAGTGGTACAGATATTGGGTAGGGCTGCTTAGCAGCATCACATAAGACCAGAGTAGGAGGTAATGTGGTGGCAGGGTAAGAGCACGAGAGGCATGAGGAAATCAGTGGGGCCATGGTGTGTAGTGTTGTGAAGGATGTGGGCAGTGCTGCCAGCCATGGGCACCTGAGGACCGGTTACCGTATCATAATGGGCTGCTAGTCTTCTCACCCACTACTTTCCACAGGAGGGTGAGGAATGCTAATCAGGGGCTAGGCATGGTCTGAGTCTTGATTCTGCTCCCCCAGGTGTTCCTGACAGTGCAGTGGGTGAAGTAAGGAGGTCAGAATATGTGACTACAATGGACATTCTGGCTTAAAAGCATGAGTGACTGACAAATCTGTATGCAGGAATCAGGGACTGAATGCTGATTCTGAGGCTCACAGTCTTGTCTCTAGTCTGCTCCAGTGGTAGTACAACTACCTGTTACCCATTGTGCTAACTCCAGAATTGAACTCTCAGATAGCTACCAATTTACATCCTCTTACTGAGATCTCTAGCAGAAACAGGGAAGAAGAGGTATGATGTACAGTGAAACCTCAGAGTTACAAACACCATCATTACAAACTGAGCAATCACACATCTCATTTGAAACTGAAGTATACAATCAGGCAGCAGGAGGGACTCCCCCCCCCTCAAAAGTCGAATACAGTACAGTACTGTGTTAAATGTACTAAAAATAAAGGAAAAGGAACATTTTTCTTCTGCACAATAATGGTTCAAAGTTCTATTGTCAGGCATTCTGAAACTGGAGTTCAGGGCCCTTCAGGGGCTGCGAGGTTATTATGGAGGGGCTGTGAGGTGTCAGCCCCTGTCCATGCCATGACTGTGGCTGTTTGCCCTGTCCATGGTTGGGAGCTAGAGCCCTTCAGCTCTGGGTGGCCGAAGAGCAGAAGCTGCTAGTTGGGTGCTCCAGGAGCAGCACAGACGTAAGAGTGGCATGGCATGGGGGTTGGGCGGGTGGCATAGTATGGAGGGGTCATCACTTTTTGGGAGGGGTCATCACAGCCTGAATATTTTCAAAGGGGGTCTCAGGAAAGAAGTTTGAGAATCCCTGTATTAAGTCAACGTTCAGTTGTAAACTTTTGAGAGACCAACCAGACCGTTTTGTTCAAAGTTGCAAACATTTCAAAGTTATGAACAACCTTCATTCCAAAAGTGTTCATAATTGAGGCTTGACTGTTTCTAATATTATAAAGTGAAGAACTCTTTTTAGAGAGTGGGGAATTCTTTTAGGCCTTTTAAATAACCAGGCACACGCACGTACTCCACCCTTTACACACTTTTTTTCTGGCCGCCTAAAGCCAGAAATTCTTTTCTGTCTTTTAGGAGTATGAATACCCATGTGGAGGCTGGGTATAAAGAAGTCAAAACTCAATTCTTGTGTCAAACAACCACAACAGGACAAAAGAGGATACACTTCATGGCCAACTGTGGACTATCTCACATTAAAAAGAGTCCTGGGGCCTGCTTTTCCTCTCACTTACCCCACTTTTACACCAGGGTTAACTTCACTGACTTCATTGGGATTATTCCAGATTTACAATGGTGTAAGTGGAGGGAAAAATCAGACCCTCAAACTTTAAGCAACATAAAATGAAATGCCATTTTATTTGATACTTCAAAAGAAGAGAGTGCATGAATGATTCTTCAGATATATACTGGTCTTATTTAGTCATATGATTCATGCTTCAGTTTCATTCCCTGCATTGTAGAAACATGGGGTCTGGTGATGCACTGTCTCTTGTGCATTAATTTATATCAGGGAAAAATTGAGTCCGAGTGGTTGTAAAATATGATCTTTCTAATTTGGCAGCATTTTACACTCACTTGTTGTAAATGACTATACCAAGTGCAAGGCACTGGAGAATCAGGTCCTGTTCTGGGCTTGTATTGGCATGTGGCTTTGAAGTAGTTCATTAAATCAATGTTACTTCTAAAGCTGCCTTTTGTCATTTGCCTTACAGCAATTCTGATGTTAAGATCATTTCTTTTACAAAAATTAACAAAGGATTTTCCAGGGAAGAAAACAAAACAAAACAATTGCCCACAATTCCTGACTTGCATATGACAAATTGTATGTTGAGTGGGTTTTTTTTTAAGTGGGTTGGGGAGTGGGGGAAGGATGAGTAGGGAAGGCTTCAGCTATTACTTGTGTAAGTAAACTCTATGGAAAATATTTGTTTGTTTTGTTTCCTCTATGATGGTACATGAAGGTTTTTGGAGTGCTTAAAATTTTGTCCTGCTTAAGCAATGGAAAATAGCAGAATGCACCAAAACAAAAACATAAAACAAATGAAAGCAAAGCTTGTAAAGAGAATTCCTGTTCACAACATTTTGCAAGGCTATTTACTGGTTTGGAAATCAATTAGTGGCAGTGAATGAACTGAAAATGTTATGTATTGCAAACTAGGAACAAAATATATTCTTTATGTTCTTGGTTCACATTTCTGCCTTAGAGAGCTGGTTACATTTCTTCAGGAAAGCAGTTATATCAGCCTTTAGCTAGAACTAGTCCCTCTTTTCTTTAATTATAATGGTGAATGCTTTGTCATATTGGTGTCAACTTCAAGGAGTGAGAAAAATATAAAATTAAGCAAGGTCTGTTCCAGAAACTTTTGTCAGTATAGCAATTTGGATTTAGGGATATGGTTTTTGTAAAAAGTGGCAAATGTGCTAGTGAGGGTCCAAAACAAACAAGGAGTCCTGTGGTACTTTTAAAGACTAATTAAATTAATTAATTGCATGAGCTTTCGTGGGAGAAAATCCCGCTTTGTGAGATGCTTCATGCAGTTATACTGGCATAATAGTGTTTTTGCCAGTGTGGCTTATTTCATTCACCAACGAGGGTGAACTGTACTTGCAAAAGCACTTTGGCTATGTCTGCACTTGACAAGATAAGTCGACTCTGTTCTTGGGGACCCCAAGAAGGGAGTGGAGGCTTCCTTCTTGCCTGGACACCCGTGGGTCCCAGCAAGAAGGGAGCTGCGGCTTTTTCTCCCCAGGACCACCTCGGGTCCCGGCAAGAAGGGAGCCACGGCTCCTTTCTTGCCAGGACCTGCGGCTTCCCGGCAGGATCGGGTCGGAATCGGGGTTCCCTTCTTGCTGGGACCCCCACGCGGGTCCCAAGGAGAAGGGTGCACAGGCCTTCTCTGGTGGTTCCCCTGTCAGCTGGAATGCTGAGGCCCGCGGCTCCCTTCTTGCTGGGACCCACGGGGGTCCCAGTGAGAAAGGAACCTGGCTCCCTTTTTGCCAGGACCCAAGGTGGTCCTGGGGAGAAAGGAGCCTGGCTCCCTTCTTGCCGGGACCTGCGGGTCCCAGGGAGAAAGGAGCCTGGCTTCCTTCTCCCCGGACCATGCCCTAGGTCGACTTATAGAATAAGTCGACCTAGGCGGACACACCGTCTTTAGGTTGACTTAACAAATCGACTTAATTGTTAAGTCAACCTAAAGAGTGGTAGTAATTAAGTCAACTTTAGGAACTGCTTAAGTCGACTTAATGAAAACCAAGTGTGGACGTGGCTTAATTTAAGTCAACTTAAGCTTCCTTAAGTCGACTTAAATTGCCAGTGTAGACATAGCCTTTGATGCCAGCAGAATCCTCATCGATGCTTGCAGGGTTTTGCCTTTATTGGAAAACTTTCAAGGGTAAACAAGGCCTAACTTTGGTAGAAGGATCTTCTAAAATTTACATGGTGTATTTGTTGTTATGGGCATCACTCTTGGTCATTCTAGGGACTGAAGTAATAACTGAGAAGGATTTCTGCAGTTATATTCAACAAGAAAGGCTGTGTGAAGTTTAAAAGGGAAAATCCACATCTCTGAGCGACATAGTTATACTGACATACACCCCATTGCAGACAGGGCTATGTTGACAGGAGAGCTCCTCCCATAGTTACCACTTCTCAGGGAGGTGGAGTACCTAAGCCAATGGAAGATGCTGTCCCATAGGAAGAGTCTTTGCTAAGTGCTACGGGGCGCTGTAAGTGTAGACAAGCCCAAAGCTAACTGTAATGGCACAGTTTAAATGTATTAACTAACTAGGCTCATATTTTAAATGCGCATATCAAGGACAAACTCCATTCAACCACAGTGAAAGAGCTCAATTACATTAAGTTGGAGATAGATTATTCTTTCCTGTGAACCCAATTAGCTTAGTCTAGCAGGTGAAAAATAAATATAGGGACAATGGGATGCTGCTGTCTTTGCTGCCTTTTTTAATAATATGAGTAGGAGTACCATTTATGTAAATAGATTGGTAAAGATGTTCTTCCCGCACTTGTGCCAAATACAGGAATTATTGTGAAAACACGATGGGCCCTGCCCTCCTTGCAGTGCATTTGTGGCTCCCACTGGCTTCAATGAATGTTTGATACACTCACTCAAGAGACTTTGGCCCAATATTTCCAAGTCACTTATGCCAAAAACAGAAAGCCTGTGAATACTTTGTATGTATAAGCACATTTTAGCATAACTGGAGAATGCATTTTATCAAATGACTGCAGATTAAGTTCAATCAGCAAGGGTCTCACTTCAGGAAACAGCAAAATGCAAGGGGAATGTGAATTCCTTCATAATTATGTCTTATTAAGATTTCTTTTAAGGCTGATGAAATACCAAATGCTCTTCTTCTTCTTTAAGAAATCAACGTTATTCACAACAGTGTGCAGTGGTACAAATAAGATGATGTTTCTCATATTCAGTTTCATTATAACTGACATTTACAACAAACATTGCATGTCTATTTTACATTCCATGTTATTCTGCACACATCTTTGTTCATTAACAGTTCTGCTATGGGCCATGAAAGGTTTGCACGGTGATGGGGATACTTGACAAACATCACCAGAAAAGATTATTTATTATTATTTATATGGCACCAGTGGTGTTTGTTCAGACAAAGGCAGTGCCCATTCATTTTTTTCCCTGGCCTCTTGCCCAGTGAAATATTGTAGAAGTTCAAAGTAAAAAAGACAATGTCTTTTAAGAAAGAAAAAAAATTGGTTTAGTTGAATTATGCCATTGATGGATTTGGTGGAACCGACTTTAAAATTTAGCAGCAATTGAAGGTCACCATATTCCCTCCCCCCTTTTTTTTTCCTTGTCTCCTTCCCTTTTCACAATGCTGTGTTTTCTTCCCCCTTATTTTAGATTATCTTGTGAGCTTTCCCTCCTGTCTTATCCTCCCTTTGTTCCTACTATCTCCACGTGGTCTTTTAATGCTTTGACCTGATCATGTTTAGATCAGTGCAGATGCCAGGGCCTCAATGGCAGTTTGTCAGGAGCCTGAGGTGTGTGGCTAATTTGTATATATTTATGCAGCATTTCAATATTTGATAAATGAACCTGGTTATTTTTCTTTCTATGGTGCTTTAAGTATGTCCTGTGCCTTAGCACACCCACAGGAACACATAATGTACTTTGTGGGCTGCAGATTTAGTTAGCGGCTTACGTTCTTGCTTAGTCCTTGGGCAAGAACTGAGCAAACAGGAATTCTGAGATGTGTTGGGCACCCATGGCTTCCGTTTCTGTCAGTAGCAGTTGCAGGTACTTAGTAACTCTGAGGTTTAGCCTGCAGTTAGAACTTCTGGATTTGCCCCTTTGGCTATGCTTCATTAATGAGTGTTTCCTTGACCGCATTTACATATAAAGGCAAGTTTCTAGTCTCCTCCGTCAGTCTGTGGAATGCTGTGCAAAACGCCTCCCAAGGAACAGCATTTTCAGACAATTGTCCCCTCAGGGTTTTAAAACCAATGAGCAGCTACACTTTTACCAGATTTGATCCCTCTGAGGGCTCACTAGGGAGTCCCATTAAAATGAGTGGCAGAAAGCGAGATGAAGCATTACATTTCCCAAGCTCCCACTTCACAGTTTTGCTGTGCCTCAGCAGCACCTTTAGCACAGAATATTCAATTATATTCTATTTCATCATCCTGGTAGAGACACATTATGCTAGTTCACGTAATGATGAATATAAAAGTGTTACTATCAGTCTTTCCCTTTGTGTGATGCGCTTTATGATTGGAGGGATCAATGAATTTTAATAATGTTAGAAATCAGTGGATAAGTCAATCAAAATACTCAACGCTCAAGCTAATCTCTCTGGGTAAAGTACAACAATTCTTCACATTCTGCCATAATCCTCTGGTTCTTTTAGATGTAATATCTTCCAGTTGAGTGAAATATTTGAGTGCTCTTGTATCGGCCAGTTACATTCTAAAAGAATACATTCAAGCACGGATATGAGCTGTAGGCCTGAGCTGCTACCTGTGCTAAGCATTCGAAACATATTTTCTACAGCGGTAGAGAGAGATTATACAAAAAATAGCAATATAACTTTTTACTTAGCTTCATTCTTTGGCCAGTTTCTTTTTCTGTCAGTGAGATAGTCTAAAACTTTCCGTGGGGGAGGTGGGACAAAGACCAAACACGAGTTTTGATCCAACCTTTTTTTTTTTTTTACACAAAATACCTGCTTTCCACAGAAAATGTCTAATTTTCATCATAACAATGAAAACCTGAAAACATTAGAAAAATGTCTTTCTTACCAAGCCACAGCATTTACTCAAAATACATTGGCCAATATCTCAATCTACATACCTGCTTTGAAAGTCAGGTGAAGTAAATAGCCATGTGTGTGCCTTGGAAGTAATCAAATCTGGGCTGTTTCAGAGTATGGGGGCATTCCAGAAGCCCCTGGGGCCTTATATAGAAACTGGTCTGCCAGTCACTCAATCTCTATTATATCTAAGGGGATCTATGTCTCTGCTGACTGCAGTTGTGGCAGTATGTCATGGAGAGAAAGGGGAAATTTATTACTTATATTAAGTAAATACCATTTTCTAATGACTAGATGACATGCTCATTGAGCAGCTGGTCATTAATGTATTGATAGAAATCACATGTGTACAGTATTCACATTGAGCTGTGTACCACTGGATATTGTATTATGATGTTTGTATTACTGCAGGAGGTTGGTGTGGAGGATGGACAGATAGCCAGCAATGAATCTAACATGGTAAAATGGTACAGATGCACAAGCCCAAAGCTCCTACAATGGGGGTAACGGGGAAAGGGGGAAAATGAGATAACTCAGTTGCAATTACATCCCACAATAGTGTAATGCAAAAGTGGCTGTGCAGCTCTGGTGCCAAGGACAAGAAGCTGCCAGTTTGTAAAGAGGATTATTTCTATCCACTCACATATGTATTCACCCCCATCGCCATGGCCCCAACTTGTACAAAGCCTTGTTATTGGCTTTGTGAGAGTTCAGAGCAATATTTGGTTTTTAGAAACAATTTTACAAAGATAGATGTCCTCCCTCTCCCCTGAAAAGATTAGCATAAATGTACATTCTTGCTGATGTATAACGTATTGCAAGATAATAAACAAAAGAAAAAAAAAACTCCCCATAGCTATTTTGTGTCCCTTAATCTTTTAATTTTCAGATAATACAGGGCCTCCTGACTCTCAAATGGAAAACAACAAATATCATGGAGATTATCTTAAAATATTATTCAGTGCCCTTTATTTAAAGAGCTGTTATTTAGCTATATCCATTATGTATCATTTGGTATTATTTAAAACATTTAATGTTCCCACAGAGAATAGGATACATGTAAAGATATGTGGACCTCTTGGTTCAATTATATAAATCTTTGGCACACAAACATCTGTTAGACTCATTGGGAATTCTACATACATGCTTTTTTAGGGCTTAAATGAGAAACATTATTTGTGGTGATGGACTATAACTGTGAAAGATTAAGCTAAGTATAGAACATTTAACAATAACCTGAATATTTAACATGTTTTCTTCAGGACAGTGTAGCATATTGTTTTCTGGACCGAGTGTAATTGGGATCATCTAGAGTGAACCTTCATCATTATGGAAAGAAGTAGTAGTGATGTTACTACATCACATTCAAACAATAGGAAGTTGATTTCTGTTTAGGAACACCACTTTACTCTTTTTTTAATTAGTGTGTTCATTCCAAGGAAAAAGCAGAAATGCAAAACCAAGTTTTTAAGGGCCTTTGTTTTCTCCTGCCCAAGCAAATTCATATAATCTTAATCTGCTTCTGAGCCAAGAACTTTGTTTGGTTTCCATTAAAGCACCAAGTGTGGCAGTTAGCACATTTAAAAACAAAACTTACACATAGACAGATCTTATTCTCCTTTACAATCAAAGAGGCAAGAACAAGATTTCCCAGATATTTTGGTCAAGTAGTAGAAAGTATTTTTTTTAAAAAGAGGATGATTTTTGAGACACTCCTCCTGTCCTTTTTTTCTCTTCCTTTTCCTCTCCCTTTACCATCTCTGCATAAAGAAGCTCAGATGCCTATTGCCAAAATGTGGTACTTAACCTGACCATCAAACAGGCCTCACAAAGAAAGGCTTTTCAGATTCCCCACTGAAACGACCTCAGTATTTTATTATGGCGTGAAATTAGAAGTGAAAAGCCCTATGGCTCTTGCTGTTTAGTAATGCAGAATATGTAGTTTCTGATGGCTATGGTAGTGCTAGGGGTGGGGGTGGGGGTGGAAAGCCAGAGAAGAGAAACAAAATAGCAATTTAGACAAAGAAGGCCATCCCCTCACCCCATCTCTGATTGTTTGGTGGCCTATAAAACAATAGCACTGAGGTAGATGTGAGGCAAAAGGACATTTTGTTGTGACTTCATCATTCAGACATGTATGTGTGAATTTGAAGAGGGGTGTATAAGGAGAATCATCTGTTATGTGATGAGTTCACCAGTTTGGCTCATTTATAAAAGAACAATAACAACAACAAAAACTTGACTTTGCTTTGGGAGAGCAATACTAATCTGACAGACACTTTAAGTACCGTAACAAGATGGTGTTTACAGCAAGGCTCTGTATGGTTATCTTGTAACAGATTAGATGGGGAGAGTGCCAGCTTGTGGAGATTTTCTTCCTTGCCTCTTCTGAGATTAAAAGAACAATGTATTGTTGAGGTATAAAGTATCAAAATATTTAGGATTGATTTTTATTTTAAAAGCGATCTTTGACTACTAAGGCTCATAGTAAACCACTATAAACTGAGAAAACAGCAGATGAAAAAAACAGTAGTATCATTGGGTGCATCTACACTTACAAATTTAAGTCGACTTAACGAGGCTTAAGTCGACTTAAACTACTCTACGTCCACACTGGGCTTTCCTTAAGTCGACTTAAGCATTTCCTTAAGTCTATTTAAGGAAAAGTTAAGTCGACTTAATAACACCTTGATTTAGGTTGACTTAACGCTTAAGTCGACCTTATTAGGTCGATTTAAGCCAGTGTGGATGGAGATTAGCGCCTAAATCCACTTTATTAAGTCGACTTAGTGTTAAGTCGACTTAATAAGGTCGACTTAACTTTTCAAGTGTAGACATAGCCTTAGATTCAATTAGGGTCTTTCTTTTTGTAAATTTGTTCGGAATCTAGCATAGTGGCAGTATATGGAGCTAATAATAGTTCCTACTAATAATGTTAAACTGTGTAAAACACCTGAAACCCTATACTGTACAGATTCATATAGTTAATAATAAAGGTTATTTTAATTATAGTAGTTCCTAGAGGGTCCTGTTGTTCTAAAGACTGGGCAAGAATATAATTAAAGGAGCTTCATCCCTGCCTGGAGGACCTTACAATGTAAATAGACGTGGTAGCGAAAACGACTAGAACAGAGAGGAAAATTAGTTTGCTCAAAACCACACATCAGACTAGTGGCAGAGCCAAGACTAGAACCCAAGAGAAGAGACTTGAGCAAAAGCAGCTGAACTGCGGCTTTTTAAGCCATTTTGTTATTAATGTTATAATTATTTATTATTTATATTGTTGTATTACATAGGAGCCCCACCTATGGATCAGGGTTTCACTGTACAAACACATAACAGAATGATGGTTCCTGCCCCAAAGAACTTACAATCTAAGAGAGACAACAGGTGAATACAGAAAATAGATGAGAGGAGTACAAGGAAAAAATTAACAATACTGGTCAGCGGGCCAAACAGCAGTTGGAATACATCATCCACCTAACCGGTGTCAAGTTCTTTCTAGCATGGCATGATAGAAAGCAGAGCAGTAAGGAAGGATTTGGAACATGATAATGAGGCAGCTTTGCAGATACATACAGGAGCTCCTTCTATACATAAGGGGCACTATGGCAGAAAGGAAGCTTATTTCAAAAGCTTAACAAATGGACAATGAAGGCCAACATCACTGGCAGGAAGGATATAGAGATTATAGGTACAGTGGGAATAATCTGTGAATGGCCTTGAGAGCAAAGACAGATAGTTTGTGCTTGATATAATGGAGAAAAGAGAGTCAGTGGATGTGCCAGGAAAATGGTCTTTGCAGCAGTATATTTATTGGGATGAATTTGTCAAGGCCATATAGGAGGCAGCAGTTGTCAAGATAAGAGATGATGAGGGCCAGCCAAGAGTTTTAGCTGTGTGAATGGAGTAGGAGAAGCCATATCGTATTCTGTTGAAAGAACTGGCAAAATTAGACTCAGCCTAGATCTAAGGATCTAGCTAAAAAAGCAGAGTTGAAGATATTGCACATGTTATAGGTCTAAAACGATGGAGGAAGGAAGTATTGTCCCCAGTGACTGAGAAGGAAGAAGGCTGGCAAATTTGGAGGTTTGGCCATAGTGAGCTCTTCAAGATATTATTTTGTTTAAATCACTTTAAAAAATCAATGAAGCTATATTCATTTTGCATAAGTAGATTCTAATATGTACGATCCTGAAATGGCAGTAATTACAGTAGTATCTGTATCTGAGATCCTGCTGAGGCTATCAAGAGTATACTAGTGTATATTTTTAAATTTATTTCCTTCTCTCTTTCTTTCCTTCTCTGTTTTTACTCAGTTTGTTCACTCTCTCTTCATTTTTACCATTTTCTGTTTTTCTTCCTATCCTCCCTTCTCTCTCCTTTGATGTTTCTAATTGCAACTGTGGGAAAGCTAAAATGAAGAAGTGAGTTTTACATGTCATCTTCAAGGCAGTGAGTTTTGTAATCACTTTCATTTTCTCCAATAATGGAATCTAGAGATTTGGCCCTGTTCCTGAGAAAGCCCTGCTTCCCAGTCTCACAAATTGCATCCTTGAGGATGACTGCTTCATAGTTCACAAGGAATACAATGGCTGGGGAAACTCAATATGAGGTGCTCTCTGAGGTATCCTAGGGTATGTCTACACCAGAAAAAGTTAAGTCGACTTTGTTAAATCGACTTACTAAGGTCAACTTTAAGTTGATTTAAAGTCAACCTTATTAAGTTAATTTAACAAAGTGGACTAAGTTGACTTAACTTTAAGTCGACTTAGTCCACTTTGTTAAGTTGACCTAACTGCCCTTAAGTCGACTTAATAAAGTCGACTTAAGGGTTACTCCACGTCCACACCATCCTTAAGTCGACTTAAGGAGTCGACTTAAGGCTTAAGTCGACCTAATGGGCAGTTGTTATTAAGTCGACTTAAGCTTTCATTAAGTCAACTTAAGGAATTTCTTAAGTCGACTTAATGGAAGTCAGGTGTAGACATGGAGTAATTTAGGTTGACTTAAGAGTCCTTAAGTTGACCTAAATTGCTAGTGTAGACATACCCTTAGAGTCTTAGACCAATTCTATGGCAATTCATTAGGACTGACATTGAGAACTTGAATTTGAACCTCTATAATCTGGGGAGTCAGGGTAGTGAGAGAAACATCAGGTTGATATTCTCTCAGTAGCTGGTGTCACTGAAGAAGCAGATTTCTGTATTCTTGATGAACAGAAGCTGTTTTGGTGTTGGAGTGCTTACATCCAGGTTTAGTAAATGCAGTACTTCAGCCTCAATGTCACAAAGAGATTGATCACTGTGGCCAGATCCATTTTTAAACTGGGACTCTATTTGTTGGCTAATCATTCATTAGAGACAAAAGTGTAGCATTTGTCACTATCTTTGTGTCCAGCGGGAAGATACCTAGGTGCAGACTACTTAGGACATCTAGGGATAGACCTCTTCGGTTGAGGGAAAGGAGATAGTGGTTGCTAGGACTTCAGGCTGTTTTCCTCTGCCCACATGCATCACCTGCCTCACCTAATCCTTGCCCAAATTTAGCATCAACCAGATACTTTTCACTCACATACCTATTTAATCCAGTCAGGGGGGTAGCTGGGAGAGAGTCCTATTTGCATTAAAGGTAAAGAAAGGGTAGTACTCGGTATCATCTTTGTTGCTAGTATTTGAGACCATTGCATCCTACCTTGATAGTGGTATTTATCCTCAACTATATTATATTATCATCTAAATATTAGCTCTATAAAATCTTTCAGAAACTTCAGATGAACTATAACATGTCATTAAAAAATCACCAAAAAGCTTACAAGTTGTGTTTATTTCAGAATTATAAAACAAACCAAAAAATGTCACAAGTACCTTAAAATATTCCTCAAGACAATTTGGCTTGGCATATAGTAAATTGACAAAACTCTTATACAGCAGCAGCCTCTATGAACTATTAAGGATTTTAGAGGCTCAGCTTTCCAGTTTTAAGATGTTATAGGAACAAGACTGAAATAAATCTATACCAAAAGCACACTGTGTGTGAATCCCCCCAAGATGAATTTGAACTTGAAGAAGGTATAAGAGTATTAGCTCAAGTTTACTCACTTGTTAACAAGCCTGCCACACGATCCACAAATTGATTGGTGTAGTCAAGTATGCATTAATATTTCAGGAGCCAATTTTGTGCTAATATAAGTAGGCATGATTTGATTTGGCAACAAAAATTGGAAACACATAAATACTTTTAGGTTTGTTCTTCTGTCCATTAAACAGAGAGTGCTGTTGGGAAAGTTTAACATAGCCGATGACGAAACCACACAGATAGATAACGAGATGCCAGTGTTAAGTTATTTTCACTCTAAACTGATTGGTATTAAAACTGTTGTGTCTGTCATAGCATGGTGATGTGCTTCCTTTTCATTCTCTTATTGAAACAGTAATCTTTCTAAATATTTTCTTTTAACACTGTTCTGTCATTTACAACATTGTTGACACTCACAATCAATAAATCAAAACTTGTGCCTGTACACACTAGCTGCTCAAAATAATCTTTTGTTTTCCTTTGAGTGCTTGCTCATGTTGATTCCAAGTAGGTGTGTATGTGCTGTGTGCATAGTCACCAGAAGTGTTTTCCCCTAATGGTATTTGTAGGTTCAGCTCTATAGTCTCCTGGAGTTGTACCCTCATGGCACAGTACATGGAGTCCTGCCAACCCCCTGCATCTTCAGTTCCTTCTTACTGCCCATGATGGTCTCTGGAACATCAATTTTTCTCTTGCTCTGAGAGCATTTTCCTAGTGGTTATTTGAACTGATACCTATAAATAGTCAACTAGTTTGGGATAGTTTGTAGTTTGAAGTTTATAGTTACAATTGATTTAGCTAGTTAGGACCTCCCTTATTGGACCTTTCCTTCTCTGGCTCTAGGGCATGCCTCATTCCCCTGGCTTTAAGCTGTGCAGGGTTTGCAAAAATACCATGCACAGGAATGATCCCCATATCATTCATTTGTCTAATGTGACTTGGGGAGACCCATCAGAGGGTTCACTCTAATATCTTCAGGGGATTCTGTCAAGGACAAAGCAGGAATGAAGTTAGAGGATGAAGTTCAACCTAATAGAGGCTGCTCTCTGACCATACTCAGTGCCGAGACCAGCAGAGATGACACCTAGTGCAGGGGTCTGCAATCTGCAGCTCTTTGGCCATCCCCTGTGTCTCCAGGCATCAGGCTCCCCTGTGCCACCAGGGGACCCTGCGGGCAGTCTGCTCCTGGCTCTGGGTCCCCCCCCAGCCAGTGGGGGATCCTATGGTGGTCCCGCTCCTGGTTCCAGGCTCACCCCTTACCAGCAGCAGGCACCCTGGCCCAATTCCCAGCTCCCCCAACAGGGAGCTATACCCATTGTAGCTCTCCAAACACTTGGTTATTGAAGGAATTTTTGAAAATGGCTCTTCTTGTCTTTTGGGTTGCCGACCCCTGACCTAGTATATTGGCTTTGGTGCAGAGTCCACTGGCTTCCATAAAAGAGATGGTGCCAAGAAAAGACTCTGCATCTAGAGATCCTTGGCACCATCACTAATCACCAGCACCAAGAGACATATCATGGATGCAGCACTGCTCACAATCACCTGTTCTGTGTAGCAAGTAGAGGAAGATGGACAGGCGATGCTCGCCAGTGCCCAAAACAACAAAATTTAAGGACTCAAGTGGAATGTGACCTGCATCAAGCCATTCAAGTGCTGTTCTGTTGGCTGCAGTATCATTGATTCTGGCACAGGGAGGGATCCGTCAAGTCTGGTACCTTTGGACTTCTTGCCCAGGGAGACCTGCGAGGACACCTGCAGCTCCCCTTCATGCCAGAGAGTTTTGAAGTGTCTGGGAAACTGAAAGGGTGCCACCATCCCCTGCCAGGCATGAGCATGCTTCAAACACCAGACCACTAGACTCGAAAAAGTACCCAGTGTGATCCAAAGGAAAGTCGACTATGATACCACAGTCGTCATCTACACGGCACCGATCTCAGGCATCATTGGGAACTACAGCATAGAATCATAGAAACTGGAAGGGACCATGAGAGGTCATCGAGTCCAGTCCCCTGCCCTCATGGCAGGACCAGGCACGTTCTTAAACCATCCTTGACAGGTGCCTGTCTAAAAACTCTTAAAAACTTCCAATGATGGAGATTCGACAAATTCCCTAGGCAGTTTATTCCAGTGGTTAATCACCCTGACAGGTAGGAATTTTTTCCTAATGTCCAACCTAAACCTCCCTTGCCGTAATTTAAGCCCATTGCTTCTTGTCCCTTGTCTCATCGTCAGTTAAGGAGAACAATTTTTCTCCCTGCTCCTCATGACAACCTTTTAGGTACTTGAAAACTGTTATCATGTCCCCTCTCAGTCTCCTTTTTTCCAGACTAAACAAACCCAGCTCTTTCATTCTTCCCTCATAATTCAAGTGTTTCAGACCTTTAATCTTTCATGGTGCTCTTCTCTGAACTTTCTCCAATTTGTCTAAATCTTTCCTGAAATGAGGCACCTAGAACTGGACAAAATACTCCAGTTGAGGCCTAATCAGGGCGGAGTAGAGCGGAAGAATTACTTCTCGTGTCTTACATACAATACTCCTGTTAATACATTCCAGAATGGTGTTTGATTTTTTTGCAACAGTGTTACACTGTTGACTCATATTTAACTTGCGGTCCACTATGACACCCAGATCCCTTTCTGCAGTACTCCTTCCTAGGCAGTCATTGCCTGTTTTGTATATGTGCAGTTGATTGTTCTTTCCTAAGTGGAGTACTTTGCACTTGTCTTTATTGAATTTCATCCTATTGACCTCAGACCATTTCACCAGTTTGTCCAAATCATTTTGAATTGTGATCCTATCCTCCAAAGCTCTTGCAACCCCTCCCAGCTTTGTATCATCGACAAACTTTTTAAATGTACTCTTTATGCCATCATCTAAATCATTGATGAAATATTGAACAGAACCGGACCCAGAACTGATCCCTGCAGTTCCCCACTCATAATGCCCTTGCAGCATAACTGTGAACCATTGATAACTACTTTCTGGGAGTTGTTATCCAACCGGTTTTGCACCCATTTTATAGTAGCTCCATAGAGGTTGTACTTCTCTAGTTTGCTAATGAGAAGGTGATGCAAGACGGTATCAAAAGCCTTACTAATTTCTAGATATACCACCTCTACCACTTCTCTTCTATCCACGAGGCTTGTTGCCCTGTCATAGAAAGCTATCAGATTGGTTTGACGTGATTTGTTCTTGACAAATCCATGCTGACTATCACCTAACACCTTATTTTCTTCTAGATGTTTGCTAATTGATTCCTTAATTATTTGCTCTATTTTTTTTCCTGGTACAGAGGTTAAACTGATGGGTCTATAATTCTCTGGGTTGTTCTTATTTCCCTTTTTATAGAGGGGCACTGTATTTTCTCTTTTCCAGCCCTCTGAGACCTCTTCCATGATTTTTCAAAGATAATAGCCAATGGTTCAGATATCTCCTGAATCAGCTCCTTGAGTATTCTAGGGTGTGTATCATCAGGCCCTGGTGACTTGAAGACATCTAACTTATCTAAGTAATTTTTAACTCGTTCTTTCCCTATTTTAGCTTCTGATCCTATCCCATTTCTACTGTCCTCCCCTACATATGGAATCCAATCACCACCAACCTTCTCAGTGAAGACCCAAAACAAAGAAATCATTTAGTTCTTCTGCCATTTCCACATTTTCTGTTATTGTTTTTCCCTCTTCATTGAGTAACGGTCCTACACTGTCCTTGGTCTTCCTCTTGTTTCTAATATATTTTTAAATGTTTTTTGTTACCATTTATGCCTTCAGCTGGTTTGATCTCAGTCTGTGCCTTGGCCTTTCTGATTTTTCTCCTACACAACTGTGTTATTTGCTTATAGTCGTTCTTTGTGATTGACCTAGTTTCCACTTTTTGTAGGACTCTTTCTTTATTTTTAGATTATTGAAAATCTCCTGGGTGGTCACTTGCCATACTTCCTATCATTCCTACGCATTGGAATAGTTGTCCCCTTAATAATGTCTCTTTGAAAAACTGCCAGCTGTCTTCAGTTGTCTTTTCTCTTGGACATGCTTCCCATGGGATCCCACCTACCAACTCCCTGAGTGTGCTAAAGTCTGTCTTCTTGAAATCCATCATCTTTATTTTGGTGTTCTCTCTCCCACCATTCCTTAGAATCATGAACTCTACCATTTCATGATCACTTTCACCTAAGTTACCTTCCACTTTCAAATTCTCAACCAGTTCCTCTCTGGCTCTGGCTCCAACTCAGAATTGAAGTCCTACTCCTTTAAAAGAAACTGGCATTGGTCCGAGAGGTGTCACCAAAGAATTGAGGCTGATCAGATCCTTTCCTATGCCTTGGCCACCACAATGGCAGATGCCAGCTCACTGGCCCTTTTGGACACCTTGGGTATTCCACAATGCTAGGATTCACAGTTGGGTCAGTCACTGCTTGCCTCAGGGAGCAGAGATCACCCACCTCAATCGAGTGACATGCTACTATATGGTACTGGAACCAGCACACAATACAACACCAATCTTGGCATCAAAAAGGACTGGTGCTGCAGGACCTTTTAGAAGAATTTTCCCCATCCTTCTTCAGGGACCCTTCTCACAAAGCAACTTCTAAGAAGTTCTAATCCAAGAAGTTCAGGCACTTTTAAAGGAATGGTGGAAGATCCTTGGGTGCTAAGAGGCAAAGGGTTCTACCCACTACTTCCTAATCCACAAAGCCAAAGGTGGTCTCAGATCCATTCTGGACCTACAAAACCTCAACAGATTCATGAAGAAGTTGAGGTTTCATATGGTCTCTTTGGCCTCAATCATTTCCTCCTTGGACCTGGAGGATTAGTATACTGCCCTCGACTTTAAAGATGCATAGTTTCACGTGTTGATCATTCCAAGTCACAGAAGATTCATCCAGTTCATAAGCAACCAGACATGCTACCAATTCACAGTACTTCCATTCAACTTTTCTATGGCCCCTCAAGTGTTTACCAAGTGTTCGGAGTCATCGCCATCTTCCTGAGGAAGCAGAAGGGACAAGTCTCTCTGTACCTCAATGACTGGTTGGTCGAAGTTTGCACCAAGGTACAGGTGGAAGCAGAGGGACAATTGATAAGGTCAGCTTTTGCCAAGTTGGGCCTCCTGGTCAATGTTCAGAAGTCGACCTTGATTCTCATTCAGAGGATAGAGTTTATAGTGTAGTGCTAGATTTAAAACAGCCAGGGCTTTTCTCCTAGAATCCTGATTCTGAACTAGTACTCCATCATAGAGGAGTTAAAATGGTATCCCAGCATCATGGCCTGAAACTGCTGGGGCACAAACATGATCTTGTATTCTTAAGGACCTATGCATCTTCTGTGATTCATCTTATGACTTCTCTCCCCTGACCCCACCTCCTCCATTGTATATTCTATTGTAGATCTTCAGATCATTCTCCTTTCTCTCCTTGTTTACATGCTTTGTTGAGTGGTGAAGTAGTTGAAAATATTAACATTTTAAGCATCATTATTGGCATGTGAGTTAGCACCATTCAAATGAAATGGGGCAGTTCACACTTTAGTATTGATGGTTAAGGCTCAGTGCAAACTCAAGCAGACTTCTTTGCATTAGGCACAGTCAGCAGTTAATTTTTCAAAAAAAATAAATCGCCATCACCAAGTGAGATAAATCACCAAGTGAAAGACTTAAATACAGAAAGAAAACAAAGAATCTGGATACCTCTTCAGGGATATGTGCACGTACCTCAGTTAATTTCTTCCTCAGGGAACTGAGTGCACTCTTAAGGAAATAGTGATGTACAATATCCTTCTGTTATTTAAGATGAAATTATATTTAAATTATATTATGTTACCAGAATATTTTAAATTTCCAATATGCTGCAGAACTTTTTACTGGGGGGGGAACTTATAGAAAATATTGGCCAAAAGCTGGAGGTGGTAGTTATGGAACATTTGGAAGTTTGATTTTTGGGTATAGAAAGCAGACTGCATTTGTGCAATGATCAAAGTACTTGGATGTTAAAATGATCAGTAGTGAAAATTGATACTACTATTTTAAAATAAAATGTCCATGATCAGAGTTAGCACCACATTGAGATGAATGGGACAGTTCACACCTCTCAGAGCTATTGTTTCAGATTTTCACCAGAGAGAGGAGGGAATCACTTCATTGGTTTATGCTCAGTTCATATTTTGAAGATTGTCTTTGCAGAGGACTTTCAAACTTTACTCTGGTACAGCCTTCCTTTAGTAAACAAAGGGATTTCCAAGGCTTAGGAGCAGAATGTGAGTGAAAAGGTGATGTTTTGAAGCCATTTCAGCTTTTGGGGCTGTCAAATTCCTTTCAATTACACAGAATTGTTCCCATTTAATTCTAAAGAACTTAGATTCCCTTTTTTATTCTTTAAATAGTAATCTTGTGCAGCTTCCCTAGAGCTTGAGTCTGAGGACGTAGGGTACGTAGTGCTCACCTACTACTCCCTTTCCTCTTGCCATACTCACCCTCAAGTGGTGAGAAAGGAGCACCTCAGCTGCCCTCTTAAGAAGAAGAAGAAAAAAAAAGAATCTGGAACACATAACATTGCTCTCCCCCAAAATAAAAGGAGAAAACAGAAGCCTGACTAGTAGTGCCTGTGTTGCCATCAAAATCCCAGATCAGTGTGTTGGGTAGGGAAGAATTAGGAAAAGAAACATCTCTGATCCCCACCAGCCTAGGAATGGGAGAGACACACATGGGGAAATTGGGAAGGACTTGGAAGAGAGAGGAGATAGGGACTGTGGGGGAATTTCTCCACAACCCAGGGCCTCACACTTTTCAGGCCTGCTCTTTTGATTAGGAGAGATTTTTAAGAAGCAACTAAGGTATTTAGGTAAAGCTGGTGAAAACATTTGTATCAAAGCTGTTTTTTTCAGTGGGAAATTGTTTTTATGAGTAAAGATTAAACTTTTGTGGACAGCGTCTGCTTTTGTCAAACTTTTGTTTGATTTTGGAAAACCAGAAACCTGAATTTTTTTTGCCACTCCTTCATACTTTTCTGTAATTTTCACTTGACAAATTAAAAAATTTCCAGTTCTCTGAAAATTTTTGATTTAATGTTTCCAGTTTGTTTTCAGCTACATTTTTTAGTGGACCTTCCCTTTCTCCATTTTCTAATTAGCTTTAGATTGACAAGCAGAAGTCTCATGCTCCTAAACCACTTTTGTAAATCCCTTCCTTTGATGGGGTCCCTCACCAAGCATAGGTCCTCACAAACACAGCCCTCTTTGCCTGTTCACAGTAAAACCAGCCCCATCCAGCTCACCTGTGAAATGTCCATTATGGAGAGACATGTCCCCATTGGCTGTAGCTAATGAGAGCAAGCCCAAGTATAAAGAGGTCATCGGTCTCAAAGAGCTTGGAACTTCAAGGGAGTGATGTTAGAGGTCCCACCTCCTGCAGTTCTTGTTCGCTAACAGAGAGAGAAACCCAAAGTCCAGTAGCAGGCAATACAATAGGTTTATTGGGGTTGACAAGCTTTTCTCCAGCCTTTAGAACAGTGATTCCCTTTTTCCTTTCTTCCCCCTACTTCTTGTTGGGCCTCAGGTTTTACAGTGTATTTTTAACCAATCACTTTTTTTACAAATATTACCAGATAATTCTACAACCAATCCTACCATATTGCAACGTAATCCTCCACCCAATCATACCCCACCACCTTAACTGATTACAACTAACTACAAGACAGACAGAAACAATTAAGGATGCAGACAGAAGTCAATGGATACCAGGATGACCAAACAATAAAAAATTTAAATTTTGTCACAGGTGTGATGCTCTTGAGGTGTTGGCTCCTTCTGACTTAATGTGCTTGGAATGTGTGCATGTGACTGCATCATTCCCTGTTTATGGCTGCCTCTGGTGCTTTTTGCCTTTGCTTAGCTCAAGTACAAGGCCTCAGCCAGTCAAGTTGATTCTTTGATTTGCAACCACTGTAACTAGCTAGTGATACAACATATTTAAAGAAAATCATAGGCCTATAGGCAGGCCTAAATGTCTATAGTCTAACAAGTAACATAGAGAAACTAGTAGTATCAGGTTGCATAGATTTAGGCCAAGTTTACACTCAGAAGCTAAGTCGATCCAGCTATCTCACTCAGGGGTGTGAAAAATCCATACCACCTAAGCAACATACTTAAACTGACAACCCCAGTATAGGCAGCAGCTTGTTGTTGGAGGAATTATTCCATTGACCTGTCACCTGACTACCACCTGTCAAGGAGGTAGCTGGTCTATGCTAAAGGAAGAACCTCTCCCATCACTATAGTGAGAGAATATACGCTGAAGTTTTACAATGGCATTTCAAGTGCAGACAAGCCCTTAGAAACAATGCTTGGAAGTACAAGGAAGGTAGATGGAAGCTCTAAGAGCCAAGGGCTTTTTGACTCATTTGTTTTCTTTCTTTCTTTCTTTCTTTCTTTCTTTCTTTCTTTCTTTCTTAGCCTATTTGATTTAAGCCACTGGTGTCTAAGTCAAGGAGTGACCCATGCCCCTTGAATTTTGCACAAGGCGGTGCCCATCTGTGTTGATGTACCACTTTAAGCTTCCTTTTCCACAGTTTAGCTATGATAAATACTTCTCTGTCTCTCTGGGGTGTTATAGGACTTCAAAACTTAAAGCTTGAAATTGGCCTCAAATAAAGAGTACTATGTAAATACACATTTTCAAGTAATTGCATTCCACTTAGGTACGCATGAGCCTGCCAGAAGGTTTTTCCGCAGAAGAACTGCAGGATTGGCTGCAGAGCCCCAGGTGGCGCTATTGCGCCTCCCCATATATACTCTGGCCAATCCTGCCCTCGCCCGTTCTGCCTGTGATGGTTGCTGAAACCGGTGGTTTTTGCTTAGCAAGTATCCCTGCAGGGACTTTGTCCCTTGAGTACCTGTTGTTTAGAACAGTTAGTTTTGGTTGTTAGAGTTTGTGTTAGAGTTAGAGTATTGTTCTTCCCCGTCCCCGGGCTCCTGGGAAGGGGGTTCTGCCGGGGTTTAAGTCCTGTGATCATTGCAGGAAGCCCATGCCGAGGGACGACCCATACTCAGCCTGCCTGAAGTGCTTGGGGGAATCCAACTTCAGTGTCTCTGATGAGGACTTCAATCCTCAGTGCAGCAGCAGCACCAATGTGCCCATCCACTAAGGACCCTCCCATGGAACCACGGTACTACCACTCCTTGCCGGTACCACAGAAGACCTCTGGTACCAAGTGGCACCGGTTCCGTTCACTGGTACCACACAAGACAAGGAAGCCTGAGAAGGGCCCCTCATTCCCACAAAAGGATCAGCTGGAACACTCGGTAGGACCCCCGGCGGGCCACTCAAGCTCCAGCCAGAAGAGCGCGATGCTGTCGACGATGGTGCAGAGGTCACCACCCACCGCACCGCTGACGCAGACAGTGGTACCGATGACCTCGAGACAAAGGCGGCACTGTTGATGACAGCACGGAAGCTGGTACCATCGAGTCCAGTGCCTGCTGTTTCTCCTACTCAGGAGATATCGGAGGAGGGATCGCAATTCCCCTCCACGCCGGACACATTTGAGGCAGTGCGGGAGCTCATAGAGATTATGGACCCACCAACGCCGCTTGCCCGGGAGAAGTCCACTCCTCGGACTCCGTCATCCACCCCTGTGCAGTCCACGGGCAAACCAACACCCTTGCCCAGACTGAGCCCTCCCTGGTACTGCTCTCTGGCACCGTCGGTCTCCGCACCACCCTGGTCTCCACGGAGCGGACAATTCTCCTCTGGCTCAGAGGCTAAGTCTGAAGTCTCCCAGAGCCGGCCTAGAGTCCATCGTGGCCAAGACGAACCAGGGCCTCCCCCCACAGTGGCCCCCTCAGTGGCAAATGCCATAGTGGCTGTTCTGGACCCCAGGGGCCTACCACCAAGCGCAGGGCTCCTTTACAGGCCTGTATCACTCAACAGCCTCGGGGACTAGGCACTGCTCAACTCATTCCGTGAGTGACCCTCCAAAAGAGGTTTTTGAACTGGAGGCAGAGGCAAGCGGCAGCACTGAGCATGGCACCGAGAGCCACGTTATGGCTCTGCAGGAGACCATCCTTGGCACTGGGGCCTACCAAGGCTCGGTGCCACAAAAGGCATCCTCTTCTTCCTCCCCGGACGAGGTGATGGCAGGAACAACACTGGCAGCTTTCCCTGAAGACAGCAAGCAGCACCGGGAACTGCTGCGCAGGGTGACCCGCAACATGGGCTTACAGGCCAAAGAAGTATCCCAGGACCTGGACCTGGTGGTTGACATCCTGGCCCCTGAAGGCCCATCACGGGTGGCCTTACCACTGAAAAAGACCATCAAACAGTGTACCACCCATTATGGCAAACTCCAGCCTCCCTCCCGCCTCCTGCTAAATGAGTCGAGAGGAAGTACTTCCTACCATCTCAAGGCTTCGAGCACTTCTACACACATCTGATGCCGGGCTCGCTAGTGGTAGCAGCGGCCAGTGAGTAGGAGCGCCAAGGTCAGCAAGGTTCAACCCTGAAATCGAAGGATGCCAAGAAGCTGGAACTCTTCAGGAGGAAAATTTATTCTACCGGGGGGCTCCAGCTCAGGATTGCCAACCAGCAGGCAATACTAAGCCAATACACTTTTAACGCCTGGTCGGCGCTGGAGAAATTCCAGGGCTCAATGAGTCAGAACTCAAAAGCCAAACTTGAGGCAATAATAAAGGAAGGAAAGGTGCTGTCCAGCACCATGTTGCAATCGACTTCCAGAGTGGCCATGAAAAGGAGCTCTTAGCTGCAGGCATCAGGTCTTCCCCTGGAGGTCCAGAACACAATCCAGGACCTACCCTTCGAAGGCTTGTACCTGTTTTCCTCTTAAGACCAACTTCAGGCTCCAAACACTTAAGGACTCTCAGGCCATGCTAAAGTCACTTGGCCTCCACACCTAAGCCCCACAAAGGAAACAATTCAAGCCCCAGCCTGCACCCATAAACAGAATTTCAGCAGGAGGAGCAATAGGAACACTTAAAGGTCAAACCACCAGTCAAGTTACTCCCAGGGCCACCCCAGGCATGCACCAGGCCAGAAAAAGCAATTTTGAGGGTACGCACGAGAGCGACACTCCAACCAATAGCCAGGATCCAGATAATCTCCTTTTCCTCAACTGCCTCTCTTGCTTTTACCCTGCGTGGCACCGAATAACATTGGACACGTGGGTGCTATGCATGGTGCAATTGGGATACTCCCTCCGATTTTCCTCGCATCCCCCTTCCTACTCACCGCTTTCCCTGTCCCTCTTCAGGGACCCCTTTCATGAGCAACTGCTCATGTAGGAAGTACAAAACCTGCTGAAAGTAGGGGCAGTGGAAGAGGACCTGCGTGATTACAGAGGAAAGGTTTTCTACATCTGATATTTCCTCATCCTGAAGACCAAGGGCGGACTGTGGCCAATCCTGGACTTGAGTCAGTTAAACAAGTTCATGAGGAAGATCCACTTCTGCATGGTTTCCCTCAGCTCTATCATCCCCTCACTGGATCTGGGATATTGGTATGCTGCCCTTGATCTCAAGGAGGCTTATTTTCACATCACCATTGTACTAAGACACAGACGGTTCCTACGATTCACGGTGGGGCAATGTCACCTGCAGATCATGGTGCTGCCATTCGGCCTCTCAGCAGCTCTACACATATTTATGAAATGCTTAGCAGTAGTGGCCGCCCATCTGCGTCGGGAAAGGGTGCGAGTGTTCCCATATTTTGACTGGTTGATAAAGGGTCACTCTCAGTAATAAGTAGAGA
This sequence comes from Pelusios castaneus, assembly GCA_007922175.1. Classification (NCBI taxonomy): domain Eukaryota; kingdom Metazoa; phylum Chordata; order Testudines; family Pelomedusidae; genus Pelusios; species Pelusios castaneus. The sequence continues at coordinate 6,401,789 of ML686006.1, read as the reverse complement.
GGCACATACAGAGGGTGAGGTCCTCCTTCGCTTGCCTCAGCCTAGTACTCAACAAGGCCAAGTCGACCCTTGTCCCAACCCAAAGAATAGAATTTATTGGGGCAGTCCTGAACTCGACTGACGCAAGGGCCTTTCTACCAGACTCCAAGTTCAAGGCGATCACGGAACTCAGAGAGAGTTGGGAACGGTACCCTATCACGATAGCCCGAAATTGCCTGACGCTCCTCGAGCACATGGCCTCATGCACATATGTAACCCATCATGCAAGACTAAGGCTTCGCCCCCTCCAAATGTGGTGGAGCACAGTTTACCACACAGTCCGAGACAACTGGGACAAGATAGTGTCTGTTCCGCAATCCCTACTGCAAGAACTATGTTGCTGGAGATGCGGAAGTTAGGCATGCAAAGGGACCCCATTCCAGACCCCACAGCCATCAGTCTGCCTGGTCACAGATGCGTCCAACCTACGTTGGGGCCCGCACCAAGGCCTCCTCAGGACTCTGTGGGACCAGACAGAAATGCGAGATCACATAAATGTGAAGGAGCTGAGAGCTGTAACCCTGGCATGCAAGACCTTTCATTGCCACCTGTCAGGCAGGGTTGTGTCAGTCAGAACAGACAACACAACAGCGATGTTTTATATAAATAGATAGGGTGGTGCTCACTCCTCTCGCCTGTGCAGGGAGGTGGTTGCCCTATGGGAATTCTGCATCGAACATTCAGTACATCCAATAGCATCGTACTTACTGAGCCACTACAACACACTATCAGACAGCCTGAGCAGGTCCTTTATGACACATGGCTGGTCAATAGATCAGGACGTCCTCAAAGTCATTTTCCAGAAGTGGGGGACTCCCCTAGTGGACCTCTTTGCATCCTGGTCCAACGAGAAATGCAAGAGGTTTTTTCTCGTTCCAGGGCTGGGAGCCAGGGTCCATAGCGGACGCTTTTCAGATACGGTGGTCAGGGAGCCTATTTTATGCATTCCCCCTGACACCGCTCATACAGAAAGTGCTGATGAAAGCCAAGCAGGATTCGGCAGAGATGAAATTGGTAGCCCAAGCTTGGGCCCGTCAACACTGGTTCTCAGTGCTTCTGGACCTATTGGTTGACCGCCCGATCACATTACCATTACTTCCGGATCTTCTAACCGAGGACTGGGACAGGCTCAGACACCCGGGCTTGCAATCCCTTCACCTCATGGCCTGGCTCATCCATGGCTGAACTCAGATGAGCTCTGCTGTTCAAACTCTGTCAGACACATCCTCCTCTGTAATCAGAAACCTTCTACAAGAGCCAACTATAATGCAAAGTGGACTTGGTTCTCCATCTGGGCCCAGACCAATGGGATCTTGCCAGAATGTGCTTCCATCCCATGTATCCTGAACTATCTTCTACACCTGAAGTACCAAGGCCTGTCAACATCTTCGGTGAAGGTTCACCTGGCCGCTATCTCAACCCTCCACTCAAGGGAAGTGGGGTCCTCAGTATTTTCTAACCCACTGGTGAAATGCTTCCTAAATGGATGGATAGGCTGTTTCCCTCAACTTGCTCCCTGGTAGCACAGTGGGACCTTAACTTGGTGCACACTAGGCTTACAGGCCTGCTGTTTGAGCCCATGGCCTTCCTCGTGGCCATCATGTCAGCCAGACAAGTGTCTGAGCTATGAGCATTGACATCTGAGCCACCCTACATGGTATTTTTTAAGGACAAGGTCCAACTGTACACACACCCGACCTTTTTCCCAAAGGTGGTGTCACAATTCCATACGAGCCAGGACATTTTTCTTCCGGTTCTTTGTCCGAAACTGCACGCTGATGAGAGGGAATATCGTCTTCATCTCCTGGATGTCAGGAGAACGCTCGCATTTTACTTAGAGTGCACTAAAGCCTTCCAGAGAACATTACAGCTGTTCGTGGCAGTGGTGGAGCAGATGAAGGGCTAGCCAGTATTGACCCAATGAATCTCTGCCTGGATTACAGCATCTATAAGGTAATGCTACAGCCTCACAAATGTGCCCGCCCCAGCGGTAACAGCCCATTCCACTAGGGCGCAGGCATCAGCAGCGGCATTCTTAACCAGCGTCCCTATAGGAGACATCTGTAGGGCAGCGACATGGTCCTCGGCACGCACGTTCACATTGCATTACGCCCTTCGACAGCAGGCCAGAGATGATGCTGCAGTGGGCCTGGCAGTCCTGAACACTGTGAGAATGTGAGGTCCAACCTCTCCTCCATCCGAGGTAAGGCTTGGGAATCACCTAAGTGGAATGCACTTGAGCAATCACTCGAAGAAGAAGAGAAGGTTGCTTACCTGTAATTAATAATCTTTGAGAATATGTCCATTCCTCATCCATCCTCCTTCCCCTCTGTTGGACTTCCAGCAAGAAGGAACCGGCGAAACCAGGGTCAGCCGGAACATATATAGGGAGGTGCAGTAGCACCACCTTGGGCTCTGCAGGTACTCCTGTGGAAAAACCTTCCAGCAGGCTCGTGCACGTGGTGCGTACTCACCTAAGTGGAATGGACATGAGCAACACATCTCAAAGAATGTCAATTACAGGTAAGCAACCTTCTCTTCCTGTTATGTCTTAGGGCTAGAATTCAGTATTCCTATATGCATTAAATAGCACCTTACTCCATGACTGACTTCATTTCACTTTTTGTGAAGGAGGATACAGTTCAATATTAGTAAGGGGATCAGAAGCTGGTTCTATTTATGTGATAATAAGTGCTGGGTTTTTTTTTATTCAGAGAGGCAGTATATTTTTAGTTTCAAGTGTCATGTGCTGTTTTTTGGTTTTTTTTTTAACCTGAACAGTAAACCCTGGGATATGAGGAATAGTATTATTAACAGTCTTTCCTGGTAAAAACTATGATGTTTAAATACTGATTGCATCTTCAGGATTTTTCTTCTCACCTTGATATGTATCAGGATTTCTGTTTCTAAGCATAAAAGTACAGTGAGTGACTGTAGACATTGCTGGATTTCACAGCAGTACCCTAATGGAACAAAATGGATTCCAGCTTTAGCAAAATCAGCCTTACACACGAGGCAGCGTGCCGTTAGAGAATAAAGACGATAAATACAGAGGGTGATCATTTCAGTCAGGATCTAATCAATGATCCTAAAGTATTTTCAAAGTGCTCAAACAACCCATTCATATGTATACAAATTTAGTGACTGTTCAAAATCTGAGATCTGCCTTTCATTCTAAACCAGCTCTTCAATTAGCAAGAACTTTCAGGTAGCGTCAACTGGATTCCCAGTCGACATGATTGTGTTACAGAATAACCCTAACTGTAACTAATTTAATTAAAACTCAAACACAAAACTTCCCCTCTTCACCAAATGGTAGTGTTCACTGACCTATGGTTGTGACAACAGAGATTGGGAACACATCTGTGTCATTTAATCCCATTTGCTTTTCCAGTTCCCAGGGGAAAGGTTACTTGTTTTATGTCTCCCTTGAGTAGTTCTTTAATGTGGACACAGGAAGATCTTGAGGGCAGCCATGTGTAGCTGATACTTTGTACTTAATAGCAGTCTTTATAACTGTCACCATTAACAGAAATATTCGGTATTTTAAAGATACTTAATCTCTCTCAGTTTAGAGTGACTGTGGTTTAGGAGCTAGAGTGTCTGATTTAGTTTGTAGAGAGATGATCAGTGATGCTACTAACTCATCAGCCTATGGGCAGGGGAAAAGAAAAACAGAGAGCAAGCATGTCTCAGTTTGGGATGGATCACACAAACTGCTCACTGGTATCTCAGGCAGTGTTTTGATATAAGCAGGCCTGACAGCTGCTGCTTCCACAATTTAATATTCCTCACTGGGTCTGTGAGATCGTTGAACTGAGGAGTTGAATAGTTCATGGGGGCATCTCTGTCTCTAGTGTTTTATTTTTTGCATGATGTTCAGAGACAAAGCGTGCCTGAGTTTGTTACATTGTTTGACACATTCGATCCCACCAGAGGATACCAACTAAGGATCAGGTCACTTGCATCAATATTGGACAAAAACTAAAGTAAGGAGAACATGAAAAAAGAACGCAGGAGTCTTTTAAACAATGTGGGAATACTCTGTCTGTAACCTCAGTTGGATGAGCAAACGTTTTTTCATTGTAACATGTACAACTCAAGCCAGGTGGTTTGTGTGGGATGGTGTTAATGTTGAATCAATGCAACCTGTTTGATTTGCTAAAGTAATCTGACCTGATCCTGTGATCACACTTTATTGCATTTCCCTCCTTCCTATACTCCCCCTCCCTGCCTATTTTCAAGCTTTTGACGAAGTGGGATCTCTCCGACAAAAGCTCATGTGACACATAAATTTGTTAGTCTTTAAAAGTGCCATTGGACTCCTTGTTTGTTTTACGGAAGTGGATTAACACAGCTAGCCCCTTGGAAATTGTCATAATGAGGGGTGTGATTGTTGCTTTCTCTTGGTTCATGTTTATAGCCTTCTTAATCCATTTTTGAGAAGTATGAATCTTAGAATGTAATGTCACCTGGGCGTGACATTTTGGGATCCTCCCAAACCAGTAAGAGGTTCCATTACCATTGGCCCTCTGACTTTGGCATCTTTTTTGTGCTGTGCAACTGTGGTTTAATTCCCTAACACCAGCAACCTGCCCACAGCAGAAGGTGACACCCTGTCTGTCATCAACCTCGTTACTCCTTGTATGGTGATGCCAACATTCCTTCCAGCCTGGGATCTTCCAAATGTTGTCCTGTCTGAGTTCTTAATTACCGAACATTTGAATTGTTCCCTTCTAGCTCGTCACCCCCAAAGGTGTGGAACCCCTCCCCCCAGTTGTAACTGTCACCTTGGCATTCAACAGTTTTGCATACCAGAGAGCGGCTTGGGATAAAAATAAACAAAATGCTTATTTAATAGGAAAACAAAAAGATTCAAAGATGAAATAGTCATGGGAAAGCAAACACCTACAAGTCACACAGAAAATAAACAGAAATATACAACCTCAGGCTTTACGCTTTCATATTGGATAAGAATCCTTTTTATAAAAAGTTAATTTTGGCCTCAAAACAGTTTCCCAATGTGCTCTCTAGTTAGCTATAGAAGGGATCCACTAGTCACAGATAGCCTCCTGGCTTGAAACTGTCTCACCAAGAGCTCAAAGCCTTCGGTTCAAATGCCTTTTATTTTAAAAGGATTTGCAGATTTTTTTCTTCAGTCATTATAGATATTTCAAGTGGGGAAACTCCCTCCTTTTTTAGGGTATGCCTACTCTGCAGTGTAAGCCCAGGGTTTGAACTCAGGTTTAAGCCTAACCCCTCTTCCTTTTACACACAAACCACAGTAATGCAGGGCTCTGCTCCAGGGTGACAGGATCCCTGGGAGCAAAGAGTCAGAGGCAGAGTCAAGCTGGGATCCAGAGTTCGAACTGCTTAGACAAGCCCCACTAGACTCATGCTCCGGGAGCATGTCTTCTACAATCCCTCGGGCCTACTTTCTTTGTCCACTGGTCAGTCAAGTTTGATGGGCAGTCAAGTTTTCCCACATTGCACCACGAACACAGGACTAGAGCAGCCACATTTTGGAAGTATGGCTGTGTCTACACTTGTAAATTAAGTCGACTTAATTTACCCTGCGTCTACACTACACTTTCCTTAAATCGACTTAAGCAGCTTGCTTAAGTCAACTTAAGGAAAATAAAGTCGAGTTAATGAAAATTAAGTTGACTTTATTAAACCTAGATTTAATTAGACTTAAGGCTTAATTCGCCTTTTTAAAGTCGAATTAAGCCAGTGTAGATGTGGGGTAGCCCTAAATTGACTTAGGGCTACCCCAGGACTACAGCAATGCCTTCCCTGCTGGGGGCACAAAGGGAGCCTGGCATGCCCCCCCAAAGGGCAGGGCAGAGCCCTGTGTGATGCTGTCTGGATTTAGGGAAGCATTTATGATATTATTTTCTATTAATATCTCATATATGCTATAATCCATAGGAACTATGTCATGTTTGGTATCCATAGAAAGGTAATAATTTGCTGGGAATGATTGTATAGTTTATGTATAGGAATTGTATTTGTATTAGAAGTTAGGAATATGGTTGTTGTATCTATACTTTAACTTATGTGAATCTGTGGACACACCCGAGACAGGCTGTCTACAACCATTGTGTCTTTAATGTTAAGGAAGCTCCCAAGTACAGTGGGCCCAGGGAGAAACCTGATGAGCCATTAAGGACATAAGGAATACAACCAGTGCATTACAAACTTTTATAAAAGTTCTTACTCAATATTCCTTGCAGTAATATAGCATCACCTGGAATCAGTTGGTTTAGGTGTCAACACCTTCTGTTCTCTCCTTGGGTTATTTGAAACCTGATTGTCATCCTGGATTTCCTAAATGTAAAAAATGCCAATACAGGCTTTTTGTATCTGAAATACAAGTGTTGATACTGCAAGGCACCTAGTTTGGTTTTTTAATGAAGTGTTAAGATTAAAGAGTAGTCTTTTTGGCACTGCGATGAGGTGCTTCTGCTGGAGTGTGAATGTATAAGGGTTGCTGTATGTATGGGTGGGTCTTCTGGGATAACATGCCAAAAATTAATGAAAAATGATTGTTTCCATAGACATACCACAAACAGTCATCTTGTGTTTTAAATTATAAGTAGCTCCTGATGCTTATGTTCAGTTATAATATGAAAAGGAGTTTCAGAATTGTAGCCTGCATCACATGACTCTGATCTAGTAAAGAAGAATAGATGTTCATGGAAAAAATGGGGTTTGTAATATGAAGTTTCTTATAGCATGCCAACCTGTGCAACAATATTAGCTAAGTGTTTATGGATTTGGACTGGGTGAGCTTCTCCTGTCCTGCAGTCGAAAGGTAGCATTGTTCTGGCAAGACATGGTACACTTTTTGATGCTCAGACTGTAGCCATTTCTATTTCAATTTATAATTGAGGAATATCCAGAAAGTGTCTATAGCAGTATTTCCCAAATTAATTTGGCCATGGAACACTTTTGGACTTGGAATATACTGATGGAACTTGTACATGCTTGTCCAGGCAGGGAGGGTTTCATACTGAAAAATTGCTGCACATATTTCTCAAAAGTTGATTTAAAAGAATTAGAAGGAAAAATATCACTAGCGTCAAATTTTTTTCATGGAACACTTATTGACATTGTTTCACGGAACATACTTTGGGATACACTAGTCTATAATCATCTATTCTTTTTCTAATCCCTTTAAACTGTTTAGATAGTATTAAACATTTCACAAACTAAATTGCACAAAAACCCAGATTAAAAAGCCATTTTTCTCACTTTCCTTTTAGGCAGAGGAGCTTGACCTTCAGATTAGGTTTCCCCCCGCCCTCAGACCATCCATTCTAGAGGAAGGCTTCACTGAAAAGATGTGTTGTACGCCTTGAAGAACACTGTCATTGTTTGCCATTATGGCAAGGAGCTCTTGGGTTGAGGTTCTGCCACCAAAAATGGTTTATTCTCAGTGACAGTCACAACCTACATCTTTCCAGATGCTTTGTCACTGCAGAGTTCAGGTGTCTTACAGGTGGAAGACATTTTTTTAGTTATTTGGGTCCCAGTTCATTAAATACCTTAAGATGGCAGAATACAAAGCTTTTTTTTTCTTTAAAGCAATAGTAGATTTCAGTATCTCTAATACATTATTCTAGAGGTGTGGAAATGTCTCTGGTAATTGATACTACAAAAGAGAATTATGCTCAAACAACAACTCTTTGACAGCATTCTTTGTTCATGGGACAGTAGGCAGCTTCATGCAACAAATACTAAATGAAGACTCCCCCACCCTGTAAAATAATTAATAGACTGTCATTTAAAAATCTATAATACAACAAAAAACTTGCAACACACTCTGAGAATTTCAAAAGTTCTGTATTGGATTAAATTCTGTTCCCAGTGAAGTCAAATGGCTTAGAGCTAGATGAGAAATCCTGTCCCATGAGAATGTTTGAGATATCAAATTTTTTCCCTATCCTGAAATAGGATAAAAAGTCAAAATCTTGCGGGGAAAAAAAATTGAACTGGTAATTGGGAAGAAAAATTCAAATTGGGCCAATTGAAATGTTTTGATAATTTTGAAACATTTTCTTTTCATGTATACTTTTTAAAAATAGATTAAAACTCTTTTTAGTACAATTAACTACAATATTTTTAAAACTTTTTTTTAATTAAAGAAAATAAACTTTTTGTTTTCCAAATGTCAAAATGGGATTTTCAACAATTTCAAAACTATTTTAAAAATAATTGAGTGATTCATCATGAACGTATTTGACAAATAATCATTTTCCACCCAAAAAAATTTAGCTGGAAAACTCCTGTCCGACTCTAGTAAAACCCAGAATTAAGGAAACACTAAGCAAATTTGAAAGACCCTTCCCTAAATATTGTAAGCATTAAAGGCCACATGATAATATCCTACTTTTTTGCATGTACATATTTATTTGTATTTTAAAACTGCACCAAATAAGTTTTTCACAGCTAAGATTGTCCTCTACCATAATTTTAAAAACACAATACAAGGATTGCTGATGAAAGCAGCAGTAATTCTTACAACTCAAAGAGCCAATAATTTATTCCTGGTTATACGTAGTCATTATTGAAAAAGTGTATACTTATGTTGGTGTTGAAGGATACAATATAGTGGGATCATTTCAATTCTCATTTAAAGTAGATACAGGAGTCACAATTGTTGAACAGTGTACAGCAACACTAAAAGAGACTAGAACAGGAAAGGAAGTATACTACAGCCAATTTAAACTACAGCATATTGTCATAGAGGCACAGTGCAGTTAAGGAGAGCTTAAGTCGATTTAATAACACCTCCTTTTAGTTCGACTTAAGCCATAAATCGACTCCTTAAGGCCAGTGAAGATGGGGATTAATGCTAAGTCGACTTTATTAAGTTGACTTAAAGCCAATATAACGACTATCTCTGCTGTTAAGTCGACTTAACAAAGTCGACCTAAAGTGTAGTCAATTTGTTAAGTCAGCTTAACTTTGTAAGTGTAGACATAGCCTGAGAGGTGGTAGCATGGGTTCAGGTGACTTTTATTTTCTTCTTCTGTATAAGTAAAATATAGTCAAAATCAGTGAAAAACTGATTCCTGGCATAAATTCTGCCTTATTCTGGAAGAAGGATTTTCAGTATCCTTTTACAGAATCACATTTACAATAATCTGGAAAACCAGGAAGTGTTTACCTGATGAATGGAATCATTTCCCCATGACTGTTGTAGGGCTTTCTTTGAAATTCTTTTCATTGGCCAGAGAAAATTGTATGTTTTCCTCCCCAGCATGAGATTTGATTTCTTGAAGTCCACTGAAATCATTGGAAAGACTATAAATGACTTCAGTGCACTTTGGATCAGGCCCTTAGTGACTTTTAACAAAGTCTTTACATTTTTTATTTTAATTTCAAGGGACATATGTTTGGTTCAGGTATTTTCTGTAGAACTGAATATAACAAGCAAATATTGCCTGCTCCAGGTAGAGACAATGAATTTACTTGGTTTAAATTTTCAACCTGACATATTGTTCATCTCAAAGTATCTTCCTAGGCATTATTCATCAAAGGCTTGATCTTGTAAAACTTTTATATGCCAAATTCCAGTTTTTAGGGGCACATCTTCAGCGTAGTGCCTGGCCTGATTGGCAGTCCTAGTTATGGAGGAGGAAAGAGAGATTTTCATCCTTTCATTTATTATATATTGAGAGAGCTGGATTCAATTCCAGCTTTGCCATGGACTTCCCATGCGACCTTGATCTCCGTGCCTCAGTTTCTCACTCATAAAATGGCACTATCAAGACTTCCTAATCTCATGCCTTTGTTGTGAGGACAAATACACATTCATTAGTTCTTTGCAATGGTGATGAGGGCTATGTAACTGCCCATATAGGTAACATCTTAAATCCTCAGTTATCAGCAGTAGGCTAGGCCCATCTGCACTTTGTCTCTCTGCTCTTGGTGACTCCTCCCCCAGTACCCAAACAACGTAGCTCTATTGAAGCGGCAGAGCAGTGGTTCCCAAGCTTTTTGGCTCGAGGGCCACAGATACTATTTTTACAACCCTTACCGGCCATCAGTCTCTGCCAGTAGTTCCACCGCTTCCTACTGCAGCGAGACAGAAAATCTTAAATAAAGAGGCTGCCTAGTTGCTGACCTCCCATCTTTCTGGCTACAGCAGAGAAACTGCACAAATCCTGTAGCCCTGTGCACTCCACCTCAGTCCCTAGGAAGTGGCTCCCTTCTGCATCCAGGGGGATGGGAGATCAGTGTTCCATTCCTTCTTGCTCCAGCAGGGACCCTAGCACCTAGGGACCCAGGTAGAGTGCTTTGCTCTCTGCTGGAGTGGGGGGAAGGGAGCACTAATCTCCCATCCCCTTGGCTGCAGCAAGGAGCCTGTGCTGGTCTTTCAGCTCCGCAGAAACGTGCTCTGCCCGGGTCCTTTGGCAGCAGTTCCCTTCTGCAGCAGGGGAGCCATGGGCCACTTTGAAGGGCCCCGTGGGCCACAATTTGGGAACCAGCTATTCCCTTCATAGGCTGATCCTCATGTCTGAGAGGCCCTGGTTCTAATCTTCAAATCAACTGCTTGTCACTATCCCATCTTCTCCAGATCCTCCGACTAGGTGGAAAGGTACCGCCACAAAGACAGCAGTGCCTTCCTTTCATGTGGAAG
>ML686006.1:6377696-6391089 GCA_007922175.1 Pelusios castaneus | reverse complement strand
GAAGGAATCTGAGGCACATTCGAAAGATGCCTTTTATCTGTAGATGTAGGATCCAGTCAGGTCTGGTGTTATTTAATAACAAAAGCTTTATGTAACTCTGTAGTGAGCAAGCAAGAATTGGGAAAAGCTATAGGGTAAAACCCTGGCCTCGTTGATGTCAATGGCAAAGCTCCCATGGAGTCAGGATTTCACTCATAGTGTCCTTCCTCATATACAATTGTAAATCAAGACTAACTTGATCAAAGCCAGTTGAGGATTGTAAAATTAGTGTGAGAGCAGAATCAGGCTTAGACGTATGGTACTTGCAGCACAGAAGCAAAAAAAAGTCTGGAGTTCATTAAACTGACAGAGTTCAGTGAAAGCTTTAAAAAGTAGCAATCTAATTATGGTAAAGTGTATCTTGTGGTTATTAAACTGCCAAACCCTGGGATTAAAACAACAAAATATCAAAATGGGAAATGGGGGATGGATATATTTCATCATTATAGCCCTTGTGAATACTAATAATTCTATGATTCTTTTTCCTACTGAATGCACAGATAGATCTCTTTCACTAGTAAGAAAAAAAGGCAAATCTTGTTTCAGTGCATTTAATTTTTTTTTTTTTTTTTTTGCCATGGCATAAATGGATGGCTATGCTAGGTTATATGTTTATGCTCATTTCTAAACTGTAGATGCACGTCGTTCTGCGAGAGCCACTCTGTTCAGTCCCTCTGAAGCATCTGGCACTGGCCACTGTCAGAAGCAAGATGTTGGGCCAATGGACCATTGGTCTGACCCAGAGTGGGCCTTCTCATGTTTTTATGGTAAACTCTTGATTCTGAAACAACACGCATTATGTATTTAAGGAATACAAGTGATTTTAATGCTAAACTGTACACCAGGAGTGTGTCTACAGTGACAACTTAGGTCAACTTAAGGACGTTTAAGTCAACCTACACAAAGCCGCGTCCACACTGGACTTTTATTAAGTCGACTTAAGCGTTTCCTTAAGTCTACGTAATAACATCTTAAGTCGACTTAATAACACCACCTCTGAAGGTCAACTAAAGCCTTAAATTGACTTCTTAAGTTGACCTAAAGCCAGTGTGGATGGGGAATAGCACTAGGTCGACCTTATTAAGTCAACTTAGAGCCAGTGTGAACGGCTATGTCTACTGTTAAGTCGACTTAACAAGGTCAACTTAAGTTGACTTAAATGTAGTTACTCTGTTAAGTCGACTTAACAAGGTGGACTTTAAGTCGACTTAAAGTCAACTTTGCTAAGTCGACTTAACAGAGTCGACTTAATTTTACAAGTGTCGACATAGCCCAAGAGCCTTATTCTCCAGTGTAGTTAAGCAGCTTTCCTCTGAGGCCAGGGACAGCACATGGTACTTACTCTCAACTCTATTAGTATTTTCCAAATTCTTCACAATAAAAACGAAAACTTCCTTCCTCCTCCTACCCTCCACCCCTCCAATAAATAAATAAAAGAAAGGAAAAGAAAAGAAAAGAAAACTAAAAAAGAAAACCGAAGAAGAGTTAAGAATTTAGAAAATGATATCTAGCTTACTGTTGGTCAAATCTTTTCCCTTCTACATGGCAATAAGAGAGCCCCAAAGAACATGGCTCTTGTTTTTCTCTTCTGTACAGTGTGGATTAGGTTTGGGGATTCTTCGTTGGGAATCTGCACACCCTGCATGCCATGTCACTAATTTCACTGTATATCCCTGTGCAGTGGAGTTTGGAGGTGAGGAAGCAGGGGTGACGGGCTGATGAATCTGCTACTCCATTGCCATTGGGCATTGGCCCTCAGTGCATAAGAATAGTGGCTAAAGCTCTGCTACCAAGCTCTGTCCTTAGGAAGCAGGATTCCTTCTCTTCCCAGCCTGCAGAGCCCATGTGCTAGCTTAAACAGAGGAAACATGGAATAGTTTACAAGAGCAGTTCTGACAATAATCATAGGTGCCACAGGACTCTCGTTGTTTTTGCTATACTGTAACAGTGACTCAAAATGACCTTGTTCTGAGATTATGACATAATCTTTTCATCAGGAAAAGTGGTTTGAAGAAACCTGTAATTAACTTCCTATGCAGCAAACAAGCAACAAAACAGTAGGGTCTGCTACAAATATTACTTCTTTCTCTTCCTGACACTTTCCTTTTTCTTTCTTTCTTTTTTTTTCCCCCGTTATTTTTCCCAGTGCCTGGAGCCCTGCAAAGAATCTTGGGACTTGAAGAAAAATCATTGCCAAAGTTTCTGTGAGGTAGGTCAGCCCTGAGGCATTCTTTCTCATTTTGATCTGACCATCTCTTTCACTTGACCTTCTATGTAGGTGCGACCTTTAAGGTGGCAGCTACCACACCCTCTGTATGTATGCTGCATTATCTTGTATTTTGAGAGAATGAAAGTATAACAATGCAATAGGTTTAAATGTAAATAATTATTTATTTTTCACAATTTTTGACTGTTTTCTATACCATTCGAGTATTTTCCTCAAATTAAAACTATCTTGAAAACGCTTACTTAGCTTTACAAATATGAGAAAGTTCTGTTAAATCCCTCTTGCTAAACTCCTTTCTATTCCTTTAGGCAATGTGTAAGAAAAAGTGTGTTTGAAACACATGCATTACAATTCTAGGATAGATGAAGCAAGACAGAGGATTTATATACACATGAAAATTATTCTGGAGTAAGGCACAGTGTGAATTTAAAGGAGACTAGTGATTCCTGATTAATCGTGTGATTTAAAAGAGATTAGTATTTCCTGATTAACCCATGATGGCATATATATCGCATTGTGCCATTCTGTGCCACTAGTGCCCCTCTGCAATATACATTGGCTAAACTGGACTGTTTCTACACAAAAGGATAAATGGACACAAATCAGAGATCAAGAATGGTAACATTCAAAAACCAGTAGGGGAGTACTTCAGTCTTTCTGGACGCTCTATAAAAGACATGAAAGCAGGGTTGCCAATCGTCAGTAACTTATTGACACTGGATAAAAAAATATGCATTTTTAACACTGTCAGTAAATCTGTAAACAAATCAAAATGTCAGTAACATTGGGTAGAAATAAAACATATTTTATTTTCCATTATTGTTGTTGTTCAGAATTACTTCTTTTATCATAAAACTACACTGATCATAACTTTACCATGTCTATAATTTCACATATCCAAAGAACCCGATTTATCAGTTAACTGCAGCGAAAACACTTGTGTAATTCCAAATTCCTGTGTACAGAATATTGTGAGCGAGCACACACTTTTGTGACACACTTCGTGATTATACTATTCATAGTATTTTTATGATGTCAGTAAAAGTTTACCATGTCAGGTAAAAATAAATAAATAAATAAAAACAATTTTAGATCTTCATGTCAGTAAAAACTAAAATGCAAGGTTGGCAACCCTGCATAAAGGTTGCCATATTTCAAAAAAAAAAAAAAAAAAAACCCTTCAAAAACACATTTTAGCATGAAACTGCAGAGCTGGAATTCATATGCAAACTTGATACACTCAAACTGGGTCTGAATAGGGACTATGAGTGGCTAGCTCACTACAAAAGGTAATTTTTCCTCTTTAAACAGTCTCACCTTATCATCCATTGTTGTTAATGGACTACATCTACACTGTTTGAATTGAATTGAGCTTAACAACTTAACCTTCATGTGTATTTATACCTAATGTACTGCAGTTTTCACTTCATGCGTCTGAGAAAGTGGGTTGCAATCCACAAAAGATTATGCTTTAATAAATTTATTAGTCTTTATAAGTGCCACAGGCCACCTTATTTGTTTTGCTGAAATAGACTTAGGCCTTGTCTAGACTAGGAAGTTTTGTTGACAAAAATCAACTTTTTTTGGCAAAACGGTGTACACACTACACTCCTCTCTTTGTCGATTAAACTGCCCTGTTTTGCTGACAAAATAAAACCATCTAAGTGCATAGGGTTTTTGTCAGCAAAGTTAAGGCAGCAGAGTGACAGTCTGCCCCTTTAAAGCAGTGGGGAGCTGTCATACTTGTATAATTATAGCGGTGGCTGTCTGCAGGCAAAACTTTTGCCAGTAGAACTCTGTAGTGTAGACATAGCCTAACACAGCTACCTTTCTGGAAGTTGTCATCACGCAAGGCCCTGATTTAGGAGTGGTCTGTGATATAAATTTTGCCCACATGGTCAGGAGAGTTAAAAAAATCCATGCCTCCAAATAACATAGCTCTGCTTTCAAGAGTCCTTTTGCCGATATAGCGAATATAGTTTCGGGAACTGGTTTAGTTATACTGGAATGCTTCTTAGACCAGTATGAGATGTGTATCCATGAGGGGACCCTGCCACTACCCATATAGCTGTATTCATAGAATCATAGGGTTGGAAGGGACCTCACGAGGTCATCTAGTCCAACCCCCTAAAAAGCAGGACCACTCCCCCTAAATCACCCCAGCCAGGGTTTTGTCTAACCGAGCCTTAAAGATCTCCAAAGATGGAGAATCTACCACCTCCCTAGATAGCCCATTCCAATGCTTCACCACCCTCCTAGTGAGAAAGTTTTTCCTAATGTCCAACCTTGACCTCCCCAGCTGTAATTTGAAACCATTGCTCCTTGTTCTGTCCTCTGTTACCCTCGAGAACAGCCTAGCTCCCTCCTCTTTGGAGCAACCCTTCAAGTAGTTGAAGGTTGCTATCAAATCTCCCCTCAGTCTTCTCTTCTGTGGACTATATTGGCAAAGTCATTCTAGAGCAGACTAATTAAACCAGTACAAAATGCTGTGTAGATAATCCTAGCTGGTTTGAGTGTGGTTTATAGTGGTTTAGTTTAGTTGTTCCTTACAGATTTAAACTAAAGTGAAATTAACGCCAAATAAGAATTTCTACACAGGGCTTTGCACTAAATATTTTAAGTTTAACTATATTAGTTTTTAAACTTCATTTTGTTAAATTAATGCAAGTCAGTGCATAGACCAGACTTTTGGTTTTGTTTCATAGCGAAGTCTTTTTGGTTTAATCTAATATGCCAATTAACTGATAAACCTATACTGGTTTTAATTTCCCTGCCCCCCCAACCCCCACCCCATGGACCCTCTCTTATTCTGATATAATAATGCCTCTTTTATTTATTTTAGGGGGAGGGGAGGATTTAGTTTATGTCTCTTGGGAATGGGTTTAAACTGAATTCAAAAGGTTCATTTTTATACTGTAATAAGTATGTCCACATGGGGTCAGGTTATACCGGTATAATTATGCATATATAACTATGTTAGCATAACTGGTAAAACTTCCCTTGGTAGACAAGTCCTTAGATTTCCTTAAACAAAAGTGGTTTAAACTTGTGCAAAACTTTCTCATATAGATAAGAACAAAAGTAGTGTGCATGGGTGTAACATACATCATCTCATACATTCCGGTTCACTGTGTCTTTACATCTCCAAATTTGAATGCACATATTTTGGGTAAAAAGAAAAACATTAGTAGAACATTGCTCTATTGTATTTAAAATGTACTAACATCCCTTTTTGATTAGTGATTTTGTGATCGGAGCTAAATTTAGAACCTCAAAGGCCACTAATGAAGAGCAGCACATTTAGCAGCTAACTGAAAAATGAGCTGTGAAAGAATACGGAAGAGAAGCCTTGAGGACATGTTATGCCTCAAGGGGCTATAAAGTTTTTAAATTAACTAGCTTCAAATTTGTGATGTTTTAGGATTTGAAATTAGCCTCTCCCAAACACACTCACTGTCTTGGACAGTGGTACTACAGAAGATGCCATTTTGATTAAATTAACCTATACCATTTTCATTCGCAGTGGAATTCTGTCAATTTCTCTTTATTCAGGATAAAACTTGGAAGCAAAAATTTAGCTTCAAATTCTCATATTGGGAAATAAGGGCCTGATTCAGCATTTCTTACTCATGGTAGTAACCTACTGATGTCAGTGGGACTAGTTGTATGAGGATTACTCGCAAGAGTAGGGGTTTGTAGAATAGTAGTCCAAAATTGTTCTCTGAGAAAATTCACAGTACTTTTAGAAGCAACTTTAAATGAACTTCATTAGCTCATTATTGTGACAAAGATGACACTTGCTTTTAAAGAATGAGCAGCTTTCCATAGAAGTGGACTCTAACTTTTCACAGAAGTAGAATTAACAGATCACTGAAAAATATCTCTCCTTAAAAAGATTTTGACATTATCACCTGGCATTGGCCACTGTCAGAAGACAGGATATTGAGTTAGATGAACCATTGGTCTGCCCCAGTATAACTGTTCTTACATTTGCATGTTCTTGTTAGCATAAAGATGTTGGTAAATCCCTTCATATCAGTGTGATTCAAGCAGGTTAGTGAACATATTGGTAGTACATTTTGGCTGTTCGTGCAGTCTACTATGGGTAAAGTGCCATGAAATACAAAGGGAAAAATGCAGAATAATCCCCAGAAGGACTGTCCAGACAATCCTTTCCCTTTGTTTTATGAATGTTTTCAGTCTGTCATTGAGCAACTTCGAGGTCAGCTAATATAAGGAAAACAAGAGGAAAGCTGGCAGATAAAAACATCTTCATTCCATAAAGGACAGTGGCCTTGCCTGAGGGAATTCATCATTCTGTACTCGGCAAGCATTGTTTAGAAGCTACATGGCTATATAAATTCTCAGGGGTAGTCTTGCAATAGCTGAAAATTTGAATTTTCTTTCTAGAGGTCTTGGAAATCTTTCAGCATTATCTTTTTTTCCACTGAAGACTTGTACAATTATTTCATGTTCCCTTTAGCCTCTTTTTCCTAAGAAGAACTATGAATGCCTAACTAGCTGTGAATTCCTCAAGTACATCCTCTCAGAGAAGCAAGGAGACTGTCCAGCACCTGAGAAGGCCAGTGGTTTTGCAGCCGCCTGCGTTGAAAGCTGTGAGGCTGACAGCGAATGTTCGGGGGTGAAGAAATGCTGCTCCAATGGATGTGGACATACATGCCAAGTGCCAAAAAACCTGTACAAAGGTAGAGATCATTAGGAGGCACTTTTAGTAAGCTAAGTGTTTTAGTCTCTAATAAAGTTGTATGTGTGTGTGTGTGTGTGTGTGTGTGCATGTGCGCACGCGCACGTGCCAGTGAACCACAGAGATGAGGCCATTGTGAATCTGAGCCGTAAGCAGAACAAACTGGGCAGTCTATGGAAAGTAACACTTAATTTTACACAGATGAGAAGAACAATTGCAATAGTGAGAATATTTAAAGGTAAACACTTTCAGTCACTTAAATCAGGGATAATCTTTGTTAGTATGAATCAAGTGGGTAGCATTACCAAGTACAAAGTGTGAGATAATACAATTGGAAAGCAAATGAGTACTATATTCTGACTCAATGTCCTTGACAGTTTGTAGATAAAACAGTGAGAAAATACTAACAATGTCTGTATAAGCAGTATTTTAGTACTTGAAGAATATGAGGAAACAAATTTGATTAAAATGTTTTTAATTGCTTTCACTGGTGTCTTGAAATCCTAGGAAGAAAGCTTTCGCCATCATGCAACAAGGTATTGTAATTTAAAGAATGATTGGCTGCTGTATGAGTGTCAGATTTTAATTTGTTAACATTTAAAATAACTTTTGTGCACTTAAATATTGTTAAAGTATGCTTTAACCCTGAAAATGACTCTGTATAAAAGGCACTTTCTCACTCCACAGACTTGGTTTGTGTGCCTGTAAGGCATCAGTTCTCCTTATTTTTGTAAGAATAGATGATTCTTGTAGTTTATACTTTTGTTAGCACTGTCAAGGGCATCATTAACAGAACTGTTAACTGCCCCAAGTGCAGGACCAAATCAAACCAAATCAATAGGCACCCAAGTCTGCTTAACTTGACTTTCCAAACCCATGCGTGCATCTGACAAAGTGGGTTGGAGCCCATGAAAACTTATTCCCGAAGATATTTGTTAGTCTTTAAAGTGCCATAGGACTCCCTTTGTTTTTCCAAACCCAGACTAAGGTTGCAGAGTTACCAATTAGAAAACTCATTTTTAATTTATTTACAGAAATGATGCAAGTTTGATTATAAGGTTACTGAGGCACAGTAAACCTGGAATCTACAAAGGCGCTGTATGTAAAGTGCTTTGGGATGACCTGTATTAAGAACTTGATCCAAAGAGCATTGAAGTCAGCGGAAAAACTCCCATTGGTTTCAACGGGCTACAGACCAGTCCCTACATAATTATAAGAAATGAATACATTATTATAACATCACATATTAATGTGCAAAAGATTATTAAAAATGAATGATTCAACTAAATTGTTCATTTTCTTTTTGATACAAATCACCAAAAAATGGTGCTAAAGTAATGCAGTAACTCTGTTGCATGTGATCTAAGATTGATAGGACCAAACTTTTAATGTGAAGTTATATAGCAAGTTTCATTCAAGGCATTCCAATGTATTTTATAAGTGGGGTGTGTGCAGGAGGAGGGCATGAAATTAAAGGGAAAAAGCAAACACAGGATGACACGCGGTATGAGTGAGTAAGAAGTTTGGTCTTATTGTATAGTTGTAGCACTAACATTCTACTAAAGCATCTTTTCAGTTTTCTCCAGTAGGTGATTGTAAGCATATAGATGTGTTACACAGAAAAGGCAGAACTAATGCACTTCTGCCTTCTCAGCTGATGAATTCAGCTAATTAGCCCTTCAAATTGCCTCCCTACAATGAAGAACAAGAGGCAGCTAGGCAAGCTTGCTTTTTATTTCCTCTAGGGGCAAATGACCTCTCTGTCACTAGGAAGAGCAAACTGCAAGCATGATTAAGGTCTAGTGAACAAACCTCATTCTAATCTTTTTGACAGCATTCAGACCTAGAAAATGAACTCAGATTGAAACTAGAAGAGTCTATGTAAGTTGCTATAGTTTCATTAAAACAAACAAGGAGTCCTGTGGCACTTATAAAGACTAACAAATGTATTTATTGGATGAGCTTTCGTGGGAGAAAATCCCACTTTGTCAGATGCTTTCACAATTGATCAAGCTTTAGAGATTACAAACGAGTCCTGTATCACTTTTAAAGACTGAGAAAGTTATTTATTTCATGAGCTTTCGTGGGACATCTGACGAAGTGGGATTTTCTCCCTTGAAAGCTCATGCGATAAATAAATGTGTTAGTCTTTAAAACTGCCACAGGACTCCTTGTTTGTTTTGCTGAACTAGACTCTGGAACTTTAGAGATTAATGATACACAGAAAGATCTAAGCAAAACTTTTAATTAAGTATGCTGTCATAGTTCAAGGTGACTGCACCTATATTTCCCCTCCATGGTCCAGCCAAGGCACCTGCTTTTAGTTAGTTTAAACACAGATTCTTTTTCAAAAAATTATTTTTTTTGTTTGTTGGTCTCTGAAGAATCCAGTCTCAAGCAGTATATGCAAGCCACTCCAAGTGGTGGAGATGTTACACCTGAATCAATTTACCTAATCACCTCCCATTGTTCTTAGATCGTGGAGGGGTGTGGTCGCCCTCCCCCATAGAATTGCATATAATTCCTGGCCCACAATGTTACATAATGATTAAACAGTACGATTTCTCAAAGATATTGCAGGACACTGCCACATTTGTTTTTTTAACTTTAATGAAAATAAAGGCCCAATGGGCAAACAGGTATTCCCATGAGTATAATCTGAGTCACATAGAAGAAATCATTGTATAGCGGAGCCCAAACAAATGAATAAAAAATTGCAGCTTCAAAGAGAAACTGCAGTATTGGAACTTGTATGTAATTTCGACTCTGTTGCCTCAGGGTTAAATGGGGACTATGGAGTTTTTTCTCATTACAACAGGTGATCTGACCTCACCTTCCTCTGCATGCTGTTCCCCAGTGTTTGAATCCCAACACCTATTCTGATTTGCTGTTACAGCCTGACCTGATCCTGTGTCTTACATTTCCCTGCATTTAATTTCCTCCCATTCTGTAAGTTTCCCATCTTCAAAGCATCTGACAAAGTGGGATTTTCTTCTACAAAAGCTCATACGATAAATACGTGTGGTAGTCTTTAAAAGTGCTACAGGGCTCCTTGTTTGTTGTCAGAACTGTTTGAAGGATTTAGTCCTCTGTTATCATCAAATGGTGTGAATTTGAGTGTTTTTTTTTCTTTCTTTTTGTTAAGTTTGCCATAACACTGCTCTGCAAATTTATAGTTATTGGGTCAAATTCTTTGCTATTATTACTGAAATGAGTGGAGATAGGCCAACAAAAATTATGGTTCACTAAACCTATCTTTTTTGTCAACGAGTATTATTAATAATTTAGATGGTACCTCCAACTTTTTCTTATGGCTAGAATATGTAATCTGTGTTTCCATTCCTCTGTTGTCTGTTACTTCATCTGATTTTTTTGTCTCAATCTATATTCTGAGCCATTTGGGACAGAGACTGCTTCTCACTAGGGGTGTGTCTACACTTGTGAATTAAGTCGACTTAATTGAATCTACGTCTACACTACAATTTCCTTAAATAAGTCGACTTAAGGAAATTTAAAGTCGACTTTATTAAACCTAATATAAAGTCGACTTTACTGGCTAAATTGACTTTATTAAGTCGACTTAGCCAGTGTAGATGCAGATTAGCCCTAAATTGACTTTAAGTCGATTTAAAGGGCCCAGGACTCCCCCACTGACCTCCCTGCCAGGGTGGTTGGCACAGCCAGAGCCTGGCATGCTCACCCACAGGGCAGTACACAGCCCTGCCCACCCTGCTCCTATACCCTGCCCCTGTCCTGCTTAGCCCCCATCGTACCAAGGTACAATGGGGCAAATGGTGAGCCCCCTGGCACTTGGCAAGGGGTGCCCCTCCTGCCACCATGGACCAGATGCAGGTCCACCTAGCCCCTAGAAGTCGACTTAGGCGTCCAGTGTGGGTGCTCTAAGTCTATTTGGCAAGGTCCACTTTAAGTCGACTTAATTTTTTAGTGCAGACATGCTAAGTCGACTTAAAAAGTCTACTTAAAGTTGACTTTGTTAAGTTGACTTAGCAAAGTCGACTTATTTTGACAAGTGTAGATATAACCTATTATACCTTTGTACATTTCCCAGCACAATGGAGCCTCATACTCAAAAGACCATAATACAAGCAAGCTGGAAGTGTGGTTGGTGTTTTGCAAACATATAGGGACACAAGAGCCTTGCTTACAGTCTAACTAGAATTAAAAATGCAGCTGAAGGATTGCATTATAAAAGCAAATTGATTGATCAAATACATTTGATCAATGCGGTGACATGCCCTGTTCCATTTTACACACACATACATGATATACACATACCCAAAAATAAAGTTGACCTTTTCCTGTTTTAAAAAAATAAATCTGTAAGTCTGCACATTTTTAATAGATATTACGTTTACTTTCTGTGTCCATCCCATGTTTATAATATTTTTTTTACAACTTCCAGATCCATCAAGGCAGACAGGAGTTTCTCAAGTTTACATTTAATTCAGTTATCTAAAATTATTCCACTCACCCAATTGTACATATATTTTGAACATTCCCCTGACCCCCAATATTAGGTTACTTTTACATTTGAGCAGTATACTTTCTTATGTTTAATCATTATATATTTATTTTTCATGGCACAGATATGTATATATTAGTTGAAAAACACCTTTTTTGTAATACATTTCCTGGACTCCGGTATTCCACATATAAAACAATGCATAGCTTGAATTCTTCACTGGAACAATGGATTTTGGAAAACTAATTTGTTTAAGAACGGTTAAGGGGACAGACTATTTACATAACAAAAAGCACATTGAGAAGTGATTGGGTCCACGCATTTGGATATGAAATTGATGATGCTGGTTCCACAGAAGTATTCTAAAATGCACTTGTGCTATGTTCTACTTGTTTGTGCTTTTGAGATACATCTGCACACAATTACATCCACCAGAGAGGTTGAGTTACTTCCAGTCAAGTGAAACCAACTGACCTTAATGCAGAGCAGATGGAAAGTTTCTTAACATGCAAATTGTAAGATTATTGTACATCATAATTAAAGAGGGATTTGAAAATGTAGAAATTTGAACTGACATAGTTCATGATGCCCGGTATATTAGATTATGACTTCTAGCTGTTGAATGATATCTAGGATTTAAACCTATGTGGTAACAGGATTTGGATGCTGAATTTTCCTCGTGTTGCTTGAAGGTTTCTTCAACACTTCATTATTTGTCTATATTTTACTGTAGCAGACTATATAATTCGAATGCTTTTGGGACAGGTCTGTTTAAAAAGCTCTGCAAAAAGCAGTTTGTTGATCTAAAGAAGTGAAGGAATTGTAAAAAATAAACCTCAGATTTTCCTCATTTAAATCTTTGGTAGAAAAGAGACAAGTGGATCAGAGAATGCTCTGATAATTTATGTTGCTATGCTGGCAGTTCTGGATTTGCTTAGAAGACACCGATGCTCCCATTATACAGCAATATCAGTTATGGATACGGACAAGAAAACATCAGAGATCTGGTTTCTGTATACTCTTTGAACTAAGGGCTCACTCCATTGATGTCAGTGGCAAACTCTGACTTCAGTGGAGCTTAATGTTTGACTGTTCTTACCCACCTCATCTGATACAACTCTAATATAAAGACATTGAGCTTTTAATATTAAAAATCCTTGTCATTTCTTGGAGTTATCAATGCATAACTACATAGGGTAAAAAGCATATTTAATTAAAACCTTTGGCACCAGTCCAAACAGTGAATCCTTGCACCTGTGCAGAGCCTTATTAAAATCACACAATAATTAAAATACATAACACAAAACTGATAAGAGGGCTTAGATGTCAAAACACAGTAGTTTTGTATGTGATAGGACTTGAAGCAAAAAGTGCTAGATACTGAAATACATAAGTTCCAAAAGAGTATCCATAGAAATGCAACTAACAACTCGATTTGCTGATTTAATCAAGAGACTAGCTCTAGAGAGTAATCCCTTCCCCCAGTCCGTTATAAATGTTGCAAAAAGGTGCTATAGCCATGATGTTAAAACAGCAGAGAGAACATAATTATCTATCCATATGTGATGAATGATCACTGTAAACTTTTAAAAGGCTATCTCAGTAATGTGATACAAGAACGAAACGTAACAAGTAGATTGTGTATATCTCAATGTAACTGAAGATGTATAGAACTGCATTCCCTGATCAGGGGTGTCAAACACACAGCCTGCAAACCTCTCCCATCTGGCCCAGGACAGCGCTCCATGTTACCACAGTCTCTCCCTAACAGAGAGAGAAAGTGTGGTCTCGCATGTCCTGCGCTTTGCAATACTTCAGGAGTATCAGGTCTTGTGACATCACGGGGTACCGAGTATGCAAGATTGCACTCTGCAAGGCCACACTCTCTCCCTGAGAGAGAGAGAGAGAGAGAGAGAGAGAGAGAGAGAGAGAGAGAGAG
>ML686006.1:6356814-6377686 GCA_007922175.1 Pelusios castaneus | reverse complement strand
GAGAGAGAGAGAGAGAGAGAGAGAGAGAGAGAGAGAGAGAGAGAGAGGTATCGCGGAGCACAGTTTTGCATACGCAACATTCCGTGATGCCATGAGATTGCTGTAGTATTTCGACTTACAGTAAGTACAGCCCACTTGAAGTACATTTAAGTCAAATCTGGCCTGCCAGAGCAAATGAGTTTGACACCTATGCCCTAGAGCTTTGGAAAGAAGTGGTTGGCAAGAGACTGGATAAAAGTTTGATATAGTATACAATCAGGTGAAAAAGAAGACCATGCAGGAACTGGAATGACAGTGAGCAATTTAACACAATTAATTCAATATTGTCAGTGTGTGTTTTGAAATCACTCATTATAAGATAAGAATTAACTTAAAACATTCAGGCCTTTAAATGTTGCTTTACATAGCTGTGGCTGATAAAGGAAAAAATGAAATAGGGTGGGATTTTCCAATGCACTCTCATTAACTGACCCTGATTCAGTCTGACCAGCAATTTCCCTCTTGATTGTTCCACACCGCTGCTAACATGTCCTCACACATACACACCCTGTTTTATAACTGTCTTAACATTTTGTGTGCATGCTCCTATTTCAGGTGTTCCTTTGAAACCCAGGAAAGAATTAAAATTTACTGAACTTCAGTCTGGACAACTAGAGGTCAAGTGGTCTTCAAAATTCAATATTTCAATTGAGCCTGTGATCTACGTAGTACAGAGGAGATGGAATTATGGAATCCATCCTACTGAGGATGGTGCTACCAGCTGGCAAACTGTGGCACAGGTCTGTCATTTGTATGATCATCTCTCGCTCTTGTATAGCACTTGTATGAGTAGATCTCAAACTGTTTTTTTACAAAGGAGGTCAGAATCATTACTTCCAATTTCCTGGGGTGGAGGGATGGGGGCACAGAGAGTTGAAGTGACTTGCCGAAGGTCACCCAGAATGCTAGAAGAAGAATTGGAACTAGAACCTAGCAGTAGAAGGCGATGAAAAGAATTGGAACTAGAACTTAGCAGTAGAAGGCGATGAAACAGGGAGAAAGCTGCTAGTATGAGTATACCAGCAAAGATGTAAAGGCTTCTCCTGAAAACTTTTTGACGTATATTTTTTAAAAAATGATACGTAATGTTTTTATCTGAGTATTTAGGTCCTCATCTTGAGATCCCTAACAGACTCCTAATTTTCAGGGAGTGGGTGGCCAGCATTGTATGGAACTCTGGTCCGTTTAGGTGTGTCATGTTTGGCATTCATAGACAGAAGTATCCAAATCCATGAGTCACTTTTGAAAATTTAGACTTGTGTACCAAATTCAGCTTGTGGATGCAATATGGTATGCTCTGCTCCTTTTGAAATTGGGAGGGCCCATAAATAACATCCAGTGATAGAGTTTGGCTCTAATGAAAACAGTAGAAAATCAGTTGGTATAAAAGCCAATTGTCTTTAAATATAAAATAAAACAAAGTGGAAAAAAAGAGCAAAGCACAGTTTTTTTGGTCTGCTTACTTTAAACTATAATGTTTCGGACACTTACGTACCAATTCAGCAAACCCTCTGATGTTATGCTCTTATCACTTGTAGCAATCCGTACTGTATATGTAAGATTCGTGTACAAATGCTTCTTAATGAGAAGCAGCCAACAGAGCATAAATTTTCAGTTAGTTCCTTCCCAATTTCAATCTGTTTCTTAGCATGGTGGCAGCCCACCTGGATGGCAAAACTCCAGCAGTTTATCTTAATTGCTTCATCCTCACCCTTGCTGACATGAAAAGCAAAATGTTGATTTTAAAAAGAGCTGTGAAATGTCTTTGTAGTATGTAAGAAGGGAGGAAAAAAAGTAAGTTCACAAAATAGAGACAGGAGTTTAAGTTCTGTGATGACCTGAAGACAAGCACTAAAAAATTAAGATGTGCCAGAATGAACATTCTCTGTGCACCTTAATCTGGAGCTTCTGTGCACGTGCACTATATCAGAGCCTTGACCAGTATCACTTAAGAAGTCTGTGACAGAGCCAGGAATAAAACCCAGCTCTTCTCATTCCCAGTATAGTACCTTAACTTTTCCCTTATAATTCTCAGCTTCATTTACTGTTAATCTTGTGAAAAGGGTCCTGTAGAACAAATAGTATGTGAAATTTTCACTAAAAACTATATCATATTGCATATGCATGACGTGACTAAATTAAGGGCAGCCTTAATTTTGGCATTTCCTAATTTTTGCGTGCTTGACTATGTAGCCTTAATGTTCTTTTAATGTAGTTTGTGATATGTGATTTCTTGAGGGGGGGGGGGGAATAGGGGGGGGGAGTGCGTGTGTGTTTGAACAATCTCAAAAACCAGATATTCCATGATGTGGAAATATCTAAGGGGACTCGTATGTGGACTAAGTAGGGCTTAGATCCAGAGTTTCTGTACCATAGCATAGAACTCTACCACTTGAACTAGAAGAGTAACTGAGAGGGTCCAAGCCTATCTTCACTATGTGGATCTAATGCAATTCTTTGCTAGATCACAGTAGAATATTGAGAGGTGAACATGGGTCAGCAGTTATATTCAGCACTGCCAAGTACACAGATCTGACACATTCATTCTGAAATGCAATGTGGTTGAGAATTTGATTTGTCTTATTAGAGACAGGGTTAGATTCCTAGTCCTGAAGTGGCTATGTTAAGCCCTAAACTTATTCTATCAATAAAATAGACAAATTCTATTTGTCCACCTCTAAGTTTGGGCATAAGGCCTTGTTCAACAATTAGGGTAGTCAAATGAACAGAATTACTTACACGACTCAGTGAAAAAGCTCAGAATTCTTGGTCTCTTCCTGACTTCCAGCCCAGCACATCTTTCTCTAGTCCAAAACTGTGGTGACTGCTGGAGAGGAAGATATGATCAGTGCAGATGAAAGGTCATTGAGGCCATAACCAAGGATCTGGATTTCTGCAAGCATGTGGGAGTAAAGCATATGTGATAACTGCTTCCACATTATTATAAAAAAAAATTCACAATATTTCTTCAGCTCAATAAAAAAATTACTGTCAAGTTTTTTAGAAGTGGACCAAGGGTAACTGAGGGTCTATCATTATTACTGTTCTGAGCTTTATTTTTCTAGGGATTGGGTTCCCCCAGTTTTGCAAAATATCTCAGATGAATAGATTGACATGATACACTACAATGATGATTAAGGATCAATATAGTTGTGTTAGAGTACCTTCATTTTCACAACTTAACCCTCGGTGCTTAGGTATTGCAGGAAAATGCCGTATGGGTCAAAACATGCTTTACAGAGATAAAGGAGCTCAATCTATTTAGCTTAACAGATAGAAGGTTAAGGGATGACATCTCCAATATAATCTTAGCATAGTGAAACATTTAGTATCATTATAATTGAAAGAACTCTCATTGGAAGTGTTGCAGATGTGTGATGAAATTCAGCTAAACAATATTTCATGTTGTTCTGCACACTATTTTATTTACCCAGTATATGAGAGTGCTATTAAAAAGCTATGCTGAATATTATGATCTGGGCTCCAAATATAGTTAATGTAATTTTTTTTAAAATACAGCTTACCATTAAACTGATATATTCAATAAGTATTTAATTCTTTGTTCAAGTTTATTGAAATGGTGAATAGTTGATGAGTGTTTCAGTGTTTTAATGCTCCAGCATCATACCTCTGGAGTTTTTGTTACATATACTGTATATAACTTGCACAGAGAGCCTAATAAGGGTTTTGTGACTGAAACCAATGGGAACAAGAACAGGCCTGGAGCCAGCTCACAAATTAGAATGAGTTTGACAGTCTCAGGCTAGACACAGTTTCTCCATTTCTAATAATCACCGCACAATGATGGTGCAATTAGCACTCTTTGCTCAAAACATTCCTAGATTGGAATGTTACTGGTCTGGACTGGGAAGTCCTGGCTGAGAAATTGAGAAATTCTGTGATATGTACTGTGCCTGACTTATGACCACTCAATTCACCCAGAACATTTAAAAAATGAACACCTTAATGGTATTACTAATGTATTACCTCTAAAGACACTAGTCCAATCTCTGCTCCCAGTTACACCAATGTAAAAAAATGGAATAACTTTCTGATTTCTATTGATTGTAACCCCCATCTCTTTACTCCTGTTACTCCCATTCACTGTGTCACTAGTTAGATTCTACGCTTTTTAGATCAGTAACTATTACGTCTTTTTCAGTGAATTTAAGATAATATTAAAGGCTGGTTCAGCTATGTTCTGGCCCTCAAGGGACTTATTTGATTTGCATAATTCAGCCCCTCTATACATAACAGATCTTGGGGGGAAGATGATGCAGAGGCAGACTATGAAGGGGAAGAGCTGTAACCCCCACGCAGGCTGCAGAGGTGAATAAGAGAATTCTAAATTTGTGCATCCAGATCGAGGAAGAAGAGGTGGCATCAGCAATAGCTGGTTGGGCATGGAGTGTACCAGAGACTAGAGAGGCAGGAAGTAAGGCAAGAAGACAGCCTCCTCCCAACACTAATATCAAATATGTCCATTTCCCTCATCGTAGCCTCTTACTAGGTGTGCTTAGCAGGGAGACGCCTTAAGTGCAGTTAGTGATCAATGCTCTAAAAATAATTTTGCTGGGTAGACTGCCCAGCTCTCTGGCTGGTTGACTAGGCCTGGGAAATTCACAGGCATCAGGAGTATCAACATGAGGCAGTGTGCAGCACAACTGCTTCTTACATAGTATTGATATGTGAAACACATATGTAAAAATGAGCTCTTCAGTCTAGCAGAGAAAGGTGTAACACCATCCAATGGCTGCAATTTGAAGCTAGGAAATTTAAACTGGAAATAAGGCCTATATTTTTAACAATACGTATAATTAGACAGTGGGACAATTTACCAAAGGTTGTGGTAAATTCTCCATCACTGACGATTTTTAAATCAAGACTAGATGTTTTGCTGAAAGATATGCTCTAGGATTTATTTTGTGGGAAGTTCTTTTGGACTTACCTACGTAAGAGGTCAGACTAGGCCTCACAATGTTCTCTTCATCCTTTAGAATCTGTTAGTGTGTAAGGTAGAGTAGATGTGGAACAAACACAAAGAAACTTTGCCTCCTGTTGGGCGTTTGCCATCAAAGATTTCACAGCAGCTCAGCAATGGATCTGGTACTGGGAAGATGAATTAATGAGAAATAGATCTTGTCAAACTAACTTGATTCTCCTTTTTTAAAGGAGATGACAAGTTTGATTGACAACGGTAATAGTTTTGATGTAAGATTTCTACAAAACATTTGATTTGGCACCACAAATTTTGATTAAGAAACCTAGACTGTTACAAATTTAGAACAACATACATTAAATGGGTTAACAACTGGCCAACTGATAGGTCTCAACATGTAATTGTAAACAAGGAATAATCATTGACTGGGTATGTTGTTAGGAGAGTCCCCCAGGGATCAGTTCTTGGCTCTACACTATCTAACATTTTAATCAGTGACCTGGAATAAAACCATAGCTGTTAGTTTGCAGATAACACACAGAGGAGAGGTCACTGACACAGAGCAATATGAACTGTTTGGTAAGCTGAAGGCAAGCACACAATATGTGTTTCAGTGCAGTGAAATGTAAATGTATACATCTAGGAACAGAGAATGTGGGCCATGCTTATATGATGTGAGTCTCTATTCTGGGTAATCGACTGATCTTTGATTACTGGTGGTAAATGTGCCAGTGGCCTAAGAAGGGAGGGTAGATGGAGTGGGTTCTGAGTTATTACAGAGAATTCTTTCTTGGGTGACTGGCTGGTGAGATTTTCCCACATACTCAGGGTTTAACTGCTTGTCATATTTGGGGTCGGAAGGCATTTTCCCCCAGGGCAGATTGGCTAGAGCTCTGGGGGGTTTTCGCCTTCCTGTGTAGTATGGGGAATGGCTCACTTGCTGGTGGATTCTCTGTATCTTAAAGTCTTTAAATCATAATTTGAGGACTTTAATAACTCAGTCATAGGTTAGAGGCTTATTTCAGGAGTGGATGGGTGAGGTTTTGTGGCCTGCATTGTGCAGGAGGTCAGACTAGATGATCATACTGGTCCCTACTGACCATAGAGTCTATGAGTCTATGAAGTGGCTCTGAAAAAAGACTTGGGCATCCTGTTGGATAATCAGCTGAACATGAACTTCCAGTGCTATACTATGGCCTAAAGGACTAATGTAATCCTTGGTTGCATAAATAGGGAAATCTCCAGTAGAGTAGAGAGATTATTTTACCCTTGTATTTGGCGCTGCTAGCATATTGTGTCCAGTTCTGGTATCAATTTAAGGAAGTTATTGAAAAATTATAAAGGGTTTAGAAAACAGCCATGAGAATGATTAAAGGATCAGACAACATTCCTTACAGTGAAAGATACTTCTTATCTAAGAGGTTAAGAGGTAACTTTGGCACAGTAATAAATACCTATATAAGGAGTAGAAATTTAATTATAGATGTCTCTTCACTCTAGCAGAGAAAGATAATGGTGGGAAGTTGAAACTAAACTTGAAATAAGGTATACGTTTTTAAGAGTAAAAGTATATTTTTACAGTAATTAACCATTTGAACAATATATCCAGTGTTGTGGTGGATTCGCCATTACTGGACAGTTTTAAATCAAGATGTTGGATGTTTTCTAAAACAGTGGTTCCCAACCGGTGTGCCGTGGCACACTTGTGTGCCGCAGTAACACCTAAAGTGTGCCGCGAGAAACTGCTGGGAGCTGGGCTCATTTAAATCTCCCGCCCTGCTCAGCTCAGCCACGTGGGCTGTGCAGGATGGGATAAAGCCTGGCTGCTGCACTCACTGCAGGTAGGCTGGGGAAGGGAAGTGAGGGTTGGGGGGGGGACACATTGTGGTTGGGGATTGCTGGGGGTTGCAGTGGGGGGCATGGGATGGTGGGGCGGCGGAGGGCTGTTGCAGCCGCCCAATCCGGCATCCCCCAGCAGCTCTGGAGCCGGCGGCGGTGGCCCGATGCAGCCTGCCCCGGCGGCCTGATCTGGCCTGGTAATTCGGTGGCCCCAGAGCCTATGGCAACTCCATCCAGCCTGCTGTGGTAGCCATGGAGCCGGTGGTGGCGGCCCAATCTGGCAGCCCTGGAGCAGCCAGTGGCCTGATCCAGCCTGCCCTGGGCTTCGACCTGTCCTGGTGTCCAGTGGTAGCAGGCTCCATTGTGCCCCAGACCCGGGGACACCCGGGATGGTGGGATTGGCCCCAGCCCTGCCCTCCCTTTCCCTAGATTCACCCCGCCATCCTACATAGCCACTTCTGTTCTCCCTTCCCCTTTTCTTTCTTGCCGCCCTTACCATACTCCCCAATTGGCTACCCTTGCTCTCCTTTGCCACCCCTGCCCTGCTCTGCTCCCCACATTCTCTCCTGCCATCCCACATAACAACTCCTGACCTCCCTTCCCCTCTCTTGCCACCCCTGCTTCCCCACCAACCCACATAGCACCATTTCCCAACCAGGGTGCTTCCATTCATGAATATTCCTGAGTTAATTTGACTATTAATGCATTTTTCATGGTGGTGTGCCTTGAAACAATTTGAAGGTATCAAGGTGTGCCATGGTAGAGAAAAGGTTGGGAACCACTGTTCTAAAAGACGTGCTCCATTCAAATAAGAGTTCATTTAAGGAATTTCTATGGTTTGTATTATGCCTGTGGTCAGACTAGATGGTTGAAATGGCCTCTTCTGTACTTCTGCGTGCATATTGCGTATGATTCTACAAAGATCCCCTTTAACAATGGATCCAGGATGCAGCCATAGCTGGGGAAAATAGCATGGTTACAGTGGAGCGTAAGTCTCAGGAACCAGCTAAATGACTCTGTCTCTTATGCACTCATAAGGATCCATAGTGCTTTTGGATAGACCTCAAAGTTTATTCTGCTAGAAACAAATCCTGCCCTATCTCTGCAAGGAGATCTGTATGGAGATTTCCTCCCCTTACACAGTAATTATAATTAGAAGACATTTTCATCTAATTTCCCTGAATTTATACAATTATAGTAGAGACCAAAATCTTGCCCACTTAACTCACAAGTGAAAGTAGGCTTTGTCACTTAAACTGATTTTTGAGAGATATTCTAAAATAATAATAAAAATCCATGCTGCTTTGTATAATTTAGCATGGTAAAGAGCCTTTGCTCAGAACTGGAAGTGTGTTGCAATTTAAGACTGAGGTGGGCTGGGGGAGTAACATGAGAAATGGAATCTGTCGTCACTTTTGATTTTGCAATTTTCTGTGTACTAAAACCATTTCTCCAAGATCCCCAACCTCAAAAACCCTACTTCGTAAGTAGAATGTTGTGTCAGAGGATGCAAGACAATAAGATTAACATTTCAGAATAAATGGAGTCAGTGTGTTGTGCCATTTTCTCCACCAGACTACGGATGAGAAAGTACAACTGTCTGACATAAGGCCCAGCAGGTGGTATCAGTTCCGAGTGGCAGCGATTAATGTGCATGGGACAAGAGGTTTTACAGCACCTAGCAAGCACTTCCGCTCCTCTAAAGGTTAGTATTCATTTCCTCCGTCTGACCCTCATCTTCAATGTGGTTACACATGGAATGCAGCCCACTCTTCTTAACACGTTTGTTGCTGTCGTTTTTCAACATTAGGTTGTCTGTATTTAGCCATTAGCTTTAGGAATGGCCCAGATTTGGTTGAAGTTATCACATAAATTACAGCTTAAGGGTGACATTCTTTTATCGGTAAACAGTCTCAAAATTAATGAGCACCCTTTCAGGTTCTTTCAACACAGCTAGTAGAAGAACTGAAGTTCTGAGCATATGATACTAAATGTCAAAGATGAAAAAAATGAGGTCTCGACATATACTGTTGCAATTTAATTTTTGCTCTTTTCATAGGGAATATATTCCTGCCATCTGCTGGGCAGACACTATCACAAAATTTTGTTGGTTGCATTCAAGCAATTATAACGCCAGTATTTTGACTTAGCTCTGCTCTCTCTGCTCCCTCTTTCCCCTGCCAGCAGGGATCATGAGGACTCTCCCACCACCAAAGACATAAACACCAACCTTATTTTGCTTGCTGAACTGGTATAAACTATATTGCCATAGGCACTTTTTTGCTGGTGTAACTGTGTCTACATTAGAATTTTTCTGGGTAGCTATAAAGGCATACAAGTTTGTTGTACTAGCAAACTTTTTCTAGTGTAGACTAGATCTAAATAGCATGCCATCTCAGTCAAAGAAATACTGACAGCAAGGTGCAGAGGTCTGTCAATAGCAAACTGCTAGCAGCCCGAGCAGCAGAATCTTGCTCTATTTTCAGTAGTAAATGTTTTGTTTTGTTTTTTTCCTGGGATAGGAGATATAACATGTTTGACTTTTCTCTGACTCCCTTCACATTTCTTCTCACCACAACTCAATTATCTTTTTGGAGTTTGTGAATCCGATGCAAATATTCTGTCTGCCTGGATGCAATTTGAAATTGTAATACGGTAGAGATGTAACATGTTAACAATGAAGTTTTGGCTTGTGCATGGCCTTTTCAGGCAGGATTAATAGTAAGTTCTATCACGTTTCTTTACTCCCTAGCATGCTAGCCCTAGGAACATATGGCCTTCAATACCCACATTGAAAATGATTACATTTTAGATAGTGGAGCCTCCTATTTTCTGCAGCCTATCCGTCTGCCCTTTCCCAGCACTTGCCTGTATAACTACTATTCCTGATTGTTTTGTTAGCAGAAAGAGCCCTAAGAATTCTATGACAAGGACAAATAAAGCCTGGAGCATTTTTTACATTCTATTACAGAAAAATCCCTAAAATAATTAGCATCTTTGTAACAGCAGAACATGTAAACGGCCTTGTTCAAAAGGTTTCTGTGACCCTCAGAAGTAACTGTTTTCAAGCCTAAATTGTAGCCCTCAACAAAGAACTGTGAATCGCTTTAGTAGTTAGTTTATCAATTCTGTAGTCAAATTTATCTCTTCAGGAGTTTGTGTCATTATTTGTAGAGGCTAGTGTTACATTCTGTGACTAGTCAAGTAAGATGAAACATGTCTGGAATGGAATAATTGTTTCATAGTCCTAGTGTTCAGAAGATTGGTTTAGTTACTGGGTACTTATTTTGAAATATTTGAGGTCTCCCTCCACAAACTTTTTAGAGGGTAGGCTCTTTAAGGCAAGGATTGTGTTTGAAAGTGCTAATACACTGTGGACACTCTCACAATATAAACACAAATAAATACATATATAAATAACCCTACCCTCCCCAGTGAGATCCTATATTCTCTGGCTACAAACCAAAGACTATTAATGGTACTTCCTATACTAAGTCTGTTAATTCCATATGATCTCAGACCTCCCTGATGTGTACTGGGTTTATATAATTTTGTTAGTATGATGACTGGCTGGACCAGATGCTAAACTTCAAGAGAGACTTATGGCAATTCCTTTTCTATTCTGCCATCTTCCAGACAGCAAGATTTTCAGATACATTGAAATAACTAACATTTACCTGAACTACCCAATCAGTTTCATCACCCTCTTGTTCTTTTTTTATTATTATTAGTTGTTTCAAAATATAACAAATATACCACAAGACCAGATTTTAATAATATACGAAGTAAATAGATAGAGAGAAAAGGAGAAGAAGTGACACATCTATCTTCAAGGTCTATATTAATCATAGACCTCTAAAAAGTCAGCTCAAATTGCTTTGAATTTCTCAGACTTTCCCTTTCTGTAGAATGCCAGCCATTACATTAGCTGTGAGGTCAGCCATATCACTGAGCCAGGTATCAATATTTGGTAGGAATCAACTTTTCTATTTGTGCAGGATTACTTTTTTAGGGACTATAGCTCCACAATGGAACCATGACATAGTTGCCAGGTAACCTCAAAGTATCAGGAATATATCCAAGAATGAAACTGAAAGGTAAGGGCTCCAACTTAGCAAAGCAAAGCAAAGCAAATCGGTCCTCTGACCCGTATCATATCAGAAATTCTTTGTACAAGAGCACTCCCAAAACACATGAGCTACTGTAACATCAAGGGAGTGGTCAGCCTTTATGAGGCCCATTACTATTATTCTATGTGGGGAACAGCATATTAGAAAAAAGTGTTTTTGGTCAATAAACAGTAGTCTCCCATCTGTAGTTGCTTTTTAAACATTATATATAATTTTATTCCATTGGATGGCAGATAGTTGCATATCCAAATCTCTATTCCAAACAATTATCAATCTTTGAGATTGATTTTGGGGCCAGAAAATTATAAAAGAGTACTGCTGGCCAAGTAAATCCAGGAAGTTTCCTCCAAAATATTAAACTTCTGGACGGTTTGGAACCCCCAATGCATCCAAATACATTCATAAGTAAATGATTTACCTGAAGATATTTCCAGGGTCTGGAGCAGGGCAAGACACATTGAAGCTGAAGATCTACAAATGGTTTACATTATCAGTTAGCTGTGACAGTCATAATTTCTCTCTCCATCCAGTCCCTCCCCTCAAGGTTTTGCCACTGATTTAAGATTTTGCCCCTGATTCCCCACAGGGCTGCCTCCTCCTGGAAGAAAGGATGGAAGCAAAATTTTCTAATCAACTTTGACCAAGCTTGCCTAGATGCTATTATTGTGGGGGATCTGGATCCATAAAATCTGTAATAATTCAAACTTACAATTCTGAAAGGGGGAGAGGTTATATCAATTCTTGTTCAATCTGAATTCAATATGGGGTCATATCTAACATCCACAAAGATGCCTGTCTTAACAAAAAGGAGATATGGTCATTTTCCAACTTGGGAAAACAAAATCCTTTGTGAAATGGGGGAGCTGCAGTTTGTTCAGAGACAGTCTATGTTTCTTACTTGGACCCCAAAGGAATGTTCTGAAAATATTATTGAATTTCTAAAAATAAATTTGAGGAATGGAAATAGGGAGACCACTTCAGACATATAAAATTATGAGGACATTCATTTTCAGTGTATCATTTTACATTGCAACCTGAGGATTAACGAACTCCATGTCCCCAAATCATTAGCAACTTTCTGGTTCCTTATGTATTATTATAATGTCCTGAATATTACTGGGAATCAGTATTCCTAAATATTTCATATAAGAGGGTTGCCATTGAAAGTCCCAATTTGAGAAAAGACCTTTGTGGACATATTTGTTAATTCTTTAGATTTCTGATTTACTCTAATTAATTTTATATCTTGATAAGTGCTCAAACATTTTAATAGAGGTTAGATGGTTAGGAATAGCACCTCAATCTTAGATACAAATAAAAGAACATCATCTACAAAGAGTGTAATTTAATGTTCTGTTTGGCCCATCCTGATACCATAGATATATTAATTTGGTCATATGGGCAAAGGCTAAAGGTTCTACATCTAGATCAAACAGAAGAGGAGAAAGGGGGCAGCCCTGCCTTATACTTTTCCATAATGGAAGTGGGGAAGAAATACTACCATTGCTAACTATCCTGGAAGTTGGTTTTAGCATATAAAAGCTTAATCCAAACATTACATTGGTTACCAAATCCAAATTTAGCTAACACACAAGAAAAATAGTCCCAGGCTATGTGACAAAGGACTTTTCAGCATCAAAACAAATGACAGGTAGGTGTTCTTTAGAATCTCTTACGTGAGCCTATCTGATTTATGCATATAGTGAGTGAGAGAATTTTGCCCAATAACATAGCAAGAGTTTTAGCTAAAATCTTAGCATCTCAACTGATTAAATAAAAGGGCCCAAGATTACTACATTGTCCAGCGTTTCCCCCAGTGTTATGAATAACTGAAATTACAGTTTCTCTTAGAATGGGTGGGAAAGGTTTGTTAATTCTTAGCCTCATTGAACATATTCATTAAGGTAGGTATTAGTTTGAGGCCTTTTTTTTCAACTCAGATTCTACCCGCACAAGGAATCTTTCCAGCCTTCACTTTTTTTATAGCCTTAGTCAGTTTTGTGATTTTTAGATGGGAATCTAAAAGTTCCTTCTGAGAGTCAGAGATCTGTGGCAGAGACAATCCATTAAAAAAGATAATCTCAGGCATCTTTACTGATTCCTTTTGCAGCTAAATATATTTTTGAATAAAACTGTTGAATTTTTAAATTATTATCTGACTGTGTTGTATATAATTTATTGTTACTGTCCCAAATAGCAGCAATCTTATTTCTATTAGCCTTTTCCTTAAATCTGTATACCAACGGCTTGCCAGTTCTCACTCTAGACACCTAATGTTTTACTTCAAACAGAATAGAGCAACTTGAGCCCTTTTGGGGCAGAAGTTTGTTGATTTCAGATTGATTGATGAAGGTTCTGAGTTTTTCTGAGGTGGGGGTAGAAAGACATACTTATAGGAACGTGCTCAGATAATAGTAGTAGCAATACCTCCATGAGTGACAGAATTGATCAAGTCTTGTGACACAAAAATATAGCTCAATATTGAATATGCTGGATGAAAGCTGCAGAAAAAAACTATAGTCTCTGACTATAGGATTGTCTAATCTCCTCCCATCTTGTCTAAATCAGCAAAGTATATATGAAGTACTGACAAGTATTAATGGTTTTATATGGAGATGGAGAAGGTTTATCAAGATCTGGATTCAGAGTTTCATTCAAGACTCAAACTATATGATAGGATAGAGTTTATGTCATTTACACTCTTGACAAATTTGGGATCATACTGTGGTATCCTGTGGTGATTGGCAAAGATGATTTTACTATTGCTAATTTCAGCCCTGAGAACAGTAAATCTGACCTTGATCTCAAATATTGTTCTCAAAATATTAACATTAAACCTTTTATGCATTAGTATAGCAGCATCCCTAAATTTAAAATATAAGCAACTAGAAACGGAGAGCTCAACCCAATCTTTATTCAGTTTACAAGCTTCACGTTCTGTCAGATGTGTCTCCTGGAGCATAACAATGGCAACAGTCTCTTTTTTAAGCTTTGAATATTTTTTCTCCTTTAATAGGGTTATTAAAATCCTTTATATTCCAGGAGATGCATTTAATTACTGGATCCATCATTGTTAAAATATACTGGATAAAATATAAAGTTACTCTGTGAATAAATGAAACAGCAAAATTTCCTGAGCTGTGTACAGTTCTTGCATATCGAAGCAGCAAAAGTTATATAATGCAGGGATAGGGTGTCACTTCCTGCTACAAGCGTAGGAACTAATCTCCTGGTACGGGATAGTAACAAGGAGAGGCCACGGGGCAGAAAGCAAAATTAAATAAGTGAAATAAAAACATGGAAAGATAGTGGATAGAGAAATACACATACAATAAGAAAAAGAAAAACCTGTTTCAACAATCGGAAAATGCACACTTGACACCCAGAGGGATCAGGTGAAACGTGAAGATCCTTGCAGCTTCCTGTGGCCCAAAACATTTATATTGCTGTTACTTTCCCGTGAATTTAGGCAATAGGAAATAAATTGATAATAACCCTTTAACACTTCAGCTCTAGTGAGGGAGGTAAAAAAAAAGAAAAGGAACTAACTAACTAACACCAATATCAACCAGGTTAAATAGCTTGGTTTTGACAGTCCTGGTATCATAACAGTTCTTCATAACCTGTAATGTGTTCTCTCTGACATTATCTTCCACTTCAGAAATTGTATGTTGTTCTTCTTCACTCACCCATCTGGTTAGAGCTTGGAGAGCATTCTGAATCTCAGTCATGGTGAGCTTTTGGTTGGAAACTCTAGATTTAATTTCAATAGAATCTGTGACCACCTATTGTAGTTTAGCCATCAATTGCATTCCATCAGGTTCAGGCACCATTTTATTTATAGAAATGAGGGAGGCAGATCTCCCTCACTTTTGGTGCTTTTGAATTTGGAGAAGAAGATGCGGTGCTAGACAGCATCTTTGAGGGTTGCCGTAATTGGGTGCAGTATTTCTTAGAGGATTTAGGGAGCCATGTTTGGGATTCCCTATGGGCTGCTTCATCATCCAAGCAACATGCATCCATATGGGTCGTAGTGCCTTCTGATGTTTTCCACCCATTTGTTCTTAAAAAATGAAACAAAACAAAAAGCCTACTTATTCCATCAAGCACTCCAGGGATAATGACCCTACACCATTCTGTGTCTATTCTGTTTGATTTTTGACACATTGTCATGTCTGGTGCCTTTATGTTGTAAGGCTCTGAGGATGGGGACTCAGTTCTTTGGTATTATCTCACTATGTAAATGATAACTAATATTTCTTATCAGAGTTCAAGTAATCAGTGACAGAATTGGAGATAACAACGATCATAACATTTTCAGAATGTTACAAAGGGGCAGCTGGGGTTTTTTGTGTGCTTGGTTTTTTTCAGAAAAGTGTTTCAAGTGTGGCCAGTACGCATGGCTCTGTATTGGGAATGGACTGAAGCTGCGCTGTTCTAGGGGAACTCCTTAAGGGATTTTGCCCCAGAAAGAAAAAAAAATCCCTCCTTGGCCTACTGGTTGCATGGATGAGAGAGAGAATGCCCAGCTTTTGGGGGCAGGGACTGTCATTTTGCATGGCACTTAGCAAAATGGAGTCTTAGTCCATAACTGGGTAGTGCTATACAAATAATAATGTGTATACGACTAGGGCTGGTTGAGAAATGACCTTTTGAATTTTCCCCCCACTTTTGGTCATTTTCAAAAACTTAACAAAAGAATTTTGACATTTTTTTCTTTCTTTCACATGTTGACTTACTCGGCTCCCCAGTTGTTGCCACTGTGTTCTGGAAAGGGGAGGATGAGCACTTCTTGGGAGGTAGCAGTTCCTGTGATCCATTTATTGTGTCTGTGTGACAGCAGAAGATTGCAGAAAGCTATTTGCGTCCAACTCCACCTCATGTGGATGTTCAGTTGCCTGTCCAAAAGATGCTTTGTGCTAATAATATGATTTGTTAGTTAGTGACATAATATGAAATTCACTTATACAGAAGTAACAAAAGTGCATTTGGGTTAGTTTTTTGGGGCACCAATTGAAATACTAACCTAATCCAGCTTTGTATATAATGGAGGTTTAGTCTCTGAAGGACAGGTTAACAGGAGGGATCAACACTAAACATTAACATGTATTACATTTATTTTTCAAGCCTATTCCTAGATTAATTTTCCTAAGCAAAAGGAGGCTCTATAGGTCATCAAACACACTTATAAATAGCCAAAACAATCTACCTCTGCTAGAGGCTTTTGTCTTCAGCATGAAGGCAGTTACTAGTGCACACAGTATAAATTACCAAGAAAAAGGAAGCAGACAGCATTGTTTTCACAGCACATTAGTACCATGCTGGATGTGATTTCATGCATATATTACTGAGTGTTAGTAAAACCAGAACAGACATCCACTCCCAGCAATAAAACTCTTTCTGTTGCTCCTGTGAGAGCAATGATTTTTTTATACTGTTGCACAGCTGTTTTATGTGTGCTATTTCCAATGGGCAAAGCTGATCCTTCCGTATATGCCTTGAAATTGTTAATAGCAAGAAACTTGTCTGTGATGCAGCTTCAACAGTTTTCTAAAGACTTACAAGATATAATGTTTAAGACAATGTTGGCTGATCCATTAGATAGAATGTAAAGTGAAAAACAGTCGTAAATTAGAACCAAACTTGCTGTCACTACCACAATTTAGAAGATTTCCAAGATCTAATGTCCTTTTGTCTTCTATGGCATCCAGTACAATTCATTTTTTCATTATCCTTATTACATATTCAGCCAAGAAAAGGTTGCATTTCAGTAATGGATGAAGTGATCCCAGTGCACAATTTGTATATATTGGTTTGTTAAAGTTGTAATGTGCTTTTGGAAGTAAGGTTATTTTCAATATGATAAAGATAATTAATATAGCAAAACATTTTTTTAATGATCAAGGATATGGGGCGGGTGTTAAACAGCAATAATTCCTCTTTTGGGGGAGGAGAGGAGAATGTATTACATGTGAAGGCAACACAGGAATTTAAGTCCTTTGGGTGTATACAGGCCAGATTTGGTGGAGACAAATGCAGTATTTGCCCAATGTGCTGTGACGAAGACCTCAACCTTGATCTAATGAAGCTATCATTTCTAGGGGCGAGAAGTGATTTACTTGTCATGTTGCTTAACCCAGAACTATTTCCAGATTGAGGACAGGTCTGTGTGCCTAATTCAAGTATATTTGATTTTTTTTTTTAACTTGAGCTAGAGTACTATCCACAAAGGAAAGGGTTGCAACACTGATGTCAGTCTTTCTAAAACCAAACGGTTTGATTGTGCTCTCGGATAAGCACTTGCCTATGTAAAAATAACAACAAAAATGTTCATTTGCAAAACTAGCAACAGCCTCCATTCCAAAACTGGAATTATAAAATAGTCTAGCCTTCCTGAAAGGTATTAAGACAAATACACCTATCTAATTTATATATTAAGGTATTGGTAAAAGGGGTGTAACAGGCAGGGCCGGATCAAGGCCTGGGGTGGCCTG
Organism: Pelusios castaneus; assembly: GCA_007922175.1. Taxonomy (NCBI): domain Eukaryota; kingdom Metazoa; phylum Chordata; order Testudines; family Pelomedusidae; genus Pelusios; species Pelusios castaneus. The sequence goes on along the minus strand of ML686006.1, from coordinate 6,360,245 downwards.
GGGCTGCCCACCTCACTGCATTGGAGCCCTGCCTGGGGGCCAAGGCACCTGGCCAGTTGGTGCTGGGGAGCTGGATCAGGGGCCGCAGCTGGCACTGCTCCGGTGTGGTTTGGAGGGCTGGGGGAGTGGGAGGGAGGCAACTGGGGGAGGGAGCGGGAGGGCACAGCTTGGAGGGTTGTGGGAGTCTAGGGGCAGGGGTTAGAGGAGCCGGGGGCATCTCAGGGGGTTGAGGAAGTGGGGGGCACAGCTCAGGGGGTTAGGGGAGCCAGGAGGCAGCAGAGGGGCATGGCTCAGGGGGTTGGGGAGCCCAGAGGGGCACAGCTTGGAGGGGATTGGGGGGCACAGCTAGGGGGCTTGTGAGAGCATGGGGCAGGGATTAGGGGAGCCCAAGGGGCACAGCTTGGGGGGGTCAGGAGAGTTCCAGGGGGCATGGGTTAGGGGAGCTGGAGGTGGGATGTCTCAGGGGATTTGGGGAGCGTGGGGGCGGGCTGTGGCTCAGGAGGCTGGGGAGGGGGATCTACCTGCTGTGGGTGGCTTGGCTCTGGAGGCCATACAGAGGACGAGCCGGCCCACGCCCTACCCCCAGCAGGAGCTGACCAATAGGGCCAGCACAGGGGCGGGGAGGGGTGGGAACACTTCTCTGGCTCAGGAACCTCCCAGTCCCCCAGAAGTGGCACCAGCAGGGCAGGGACTCTTTCAGTGCCCTGGTCCCCCCAGCGCTGGGGGGCTTAACAGGATGGCGGTTTTGGAAGGGGTTATAGGGGCTGGAGCCTGGGGCCCCCTTTCAGGCCGGGAACTGGAGCTTAAGCCCCTATAGCCCCTTTGTTAATCTGGGGCTAACAGGTTAGCATTGAAGTCACATTAATCAGTATTAAAAAACAAAACAAAACCTCAACAATCTAAGGAATGTTACCTTTTTCCCTCAAATATGACATTTCTCTCCCAAAAGTAATCCTTTCCAAATCCCAGGATGATAAAAATTAAAAACCAGGACACATTTGTGGTGACATTGTTAGGGACACACACACACACACACACACACACACACACACACACACAAATATGTTCTGTTGTCACTACTGTTGGTTTGTGACTCAGCAAGATCTCATATATATTCCTTAAAAACATATTTTTCTAAGGAAAATATTTTCCCCTGGGAACATAGGCCCAAATACTCAAGAAATTTAGGCAACTAAATGGAGTTCTGAATGAATTTTTCCTGGAACTCTGAAAAATAGTATTACCATTCCATTTTAACAAAAGAACAACTTTCATGACATCTACTCTCATTTAACTCTTCCCTTCTTACCAAACACTTTTCCTCACACTGCATGCTTGTTCAGCTGGACTGATGGTTTCTGGTAAAACCAGAGCAAATGTTACTTGGTACAGCCATATCTTCCACCAACATTTTGTAATTAGAAAAATACGATGGGTGAAATCCTGACTCTGTTGATTCAATGTGAGTTTTGCTTTAGCTTCAGTCGACCCAGGATTTCATTCCATATGTTTTCATTGATTAAATGAAAAATAGGGAAGTCTCAAGTTTCCTGAAAGAAGTTCCCAGGGCATTGGGAGGTATCATATGAAAAAGGACATGCTGTCATTTTACAAAATGGACAACTTTCTTGGTACCAGGCATTTTTCTAAACATAAAATAATGTGCATTACCTGCAGTCCTGTCAGACTAAAATCAGATTTTTTATCCAATTGGGAAAGGAAGTATCCTAGCTTCCCAAAGGGATACACAGCACTTGCTTCTAGTCCTTAATGAGCCAGGAATAGCAGATTTTAAAGTTGTCAGAGTTATACAACTAGATAAGCTATTTCATTTCATTTTTGGAAGTTTTTTTTATGAGCTCCCTCTGGGCACTCTAGAGTTGCATTATAAAAATGAAGTGACCTGTCTTTATAGGTGATGGGATAAAAAAAATAGTCTCAATAACTTATTTTTTTTAATCTATCTACCAACATAGATAAACTATTTACAACAGTCTTTAATTCTTCTGTCTTGTGGTTTCATTGACACTCACATGAGATCACCTGTATAATTCACCTATGGGTTTGCCATCATGGGCAATATGATGATTGCTGTTACCTACTCATAGAATATTAGGGTTGGGAGGTACCTCAGGAAGTCATCTAGTCCAACCCCCTGATCAAACTAGGACCAACCCCAATTAAATCATCCCAGCCAAGACTTTGTCAAGCAAGGCCTTAAAAACCTCCAAGGGTGGAGATTCCCCAATCTCCCTAGTTATCCAGTTACAGTGCTTCACCACCCTCTTAGTGAAAAAGCTTTTCCTAATATCCAGTCTAGCCATCCCCACTACAACTTGAGACTGTTGCTCCTTATTCACTGAGAACAGACTAGTTCCATCCTCCCTGGAACCCTCTTCAGGTAGTTGAAGGCTGCTATCAAATCATCCCTCTTCTCACATCATCAAATAATATACAAAATATGTAGTTATAAATAGATAGTCAAAACTTTTAATCAAAGAATTGTCCTTAGTAACAAATTCAATATTTGGCCCCCAGCACTTGAATCATGAAATAAATATTTATGAACTGTACATTTTAAATTAATTTCAGCATATTTCCTTATGAAATGATAGTAGTCATGTACAGATTCTTTTAACAACTGTAGAAAGTTGATAGAAGATGATAAATTATGTTAGAGCACAGTCTAAGGCATTAGTTTAAGATTAACTAGGGAGATACTTCACTCAGAGTTGTTCCTCCCATATACATAGCTAGATTAATTATGTACTCTAAGAGGGAGACAGTGGATCTTTCACAGTTAAAGAAGTGACTATAAGGGAAACCTTTCAACTAAGGGGAAAAAGGAAACTGGTTTCAAAGACAGCTGAAAGATTTTGAGCAAGTGTGAAGAAGTGAGGGAGCCTCATTACTAGGGAAAATCAGACTGATTGAACTCCAATAACTCAAGTATACTTGGTAATTTTTATGACCAAAAATTAGGTTGAGTGGAATGTGTGAGGAACGGGAGCCATTATTATTTCAGATTCCTTTTTAGTAACATTAATAAGCCATTCATTATTTCACATCTGCTAATCTTTAAATAGGAAATGCTCTCCTTATTAATTGTGATCATGTCAGTTTGCATCCCTAACTGATGGAATTTTTTAGTGAGACCATTTATCATGAGGATTATCTGATGAACTTTCTGTGCCTGGAAAGTTCATTTAACAGCTCATTTACCATTATAAAAACACTCAGGTGAATCATGCGGTAAATGAATGTCTGGTGTCCCTTTTATACACCTCCAGCTTTACTTCTGGTAATAAGCAATGGTTCATTTGGCCTACAGTTCACATGCAAAATGAGTCTTTTCAATCATATTTTATATTGTTTGTTACAAGCTAGAAATTTACCTTGGAATTTTGGAAAAATGTGTTATTCTATCTGAT
>ML686006.1:6297349-6356804 GCA_007922175.1 Pelusios castaneus | reverse complement strand
TAGAAATTTACCTTGGAATTTTGGAAAAATGTGTTATTCTATCTGATATACTTTTAAATTTAAGTGCAAATCTTTCTTGATTTTTTTTTTTTTTTGCTTTACTCCAGATCAAGTACTTCTATTTTACAGTTCTGTAGTGTTTTGCTGCTAATTCTGAGCTAGAATATGCATAAAAATAAAGATTAATTGTCTTGTTTTACTAAAGTTCATCATTTTAAATACTTGGCTAAATTCACTCCTGGAATATCCGTTGACTTCATTATGATATTGTTTACCTTAATTCAGTGTCCTTGTGCCTATGCATTATGACACAGTCTTTAATTACATGATCACACACAATATTTTTCACAGATTCTCTGCCTCATTCAGTGCACAGGATGGACATGCTCTGGAGATGAATTGGAGTATGTAGTAAAGGAGGTTTTTGTGTGTCGGATCCAAGCCTTGTTTCTTGCATATATTGGGAGGTGTGTAATAAATGAATTGGGATTACAGGAAGAAGAAGGGGGGGGAGGTCTTAAGATTGGAAACAACGGCATGAAATCATGTAACTAAAGACTGTAGTGTAATGCATACATGCAAGGGAGCCAAATTAAGGTTGCACAGATAATCCTAATTACGACATTTCCTAACTTTTGAATTCATATTATACAGCTTGCCTGGGTGCCAGCAGAGGTGTCCCTGGAAACATAGATATGTCACATGGAAGCACAGTCTCTCATTTTCATTTCTAGGCCATACACTGGCCCTAAGCAGCTGGGGCAGCCATTACAATGAGTCATTGCAACCCTAGACTGATACATGATCATTTGCTCTGTAGGGGGTGGTGCATGTGGTGTCTGGGTATACTAAGAGCTGTGATATACTCAAAAGTGCTCAGTGAGGGTGGAATTTCTGGAGATTATAAAATTTAAACTCTAGCAAGTTTCTACTGAGCATGTACAAATTAAGATTTTTCAAAGGCTCACACTGTGGTCAAATTTGGCGGGATTTCACGGGATTGGCAAAAGACACATTGCGACAAAAAGGCCACCTCTTGTGAAGTTTCAAGTGCCTGCTCCAAACTATGGCACTGCTAGAGCATTTCAAAGAAAAGATTACCAGAATTATTTAGTAAGAGTTAAACAGTGCATTTCCCCCTGCTCTCGATCTTAGAAACATCTGGACCATTTGAACTGAAGTTTAGGAAAACCATTCAGCCTGAGGCAGACACTTGAGATGGAAAAATTCAGCCCAAATGCAAAGTTATAAGCAATATTAAAGTAAATTCTTATAATGTGAATTGTCAGGCAACCTTAATAATAAATAGTGCTACCGTCCCCACCTATAATGTATGGTCCCCATAATCAGGACTCCTTTTATTCTCTTCTTGCCTTGGTCACTGACTTGTTCTTGTATGTCATAGTTTGACTCTCTGTCCATGCCAAACTATCCCAGTTACAGACAGTGGAAGTGCCAAAGTTGGACGCCTCCTGTATGAAAGGGGGGCATGTTGATAGTACATTTTCTTACAGTCTTCAGTTTCTCCTGTGTAGTGAAGAACAGTCTTATCTGTTGACCTCGAGGTGAACCTCAAGGCATGCTCTCTTTACTCATGCTTTTTGAGAGAAAGGGGTATTTAATAAAGGCAGATATTTTCAGATATTGTGAGGATGTTATCATTATTTCCATGTTTATTTTCTGTTTTCTTGGATGGGAGGCTGTTTTTCACTATATATTTAAAATTGCCTTTTTATTTTAAATTATTTTTATTGTAAATCCAAAGAAATCTGAAACCTGCCTATAATAGTACTTCCCTAAGGTGCTATGAGAGGTAATTTATATTTGTAAAGCTCTTTGAGATACTTTAATGAAAATGTTACTGCTCTCAAGATTCCAAGGTGATAGGCACATTAAAATTGTGTTGGCTATTTATGTAAATCATTGGGGTGATGTACGGGTCCCCACATGTAAAGGCAGTTGCACAATCCACATTACTAGTATCAAGGAAATACTCAGGTACTATGGTGATGGGCACCCATATGAGGACCTGGAAGGAGAGATAAATAGATGGGGCATACACACCTCTTAATTCTCTTGTGATACTGAAGAGAAATATTCAGTGTTCTATTCTTCATTACTGGAAGGAAGTTATATTTTTCTTGGACCATCTATAAAACATTTTTGTTTTATAAAGTTCCTTACATGTGATTTGTATCTGAGCCAGAAGTAAACCCTGTAATTTAACATTTTTTTAAAAACTGAACATCATAACAAATGTCGAGCAAGACTTGCAGAATAATTGCACTATTAACCCTAATCCCAGAATGTACATTTGAAAAGAGTTTGGATTCCAAATGTCATCATTTACAAAAGTTGATGAAACATACTCAATGTGCTTTTTAAGAATTAAGCAAGCTTTGATGATGATAGCTGGTGTTATGAGTTCAGCAGTTAAATCTGTAGAATTGTTACTGAGAAAGATCATCTTTTCTTAACCAATATTACTTCATACTTTTGGTTTGTTTGGGTTTTTTTAAACTGTAGACCCATCTGCTCCACCAGCTCCAACTAATCTCAGAATTGCCAACTCCACTACAAATAGTGACGGAACTGTAACTGTAAAGATTGTTTGGGATCTCCCAGAAGAACCTGATATCCCAGTGCATCACTACAAAATCTTCTGGAGCTGGACAGTCAGCAGCAAGTCTGTCATTCCAGCGAAGAAGAAAAGAAGGAAGACTACTGATGGGGTAAGGCATAAAACTGAAAAATGAGGCTCCTACTCATTTATGGTATAATATGTTATGACATGGTATAACATATCAGTCATGGTATATTGTATATTAAAACATGTTTCTGTACATGTAACATGTAAAAAAACAAAACTGCACTGCACCAAATAAGTGTGATGTCAAATAAGTAAATATGATCAAAAGGTATATCCTGATTTATAGCCAATGTTGTTTTTAGAAATAAGCACTGCTATTGTTCTGTAGATGCTCATTGAAGTCAAGTGGAGGAGTAAGTGTTAATTGATAGTAGAACTGAGTCCATAGAGGGAAATATTTTAAGTGTCTACATCATAGATAAATTGGAATCTGTTGTAGATGTAAAATTGACATGTAATACATGTTATTTGTCTAACATAAGGCTTGTTTTATTGGAAGCCTCTGAATGACGGAATGCTCATTTAATAAATGTCATCAGTAGCAAATTTCTTTCATTATATCGAGTGATCTCTGGAACTGATGTTTTGTCATATCTGATGGTTTAGTTTTCATGTAGGTCCAAGATAATAACAAAAGTCTTTTAAAATAATCCTTCTGTACTATCATGCTGAAATATTTACATAGTAAAAAATTGTCAGCTTCTGAATTATTACATAACAGTCTGGTTTAATGAAAAAAAAAAACTAGCTTCTGTGATCCCCCTGGGTCACTGTATTTTATTTTTACAATGGGTAACAGAAACAGAAATAATTAAAGGCTAGATCAGACTCTTGTCTTAGTTACTTCAAGGGCAATATATTACAGTCCTGATTCTCCGATACTTCTGAGAGCCTAAGTGATTCCAGCTCTGATTCTCAGCCACCTGGCCCTGGTAGAAGTGAGAACAACAAGAGGCTACTCTAATTTCCTCTACAACATAAGATCAGGCATAGTGGAACTCTGTTCCCTGGAATCACTCCCTGCTACGCTACTGATATATCCCCGATTCCCCTCACATGGGGGTTGGGGGACAACAGAGTCCCAGATTTCCTACAAGGATTGCTCACAAGGTATTTCTAGCCATGTTTTATATGATATAAAGTGCAGTTAGTGGACTTTTGCCTTGTGTTCTCTTCAAGTAAAGATTCACTTTCAAAGCCCCATGGTAAAAACACATAGAAAGGGAAGGTAGCTTTCCATGGTATCTCTGCTTTCTTAGAGCCGCTGTGTATTCCACAGGGTGACATGGGAACAGAGCTGGCATAAGGTAGTGAACTCTGCAGTTTTCAGGTAAAGTACCGCAAGTCAGAGATCTTTAAGTAAAGAGGCCTCAATGCATGGTATGCCGTGAATCTGTCCTTTACATCACAAAAGGCAGGAAATTCTAAATAGAACTGTATGCTTAGTGTTATTTTAACACCATTTTAGATGTATGAGTAGGATGTTTATTACCCCAAGATGTGTTAAGAAGAGATAATAAATAATTCTTGCTCATATGTAGCACTTTTCAACAGTAGATTTGAAAGCACATTCCAAAGGACTTAGTATCATTATCTCAGTTTTCCATCATATAAAGTTATACTTTTTTATGTTAGTAGGTCCAAATTCTGGGCTTAAGATGTGTTCAGAGCTCTCATTGAAGCCTATGACAACCAAGCACAGACATAGCCCTAGAATACCATTCCTTTTACTCTGAGGAGAACTATGTCACTGTACTTCGTTCTTTCCCAGGGTACTGTGAAAGCTATCCAGTGATAATAGTAAAGAGGGAAATTCCTGATCTAACTTCACTGTAGTCAGTTCTAATCACTGATTCATTGACTATTAGAACAGCTTTTCTTAAAAATAAATAAATAAATAAATTAATTAATTAAAGATTGTACATTCCTGAATTAATCACATTTCTAGGAATGGAGAGGTGTATTCCTTTTATTTGATAAGATTGCTCAGCCATTTTTTTTTAACCACCTTTGCTTTTAGAAGTAACCCAATTCATGCTTTTTTCTACATGAAGTCAATGGAGTCGCCAGCAGAGAATTTGGCTACAATATTTAGAAATGAACATTGCTACTACATGAATTGGAGAAATCAAAAGACTTAATCAATTTTATAAATATATCGGAAAACAAACCAAGTAGTGGTTGTTAATTTTCAAAACGTTTAGATGTAATATAGTTTTGTCTGTTAAATATGACACTATGGCTGCGTCTACATTGGTAAATTAAGTCGACTTAAGCTTGCTTAAGTCAACTTAATGTACCCCGCATCTACACTACAGTTTCCTTAAGTCAACTTAAGCAGCTTGCTTAAGTCGATTTAAGGAAAATAAAGTCGACTTTATTAAACCTCCTTTCAACTAGACCTAAGGCATAATTTGACTTTTTAAAGTCGAATTAAGCCAGTGTAGACGTGGGGAATGCCCTCCCTGCTGGGGGGGCACAGAGGGAGCTTGGCATGCCCCCCAAAGGGCAGGGCAGAGCCCTGTGTGGCGCAGTCTGGATTTAGGGAAGCATTTATGATATTATTTTCTATTCATATCTCATAAATGCTATAATCCATAGGAACTATGTCATGTTTAGTATCCATAGAAAGGTAGTAATTTGCTGGGAATGATTATATAGTTTATGTCTAGGAATTGTATTTGTATTAGAAGTTAGGAATTTGGTGTTATATCTATACTTTAACTTGTGTGATTCTGGTGAAATGCCCTAGGCAGCGTCATACCCTCCCCACATGCCCTGCCAGGGTCCCTGTCCCGCTTTGCCGCATTGTACACAAGGGGTGCCCCCCCCGCCACCGTGGACCTGCCCAAGGTCCCCCTAGCCCCTAGAAGTCGACCTAGGCATCCAGTGTTGATGCTCTAGGTCGACTTTGTAAGTTCCCCTTTAAGTCGACTTTAATTTCAAGTGTAGATGCACTAAGTCGACTTAAAATTACAAGTGTAGACATAACCTATATGATTAACATATCTCTCCTGTTTGACACAAGAAAGCTAGACAAGGAAACAAGGTATTCAGATTAAAAACACAGAGTAAAACTTGTGCCTGGCAAAATGTGAAATGGGTGCATTTTTAGAAACAAGTAAATAAATTCAAAGAAATTCGGAAAGATGGGGGTCTCTTGTGTTCAGTTTCATGGGACTTGCTTTGCTTTGCAGATTGTTTGTTGAAGAATGAAAATCCAGTTCACATTATTCTCCATGCAGTGTCACGTTGCCCTCTTCCCCCCATTTCTTTTCCTTCTATAACAAAAATCAAAAGCACCCTTGTTGATTTTTCAGCCACAACAGAAGCAAACAGAAAAATATTGGTTAATATACTGAACAATATGTTCTAGCTGTCTTCAGACTAGCAGTCTCTAGACAAAGCTTCCTGTTGCTTAGTTAATCCAGTCTGTCCAGGAACTGGGGAATACAAAGTTTAGATTTTGCTGGCCAAATTCTTTTTGGCATCAGAAAACTTGTTATACATATACAAAGAAATTTAGTCTTGGCTTAAACAGCTGATGCCTTTATTTACTAAAGACAGGCAAGTTCTGTAGACAATACTAAGTTTAGAATTTTAAAAACGGAGTCCAGATAAAAGAGAGCATGAAGTAAATATCAAAGAAAAAAGCAAGTTGAGTTCTGGTAAGATTTATGCATGAGTCTTTCCCCTTCCAACAAGAGTTTTGTGTGCCTAGGACAACAAGCCTGCTTCTAATTTAATAAGAGCCATAATCCCATAACTGTTCTGCATATGTATTTTCTTTCATTATAGTCCCAAAATTATGTGGTCCTGGAGGGACTCCAGCCCAACAGCAACTACATGGTGGAACTGCAGGCAATAACATATTGGGGACAAGTACGACTGAAAAGCGCCAAGGTGTCTCTCTATTTCAGCTCAACTCAAACAACTATTAATAGTAAGTAGCTGCATCCAAATTCCTCGTACCCGCTGTTTTAATTGACGATTTCTCTGATTTCAAAAAAATTCACGCATTGTAGGTGGCTATACTGAAGACCTCTGTGGTCTTGGTCAGGTAAATTCATTTTTCTGTCTGTTTCCTCATTTGTAAATTGAAAATAATAAGTCTTACCTACCTCACTCATTTTGAAAATTACTTTAAAAGATGAAATATGTTAAGCACATGCATATTTATACAATCAGAGCCATCGTGTTATATCAGCGCTAAAATCCCTCCAAATACACACAAAATCTTCCAGTAAATAGAACAGAAACAACTCTGAGACCTCTGGCTTAACTATACAGTTTTCACTTGCAAAAGTTTTTAAAATGTTGGCAACTTTGAGTAGCCCATAAATTTAGACCTTAGCCCAATTTTATATATCCTGTGAATTCTCACAAAGGATTGATACTTCTACTAGGATCTTAAAATAGAAAACACTGCCTATCATTGATGAGACGTTAACCCCAAACTTGTATCACATGCATAACACCTATCTTCAAAATGAGGTCTTGAGTTTTTTCTTAAACTAAACTCACATGTTAAACGATACCATAGAAAAATTCCTCAAATCCCAAGAGGCCTATGCTGTGACACTCAATCTTAGTTAAATACTCTTTGAATAATAATTTGTCTAAGGTAAAGATCAAAATTGATCTGCCTTTGCAACTGCTGATGTGTTACCTGATTAACCAAATACAACCAATGGTGATTATTACAGTTTTCAGGATTAGAGCACAGTTTCCAAAGTTTGCCATTTTACCCATCTTTGCCCTTCCCATTTTTCATTCCTTTCACTTCAGTTTCCCTTTTCTATTGCAATCAAAATGAAAATTAATTGCAACCATTTTCCTCTTATGTCATTCTGTAGTCCAGTGCTGAATATGCTGATTGCTAATGCAGTTGGATCATTTTGCAACTTCGTTGGATCAGTCTGTGTTGGATGCAAATAATATATTTGATATATACATACATATAAAAGATGACAACTATGCAAGAACCCCATTATAAGCAATGGTGCCCTTCTTTTTCTGTAGCGGGAGGGAGAGACAGAAATGAGCTTCCTTTCCCCCCTATCTGCAATACCACACACATAATTTTGATATGAAATAAGTTGGTTTAGATATAACCACAAGGATTATTTTGCTACCTTTCTCCAAATGCTTAGGCTAGATTTGGTTCTGGAAGTGTGATTGCTGTGAAGACAAAGAATTTGTATTTGGTGTGTGTATATGAGTGGGTGCGGAGATGGGTTTAAAAATGGTTTGGTATGCCTCAGACCTGCCAGTCCCAAGCACTCAAAAATTATTAGACAGGTTCTGAAAGCAATCAGATTATTTAAAAAAAATCATTTGATTAATAGCAATTATTTGAGAGGTTGTTCTTTCCCTTCTGTTTTTGAGCTGTTAGAGTTCATATTTTTAAACTTTTCTCCACAACCATGAGCGCTAGAAACTTAGACCCAGATCCGCAAAGCAATTTAGGTGCCTAACTCCTATTGATCATCAATGCCTTTGAAGACCTTGGCCTTACTTTAAAAAAAAAAAAATGAAAGCAGAAATTTTCACATGATTTTATTTAAAAGCCTTAGGATCATAATATGAACAAATATTGTGTAAAATCATGGGAAGAGGTAAAACTGAGGCCCACACAAACATGCTAAGGCTGACTCTGGATGAAGTTAGCAAAGCACTGGAAATTAAGGGCTTGGTTATTGCTTGTCTTATAGCAAAGATATGAATTCAGGACTCCAAAGATGAAATGATCTGAATTATTGTCCTATCTTTCCCTTGATGCAAGGCTCTTAAGTAGTAATATTTGAAATGAGCAAAACTCTAAGGCTATGTCTACACTGGCAATTTTAAGTCGACTTAAGGAGGCTTAAGTCCACTTAAATTAAGCCACATCCACACTAGGCTTTCATTAAGTCGACTTAAGAAATTCCTTAAGTCGACTTAATGAAAGCTTAAGTCGACTTAATAACTACCACTCGTTAGGTTGACTTAAGCCTCCTTAGGTCAACCTAAGCCCAGTGTGGACGCATAAGTCCACTTTGTTAAGTCAACCTAAGGGCAGTTAGGTCGACTTAACAAACTGGACTAAGTCGACTTAGTATTGCCACTTATTAAGATGATTTCAACAAGGTCAATTTTAAGTCGACTTAAAGTCGACCTTATTAAAGTCAACTTAACAAAAGTCGACTTAACTTTTCTAGTGTAGACATAGCCTAAGAAAACTGCTCTGAGATTTCTTATGTGTTCATCATCATCATCATCATTATTCACAATACTGAAATTCTGGTTAAAATGTTTTTAAAACGAACCCCAAATATGTAAGACTTAGCAGATTTGTTCCAGTTAATAATAAGCAGATTTTGATGATAAAACTAATCAAGTGACCTTGAATTAAAGTAGAAAACTTCACAGCATAGTCTTAACCATGTAGACTATCAATATCATGATGCATGAGCAAGTGGTTTGAATACAGAATTGAGAATCAGGGATTAAAAGTCCTGTCTCTGATTGAAGCTCACTGAGGCTATGTCTACACTTGTTAATTTAAGTCGACTTAGCATGTCCACACTTAAATTTTAAGTCGACTTAGAGGGGACCCAACAAAATCGACCTAGAGCATCCACACTGGATGCCTAGGTCGACTTCTAGGTGTCAGGGGGGCACTCCTTGCCAAGTGCCAAGGGGCTCAGTCTTCGCCGCAGTGTACCTTGGTACAATGGGGCAAAGGGGGACAGGGACCCGGGCAGGGTGGGCAGGGCTCTGCCCTACCCTTTGGGGGGGCATGCCAGGCTGTCGCTGTGCCAGCCACCCTGGCAGGGAGGGCAGTAGGGAAGCCCTGGAGCCCCCTAAGTCGACTCAAAGTCGACTTAGGGCTACTCCACGTCTACACTGGCTTAAGTCAACTTTCTAAAATCGACTTAAGCAGCAAGTTGACTTAAAAATAGGTTTTATAAAGTCGACTTAATTTTTCTTAAGTCGACTTAAGCAGCTGCTTAAGTCAACTTAAGGAAAGTGTAGTGTAGATGCAGAGTAAATTAAGTCGACTTAAGCAAGCTTAAGTCGACTTAATTTGTAAGTGTAGTTGCACCCTGAGTGACTTCAGGCATCAAATATCTTTATACCTCACTTTCCTCATCTATAAAACAGACATAAGAACATGTACTTTTCTACTTCAGAGGACTCTTATTAATTGGCTACATCTCTTAAGAGTGTTAAATTTCTCTGATGGAAGTTGGTATATTAATGCTATGAATTAGTATTTATTGTTGTTGTTATTAATTTCCACAGTCATTGGGGATATCATGATCTCTCTTCCACTGGTGTAAATCTGGAGTAATTTCTTTTTGCTTAGTGGATTCAGACTGGTTTCACTAACATCAGAATCTGACTCACTGTTTTGGGCACTGTGTTGTTATATCACCAGTGCCCAAAAGTACCAGAGTCTGTGTTGCACTGAGCCTCTGCAGTCTCACAGCTGATTTTGCTAACAGGAAAGGCAAGGGAGGGTGGAGCTTTTGCTTCATTTTTCTTTTCTACCCTCTGACACTTTGATGCCTCCAGACTCCAGTGCAGATCACAAAACTTTTTCCAACAGGAGTTCACTTATCTTAAATTCCACATTGTGGTGTCATCCATTTCTGTTAACTTCAACAGCACCTCTTTCTAATCACCACAACTAGCTTTAAATTATCTTCTACATCTTTGTTGGGGTAGTCTAATCTCTCCTTAACTCTTTTACCAGAAAATAGACGGGATTATATTTCTGATATTTAAATGTCTGATTTCTTTGTAGTCATGATGTGTTTCATATTGCTTTGGTGATTTTTTTTAGGCTATTGCTTTGACTTGTTTGTTTGTTTTTGTTTGTTTGTTTTTTGTTTTTTAAACTCAATGTGACAAAGCAGTACTTTTGGTTGGCCTCAAACTTTCTGTCAGATCTTTGGTAGAGTTCACCCTAGTGGATTTGCACATAAATATTCAAGAACATTCATTTAATTAAAGCCTGTGATTTAATTTTGACCACAAATCAGTTCAGTTCACTTTGACTCACAACTCCTTATTAATCTTTTCATGAGCAGTTGCATGAGCAACTTTTATGCACGTGTGAGGATATTCACAGAAATCTAACGTCTCATAAATGCTTGCATTAATATTATGATTATGTAGGGACAGGCAACCTCTGACACACGAGCCGATTTGGAGCAGCACATAGTGCCTTCCGTGGTGCTACTGAAATTGCTGCCCCTCCCACCGAAAGCTGCTCTGGGTGGCTCCTTTCGGAAATGTGCCTGAGGAGGGGTTCCCAAGGTACCACACAGAGCGGCTTCTCTCGGAGCTGGGGTGAGGGTCCCCGGGCATGCCATGGAAAGCAGTCTCCCAGAGCAGTTTCTTTTGGCGGTGTGCCTAGGGATGGGTCCTTTCGGTGGCATTCCTGAGTCGTTTCTGTTCCAAACAGCTTTTTTCTTCAGCATGCATGGGAAACACCCGCCTCCCCACTCCAGCTGTGGCTATCACCAAATTTTTGGGCAGCAGCTGCTTTTTTTCAGTAGAGGGAGGCCACTAGCACTGGCTGAGGGTCAGGGAGGAGGGGCCAGCACAGAGTTTGGCAAAGGTTGCTGACCCATAGTCACTTCAGTATAGCTACACCAATTTACGTTAACTGAAAAGCTAGTTCAGACATTTTGCAATGTTTGAATATGCATATTTTATAGATTGTACTAAATTTCATAGGTGCTGTTGTATATTAAAGTAATCAGTATGTAATATGCCAGAAATAATATCTGTTCCAGCCCATTTATTCTCATACTGTCCAGCATACACCACAGTATAATATTCAAAGCCTCTTGTAATTTGGTTGTCAACTGTATTATCCCTTCCTTCTATTTGCTGGTGTTCTACTCACAATTCACTCAGAAGAGATAAATGAAAATTGATGAAATGTTAAGATTGGATGTTTTTCTTAAAATATACTCTCTAGGAATTATTTTGGAGAAGTCTAACAATAGTCCCTTTTCATCGATAAATCTAAGAAAGTAGAGCTATATTTCATTGGGAATTAGGAGCTTAATTCCCTTACCAGCCTCCGTCCAATGACAGGGTATATCATAATGCTTGATTCTGAAGGAGATATTAATTTACAGAGTATTTTGCTAAATAAATATTATAATTTCTCACTACCAAAGAGACACTTTTCAAGGATCTTAAAGAGACAAGATGGGTGAGTTAATGTCTTTTTGGACCAATTTCTGTTGGTGAGAGAGACAAGCTTTCAAGTGCTTTTCAGATCTTCTTCAGCCCTG
Source organism: Pelusios castaneus (assembly GCA_007922175.1). NCBI lineage: Eukaryota > Metazoa > Chordata > Testudines > Pelomedusidae > Pelusios > Pelusios castaneus. Next base: position 6,344,855 of record ML686006.1, on the reverse strand, counting down.
TGTAGCTTGGAAGCTTGTCTTCTTTCACCAGCAGAAGTTGATCCAATAAAAGGTATTACCTCCCGCACCATGACTCTTTAACAGCCTGTGGCGAACACAGCTACAACAACTTTGCAAACAACTTTGAAAGGATGATAAATCAAATGTCACCTATCATGCCATATATTGGAGCATGCCTCCTAATCTTGACAATCTTTTTGGCTCCTCAGTTTCAACTAGGTAACCAACTACAGAAAACATAGGACTTGATCCAAAGCACAGTAAGATAATAGAAGTTAATGGAAAGACTTGTGAAACATACAACATGAATAGCTTTTTCTGAATTGATAGCTATGTAGGGAACATTTTATTCAAGGACCTGATTGTACCCAAGAATGGACTGACTGACAGAGGAAAGCACAAGGCGTGCACCTGTAAACTAAAACACACCTTATGGGTCCAGAGTTTGTTTTTCCTTCTTTGTTACACTTTACAATCTACTTATACCATGTCATGATAATCGTCACAATATAGAAATCTTTCTTCATGTGTGCATGTGTGTGTATAAGGAATACAATTATCCACACATAGTGATTGCTTGATTTTTCTTAAAAGAAGGAAAGGAATAAGTTGGCTAAGGAAAGGAACAAGGCATTAAAACCTTATTTGATGAACATGAAGCAATTAGTGCTTTACTTGAAACTAGCTGTAAGTAAGGCAGAACCTTCCAATATACATTTTACTTCATTATTTTAATGAATAAATGAAACCTGAGTCCCTTCCTGCAATATGTTGTTGATTCTTCAGCAGCTTCTTGACCATTTGCATCTTTACCTTGCATTCAAGTACTGGAATTAATTAAAAACAACATGTTCCATAATCAGATGCAAATATTGTCCTCTAAACTGGAATCTGCATGTGTCAGGTAGTGAAAATGTTGATTCAATGCTTCTATTCAATACTGTTTTTAAACTGAAGAAGTCTAGGGAATATTCAGATTATGTTTCTAAATACTGATGTGTGTTAGTATGCTATTTCATTATACCAAAGGCATATTTACTTCATTGTAGTACCCACACCTTGTAGGTTAGATTGTACTTGCAGGTTTGTATGTATTTACTTCCATATGAAAATAAAGCACCCAAAAAGAATCACAACTGTAATGCCCATTAGAATATCACAGTATCAACAGTTCTTGCTTCATGGGTTATAAATAGAGTAGAACATGAAGGGAATACAGAACTGGAAAACTCTGACATTAAAAATAGATTTCAAAAAAAGTTATCCTGAAAACTGAAAGAATATTAAAGAATTAATTTGTTTCATTATCTTTTATGTTTTGTTTATTCTTTGCATTTATTTCACTCAGCTTGGATAATGAAACAAGAATAGTTACTATCTAGTAAGTTTCACTTGCTGACTCTCAAATGCAGTTAGCATAATCTTTCAATGTTTAGGTTGCACTGTATTAAACTAAGAAATTTCCTGATGGTGTTGTATGTTGCAGAAGAAAAGACCTCTCCAATTGGGAAAAGCCGGAAAGGACTAACTGATCCTCTTCCACCCTTTCAAAGAAGGAGACCAGCTCGTCTTCTTGAAATTGGAGCTCCTTTCTATCAGGACAATCAACTTCAGGTCAAAGTCTACTGGAAGAAGACAGAAGGTTTGTTGAAAGTTCTCTCTTTAAACAGGGATCCACCTATCTCAGAGGTGGAGAATCTCTCACACTGATATGTTTACAATGAATCCCATCAAGCAGTTCTGCCCCCAAATCTTCTAGGCTATGTCTACACTTACAAAGTTAAGTCGACTTTGTTAAATCGACTTAACAAGGTTGACTTTAAGTAGACTTAAAGTCAACTTTGTTAAGTCGACTTAACAAATTGGCTACACTTTAAGTCGACTTTGTTAAGTCGACTTAACAGCAGAGATAGCCGTTATATTGGCTTTAAGTCGACATAATAAAGTTGACTTAGCATTGATCCCTGTCTACACTGGCCTTAAATCGACTTAAGGAGTCAACTTAAGGCTTAAGTTGACTTAAAAGGAGGTGTTATTAAGTCGACTTAAGCTTTCCTTAAGTTGACTTCAGGAAATGCTTATGTCGACGTAAGAAAAGCCCAGTGTGGACGCAGGTTTGTTTAGGTCGACTTAAGCCTCCTTAAGTCGACCTAACTTGCCAGTTCTTCCAGGGGGGGTCTGGCTGGTAAGACAGTACACAGAGAGAATACACATCTCCTTTGTGTTGAGGAGCAGTGATCTATCTTGGTATGTAAGTAGGGGCTTTTGGGTATCAGCTGGCGGGTGAGGGGAAAAGTAATGACTTGGTTCTAGAGACCAAAATTTGTGGGCAGTAATAACAAGTAATAACAATTGAAGTATTCCTGTCCCTGTTCTCCTACATTTTCTTAAAGTCCCCTTTGAAATATTTTGTGAAGGGGGGTCAGAATTTGGCCTCATTCCCTTACTCATGCATAACTCCCTGCATCTAAACTACAGTTTCCTTAAGTCGACTTAAGCAGCTTGCTTGCTTAAGTCGACTTAAGGAAAATAAAGTCGACTTAATTAAAATTAAGTCGACTTTATAAAACCTGCTTTCTAGTAGACCTAGAAGCCAGTGTAGCCGTGGGGCAGCCCTAAGTCGACTTAGGGATACCCCAGGGCTACACCAGTGCCCTCCCTGTGGGGGGGGGCACAGGGGTAGCCTGGCATGCCCCCCCACCTGGCAGGGCAGAGCCCTTCCCACCCTGCCCCTATGCCCTGCCAGGGTCCCTGACCCCCTTTGCCCCACTGTACCTAGGTACAATGGGGCAAAGGCTGAGCCCCCTGGCATTTGGCAAGGGGTGCCCCCCCTGCTCCCGAGGACCTGCCCTAGGACCCCCTAGCTCCACAAAGTCGACCTAGAGCATCCAGTGTGGACACTCTAGGTCGACTTTTTAAGTTCCCCTTTAAGTCGACTTTATTTTTAAGGGTGGACACACTAAGTCGACCTAACTAAGTCAACTTTAAGTCAACTTAGTTAAAGTCGACTTAAATACACAAGTGTAGACATAGCCTCTGTGCCTGCAGCTTGCGGCAGAGGCAATACCAAGGCTGTGAGCCCCACAGCACTTTAAATCTTGGAAAAAAATAAACATAGCTGTTGGATGCAACAAGGCAAACTCATTAGAAACTGTGCTTAGTCTGAAAATGTTGGGCAGATTTCACCATCATCTGCCACCCTCACCTTCAGATTGGCATTTTAAAAAGGCAGGAGCAAGCTGTCTGTGACACCAAGAGACACAGAACAGTAGCAGCCCATGGATCTAAATTAGGTGATAATTATCCTCACAGACAGCCCAGCCCAGCTTTGGAAGTTCCAGGTTACCAGTTAGGTCTACATCAGCTGTTACAAATACTGTGAATGGGTTTCTTACCAAATCCAGGGTTGCACTTTTCTAGGTCCTGCTTTTTCCCTTCTGAGGCTATGTACACACGATCAAATTAAAGTGCAACATGGCAATAAAGCTATAAAAAACACGTGACCTTTATTGCGGGAGAGCGCGTACACACGTCGCTCTTTGCAACACAACAGAATTCTTTGCAATATCGCGGTGTAGCGCAATGAATTCTGGGCACCTATCCCATAGTTCAATTTTCCCTGAATCGGCGCTTGGAATCCTGGGATGAAGGAAAGGAACGCAAAGCGCCATGGGTAAACTCTGTTTCCCATGGTGCACTGTGTTCCCCTTGCGTCTTCCTCGTTGCCAATAGCAACTCGCGCCTATTTTCAACAGTGCAGTGCCGCACTACTTGAGAGCAATCACAATTGCGACAGCATGGATCCTGCTCTGATCTCCACTGTCACCTTCAGCATTCTAAATACATCTCAGCTGGTTGCTCAGTACGCAATGAGCTCCGAATCAGACGAGGACGCTGAGGAGCAGGGGCTGATCGATGCCCTGCAGAGCAACAGCACCGCATTGCTCAGCTCCTTCACCGATCATCTGCACATGGTGCAATGCCATTTCTGGTCATGAGAGATGAGCACTGAGTGGTGGGATCGCATTGTTATGCAGCTGTGGGATGATGAGCAGTGGGTACAGAACTTTCGAATGCAGAAAGCAACCTTTTTGGAACTGTGTTCAGAGTTGGCCCCTGCTCTGCGACGTAAAGACACCAACATGAGGTCAGCCCTAACCGTGGAGAAGCGTGTTGCGATAGCTGTCTGGAAGATGGCGACTCCTGACTCCTACTGGTCGGTTGCAAACCAGTTTGGAGTCGGGAGGTCCACCGTCGGATTAGCCCTCTCACAAGTGTGCCGAACCATCAATCGCGTTCTGCTATGGAGGATGGTGACATTGGGCAATTTTCTTGAGATGGCTTTGCTGCCATGGGATTCCCTAACTGCGGGGGAGCTATAGACGGCACACATATCCCGATTTTGGCTCCAGACCATCACATATCCTGATTTTTGTCCAGAAATAATTGTGATTTACACTCTCAATAGAAAATGAGTAGTAGCATATCTGTAATTGTATGGTTATATATTGTCCCCATGTATTTCACGTAATGCACATGGGGACAGACAAGCAGAGCTGTGGAGAAGTGCATAACAAAGTCGATGTAAATTAAGTTCCCCTCATCCATTTCCTGCAAGGGAGGGGCTAAGTCACCGAGTGGGGGTGGAAGTGGTTCGAAGAAAGAAGCAAATACACTTCGATGGACAGTAAATGCTATGTGTGGGGATGCAGGAGATGCTACGCATGAAAGGGGCATGGTGCCTGGGGTGGGCCTGGGTCAGCCATGGAAGCTCCAAAAAGCTGCCGATGCTGTAGTCTGAAACTCAAATCACCACAAGGGCCACATGAGGACTAGGATATCACTGAAACCTTTTCATACCAGAGTTTTTAAAATCCTGAAGGGCCCCCACTTTATTTAATTAAAATTAAATTAAACATTAATTAATCAAATTCAAAGTAATGTAAATAAAATCAATTAATTGGGTTTAATTAATTGAATATGAATGAATTTTTATTTAAAATTAAATTTTTAAAAGTTTTAGTTTAGAAAGAAAGAAAGAAAGAAAGAAAGAAAGAAAGAAAGAAAGAAAGAAAGAAAGAAAGAAAGAAAACTGGGCAGAGCCCCCCACAGGGACCCATGGAGTCTCCCCCAGCCTGGGCCTCCATGTGAGCACTCCTCACAATCCCAGACTCCCCTCCTGCCAGCACACCTCTGCCTTGACTTGGTTCCAGGTGCTGAGTCTGCCTGCTCCAGTCACCTGGCCCACCGCACTCCCCCGCCGCTTCAGGCGAGGGCTCTGCCTGGTATGGTGAGCAGCCCAGCGTGGTGCGGCTCCAAGGCAGTGGCAGGTTCCTCCCCGGCTGCCTGGCAGTGACAGCCGAGGCCCCGAGGTGGGGGGAGGGTTGGCGCAGGGGACATGGCGTGGCCCGGAAGCACTGCTGATGGTGCCAAGCTCAGCTCGATCAGCAGCAGGACCCGAGGTGGGAGGCAGGCGGCCGCAGCCCAGCTGCCAGCTTTTAGCTGGCGGGGACACTGGCCACTTGAAAAGCTGGCCAGGGGTTGGGAACCCTTGAATTCCGGGTCTTCTTCCAGGCCACAGGAGATATGGCCCATGGGCCATGTGTTTGAGACCCCTACTATAGAAGTTTGGCTTAGGGATTGTAGGTGATGACCAGTGGCATTCTGTTGTTTTCTTTCTTGGGCTTCTCCTGTAGTAGCTGACTTCTGGCTACCCATCTGTCTCTGTCAATCTATTTCTTCACTAATGCAGGTGTGTATTATAATTTTAAGAATGCTTGATAGAGATCCTGAAGGTGTCTGAATTGGCAGTGGTTGGTTGCAAGTGCTTTGGAGGACGGGATTAAAATTCAAAATGATCTGAACAAATTGAAGAAATGGTCTGAAGTAAATAGGGTGAAATTCAGTAAGGAGACAGACAAAGTATTCCACTTAGGAAGGATCAATCAGTTCCACATATAAAATAGGAACAATAGGTTTTCTACATACAAAATGGGAAATGACTGCCTAGGAGGGGGTCATAGCTGATCACAAGCTAAATATGAGTTAACAGTATAACAGTGTTGCAAAAAAAAAAAAATCCAACACCATTCAGGTATATATTAGCAGGGGTGTTGTAAGCAAGACACAAGAATATTTTCTTTCGCTCTATTCTGTGATGATTAGGCCCCAACTGGAGTATTATGTCTAGTATTATGTCTAACACCACGTCAGGAAAGATGTGGACAAATTGGAGAAAATCTAGAGAAGAGCAACAAAAATGAGTTAAAGTCCAGAAAACATGACCTGTGAAGGAAGATTGAAAAAATGGCAGGGGTGTTTCAGTGCTGGTCCTGTGGTTGGTTCCCTGGAGGCCATCCACACAAAGGCTCTCGACTTACTGCAAAAGTCTGGAGGATTTTAAGGGAATGAGATGATGGTGATGATGATGCCATCCGTGCAGACGCAAACCAGCCGATCACAACCCCACACAGGAAACCTCCCTCTGTGGCACTTTCAGAAGAGCTGTGGGCCAAGGAAAGAGAAGCATAATGCACGGAAGATTGCACTACCTCCTTCCACAGCCCTCAGATGGGAATCCACCAGACTTCTGTTCTGTCCCTCCCAGCATGTGTAGGGGATAATACAACACATTATTTTCCAAGTTTTTGGATTTAATGTACCCTCCAATACATATTTCTATTTATGCTGGCAAATCATTTAGCTGGTTTGAGTGCACTTTTAGAGCATCTAATTTATATATATATACATGTCAGTGCATGCAACAGGTTGGAAGGCAAGATTGACTTCTCCGGTCCTGATCTTCTTTTTCATGAGCCTCCTTCTGTATGCCCCATTAACTTCACTAAATTTAGGGCATGGCAGAAATGTGGATCTAGTCTTCTGTATTAAAATAAATCACCTTTTGCAATAATATTTGGGCGGAATGCCTTTTTATGATGACAATAATACATGCACTTCAGGATGTTTGTTACAGGAGTAATTCCACACCTCAAGTTGTGCAAAGCACTTAGCAAACACCCATCATTTTACTCAGCATAATTAACACAAAAGTATATAGTAATTAGACAGATAAGTGGTTTCTTGTTCAGAAGAAAAACATGCCTTTTATTTGCTCCTTTGGACACAGGACTGAGATTAGAGAAACACCATAAACAGCATGAATTCAACTTTTGTCAATGAAAAGAAGAACTTGCTTGTAGCTGAATTTTCTGGCCAACATGACTGTGTGAAATTAGAAATTATGTGCTATTTATGTCATGCAGGGGAACCAACTCAAACAAACCACTTTTAACTCCTTGGCGCTGGAAGCTGGAGAGTCATGAAATGAAGTCGATTGCCAGGAATGGATGCACTCTGAACCTCTAGCCTAAAAGGATTAGCTGCTTATGACAGTTAAGGTCCTAAAAAACCCTTGTGCAATAATCAAGACTGAAACTGTAAAAATAAAAGGTTTCTCATGTTTCCCTTGCCCCATCTTGGTTTGGCGTCGAGGGAGCTGGGGTTTTGGACTTCAGCTGAGAAGCCTTCAAGTTCCTCCAATGTTAAATAAATACCCTTAGGGTTTTTAAATGAAATATTTCCCATGGAATCAAAAAAGAGGAACCCTATTCTCTATAGATATATTGCATTAATTCTCATCACTTACTTATGAGAGTAACATACTGTAATTTAGTATGATGACTTCCCTCCAGTTCAAATGTCACAATATTATGTCCTAAAGCCATTGCTGTAGCCACAGAATTGATGTTTTAGTAGCTCTTATTTAGGGATAATGCAGCTATCTTTACTTAGACAAATTCCCATTCAATCAATGTTCTGTCTATCACATTTGGCACATCTTAAACATCATTTGATGTATTCATCAGTGTTTCCAATTAGTGTTGAATTGCTTGCCTCTTGATTTTTCTTGAAAGGATAGATGTTTAAAAAACAATGATATTTGGTTTCAGGTTTGATTCTTTCCTTTAATTCTTACCAGACTACAAAGAAAAAAAAAGTCTTAAACAGGGATTGAAGCAGGGAAGGGCAAAGAATCCATCCTGTATTGTCTGATAAATAAACTGAACAGGAATAATCAATTAAATTAGAAGGAAGAATAAAACGCAGGGAAAGGCAAAGCAAATAGAAAGCTGACACAAAAACTTTTAAAGCCAGATCACTGGAGAACAAAACTAACACTTTCTTAGTGCAGGAAGATAAACTATGCGACTGTTTGCACAGACTGTTCATAACAAGTCATTTTCATCCTGCAGGGTTAAAAATAATGTGAATCCCAGCATGATCTCTAACAGGCCTAAGGTTTAGTCCTGCAACCTGTCTTTGTACAAACAGTTCCACTATGTTAATGCGACTATTCAATGTGGGTAAGGATTGCTGGATCTGACCCAGTGGACAATACATTTGTTATTGAGGGGAAATCATCAGTGTTACTCTGCATCAAGGAAGTATTTCAGGTAGTAATGATGAAAGTAGGAAGATCCTTACCTGAGGAGGTTGTGAAGGCTGGGACTATAACAATATTTAAAAGGGAACTGGATAAGTTCATGGTGGCTAAGTCCATAAATGGCTATTAGCCAGAAAGGGGTTAAGAATGGTGTCCCTAGCCTCTGTTTATCAGAGGATGGAGACGGATGGCAGGAGAGTGATCACTTGATCATTGCCTGTTAGGTTCACTCCCTCTGGGGCACCTGGGCACTGGCCACTGTCGGTAGACAGATACTGGGCTAGATGGACCTCTGGTCTGACCCAGTACGGCCTTTCTTATGTTCTTATCAGTGTATGAGTATCTAGCCATTTACTAATTTATCATGTTAACTTATTATAGTTCCTCAGAAAATTCAGCAGGTTCATTTTAAAGTATCACATTGGATGTTTTCCAACAGGAAAATGCAACGATTAGGGCAGCACTTCCCCCTCACCTCATCCTGATGAGAGGTTGGGGACGGTGGCCCTATGAAATAAGTGGAAGGCATTTTTGGCCCCAACAACAACAGGGATCACTGAGAGCAGCTCTGTAGAAATTCCTCATTCATACTGAAGTATTTATTTTCCAATTGGCTCACATGGTTCTATTGGCTTCCTCACCAGTGCTGAGCAATTGTACCTTTTCCACGGGTAGCTGATACAATAATGGGGAAATTAATGCTCATTTACCAGCATTAGTCTCAGTGGGAAATTGCTAGGGCATTTAACTTACTATGCCAGAAGTATTGTACCCAGAGCAGCTTCTCTAGCTGCATACCCAGAACAAGCACAGAGCCCCTATCCTATGGTACTAGTTCCGAGGAACTTCTCTGAGTATGGTTATATGGGGCATATGCAGCACTGACACAGCTGCCCTTCTTCCCATGACTTATTGCTGCCTCCAACTAGAGGAAGGAAAGGGGACCATCCAGCCAACTATACTTGTTACATAAGCTGAACAGCATTCAAAATATTTCTTTAATATTTGCTGAGATTCTGGGTGCCTATCCCTAAGTTTTAAATGCTGGCAAAACTTAAGATCTGCCTGGTGAGATCCATGAAACAGTAACATATAAGAGAATTAAAAAGAAAACGGATAAATAAGTTGGATATGTAATTGATGGATGAGATGAACAGTAATGGTGAAATGTCAGAACCACAGCAGAATCTCTTCAGGCCACAATTTTGATAACCTGACACAGACACGGTGCCTCTTGCCCTTAACCCAATTCCAAACCAAAATGGCTCCTGTCCATTTCTGCATACCAAACCTTCCTTCCCATGCCTCCATGTTCAGCATGGATATAGAGGCACCTTGCATGGCCATTTTACCTGTGGCTTCTTTGTGTAGTCTCATTCCAGAGTTTAAATAGTGCTGAAAGCTCTAGTCCAGTCCTCCAAGAGGCTGAATCTCCCTCCGAAACTATAAGTAGTTTTGAAAGTGCACTCGATCCTGCAAATGCTTAGGCCCCATTTAACTTCAGTCCTGAGGTTAGCAGTTCATTTACCCATTTCCAAAGAATTCTATTATTACCATTTCAAGAGTATAATTTGAGTACAAGTTTAAATAGTACAATTTCTTTCAAATTTGCATTAAAAGATAAAAAAAAAAAACCCGGGATTCTTTGTGATGGTACTCAGGGGTACTTTTTTTCACAGCGATGTGGCCCTGGCTCCTGCCGCTGCCAGCGGTGGCCCCGAGTACTGGCACCTTTTCTTTTACAAAAAAAAGCACTGGAAAAAACTGAGTGCAAATTTTAAAACCCGTGACATGAGCATAGTCCATGGTGTACTTACCATACAGTAGAATTTTGTAAAATTGCTGACAAGACATATAATGTCACGGTAGTTGGGAAATTATTTCCAGAAAAGACTCATTAAACAAGAAATTTAAAAACAAACAAACAAACATAGAACAAACTGTCTGAATTTTTCTTACTATTCAAGAAACACTGGTATATTTCCAAATATAACATCTTTCTTTTGCTTCAGGAACATCTGTTTATAGTATACAGTTTACAGTTTCACTTTTTCAGATTCCTTCTTGTCCAGTTAACTGTCTGTATAATGTAAATTCTTCTAATTGCTGTTCAGCTGCATTTCAAGATGTTAAAATTTCACTTATTTGCAGACTCACCATATCAATACTAGTGTTCTATGTTTGTTTGTTTTTTTTTAAATTTCTTGTTTAATGAGTCTTTTCTGGAAATAATTTCCCAACTACCATGACATTATATGTCTTGTCAGCAATTTTACAAAATTCTACTGTATGGTAAGTACACCATGGACTATGCTCATGTCACGGGTTTTAAAATTTGCACTCAGTTTTGTACCAGGTCCCTGGTAGGATTTTCAAAAGCACCTAAACAATGGGCATTATGTGCTGAGATTTTCAAAAAACATCCATCTGTATCTTCAGGCAACTAAATATCTTTGAAAATCTGGTCCTAGGTCTTAGCTTTGTATGGTGTAAGACATGGAAAACCAAGGCATTATAGTTTCTACAAGAGTCAAAACTCCCCTTACAAAAAATGGGATGCCTGTGGACATAGCAGACAAACATAACTGACAAACATAAAAGAACTGTTTATTTTAATGAAATATAAATGCTAACCAAGGGTTCTTGGTGTTTATTTTATTTGTGCTGCATTAATAAGTTGTTATTATTAAAGGTAATTTCTTTTCAGAGATATCATGAGAACCATAACTATAATAAAATCCACCTCTTGTCATTTTGGAATCTTTTCTTCCTATGACATTAGATGGGCAAAAGAAAAACAGGTAAACTGTCGTGCAAATGATATTGCAGAGGCAAACATGCCAAGGACTGTGCAGGAGGAGAGAGAAGAGAAGAGGAGCAACAAAACTTGCAGGAATGTAAAGGACTTCTAGGAAGAGATCCCTGCCCCTCTAAACCATTAGAAAACTATAGGACTCTCACCCAAAGGAAAAAGAGTTTTGTCACTAGAATATTAAGATTAGGACCTCCCACAGGGGAATGTCCTGAAAGTTACAGGAAATGCCATTGAGAATTCACTCAGTTAATAGATTCACTTTTTCCTCTAGTTTCATTGCCCTAACGTGTAAATAGAGTTGATAATGTTTGCATGTTTCACGGAAGACATAAAAAGGCCTGTTTGTTTGTAGTCTTTAAAAATCCAACAGCACCTTTTCAAGAATAGTGTTGTTAACCTCAGTAGTGCTACATCTACACTGGCAATTTAAGTTGACTTAAGGAGGCTTAAGTCAATTTAAATTAAGCCACGTCCACACTAGGCTTTCATTGTCGACTTAAGAAATCCCTTAAGCTGACTTAATGAAAGCTTAAGTTGACTTTGTTACTACCACTCATTAAGTCGACTTAACCCTTAAGTCGACTTAAGGATGGTGTGGACATGTAACCCGTAAGTCGACTTTATTAAGTCGACTTAAGGGTGGTTAGGTCGACTTAACAATGTGGACTAAGTCAACTTAAAGCTAAGTCAACTTGGTCCACTTTGTTAAGTTGACTTTAATTAGGTCAACTTAAAGTCGACCTTATTAAAGTTGACTTAACAAAGTCGACTTAACTTTTCTAGTGTAGACGTAGCCTTGGACACTAGTCAAATTCCAGTTTACATACCAGTAATTACTTTCTGCCTATCTTCAGTTTCTTCACTCACCTTAAACCATTTTTTAGTGTAACTGTGTGCTGTCAAGCAATTGCTATCGTGTGGATCACCATAGATTTAGCTGCTTTTTAGCAGTGGAGAGAAAGTGGATAAGAGGAGCAACATCATGAATAAATAAATACATAAATCACATGTATTTCCTTCCATTTTATCCATATTCATGCCTCTTTTATGTTTGCTTTCCAGGGACAGTGCAGCGGTTGAGTCTGACTTATCCAAAATGCTCATGAAAAATAATTTTAGCTTTCATGTTTCAATATTCACTAGGACTGAAGTATGGCCCAGCTAACAGCTATATGGTAGCAGCCTTCAACTACCTGAAGGGCGAGGAGAGTTCCAGGGAGAATGGATCTAAGCTGTTCTCAGTGGTGGCGGCTGAGAGAACAAGAAGCAATGGTCTCAAGTTGCAGTGTGGGAGGTCTAGGTTGGATATTGGGAAAAACTTTTTCACTATTAGGGTGGTAAAGTACTGAAATAGGTTACCTAGGAAGGTGGTGGAATCTCCATCCTAAGGCCTGGCTTGACAAAGCTCTGGCTGGGATGATTTAGTTGGGGTTGGTCCTGCTTTGAGCAGGGGTGTTGGATGATTTTCTGAGATCCCTTCCAACCAGGGGGAGTCTTAGTGATTTGGGGGCCTTGGGCAAAAGTTAAGGATGGGGTACCATTCTTGATTTCTTTGGCCATCCCCCCCCCCCGGTTCACAGGGGTCCCCACCTTCTCCAACGTCTCGCCACCAGCCTCCCCCACCGCCTCGCTCTGGGCCTACACTTCCCCCTCCTTCCTGCCAGCCCCCTGCTACTGGCCCACCACCTCCACCTTGGTCTTGCCGCTGGCCCCCTGCCACCTTCACCCTCGGTCCTCATCTTCCCCCCAGCTGCAACCTTCCCCCCATGCAGCCTCCCTGCCCCCCTTCCCCTCCCCACACACTTGGCTGTCACCTCACCGGTCCCTGGGTTCCCTGCCAGCAGACTACAGCACCGGCTCTCCCCCATCTCACCCCTCGGTCTTTGCCAGGGCCTTCACCTCCCTGCTCCCTCCTACCACAGTCCTCCTACCTCATCTGGGTGGCTCCTCCTGGTCTGGCTGCTCTTGCCTTGGCTGGCCCACATGTGGAATGTGGGCCAGTGGATGGCCGGGAGATTTAAAACAGCAAATCAGGCAGCCCCAGCCCCAGCCACCCCAGCTCCTGGAATCCAGTGCGGGCTCCTGCACCGCAGGGCCCTGGGCAAATGCCCCCCTGCCCCATACCTAAGATGGCGTACGTTTCCAACCCTAATCTTCTATGATTCTATGTTACCATCATGGTACAAAAGTAAAAGATGTCTCCTTAGACCTATGCACCAGCTACCGATATCATTGATTGCAGGGTGGGAGTTGAAAAAGGCTCTACAGAGCCTCTATGACCCCCTTCCTCTGTAGATGGGTGTGAGGAGGGAGAAGAACCTTGGGTCTGCTCCTTACCAGCTCACTCAGCAATGCAGCTGCCTTGGCATGCTAAGGGCTGTATACTATGAGGTGATAGATCCAGCACAGTTTTCTCTCTCAAGTGGCAAAAGGTCAAGAAGAGATGATATAACTTGGACATTCAGAGTTACCCTTCATTGCTGCTCCAAGAGCAGCTCGGCAACATGTTCTTGATGCCAGGCAGATCTTCATAAAACGATTGAATACTGTGAAAATAGTATATCTCATATAGGGTGGTGAAACACTGACGTACACAGCTCCCCAAATCTCTTGCTATAGGACTTGCCATAGGGTGTGTCTACACTTACAAGTTAGGTCGATTTAAGGAGGCTTAAGTCGACCTAAACTACTCTGCATCCACACTCGGCTTTCCTTAAGTCGACTTAAACATTTCCTTAAATCAATTTGAGGAAAAGTTAAGTTGATTTAATAACACCTCATTTTAGGTTGACTTAATGCTTAAGTCAACTTCATTAGGTCGACTTAAGCTAGTGTGGATGGGGATTAGCGCCTAAATCGACCTTATTAAGTCGACTTAAAATCTTAACTTGACTTAATAAGGTCAAAAGGGGCTATATCTACACTAGAAAAGTTAAGTCGACTTTTGTTAAGTCAACTTAATAAGGTCGACTTTAAGTCGACTTAAAGTTGACTTAAAGTCGACCTTATTAAGTCGACAATAAAGTCGACTTAACTTTTCTAGTGTAGGCATAGCCATAGAGTCCCTGATGAACCACACTCCTTTCCACTAAGACTTCACCTTCTTTGTGAAAATGTAATTGTGTGATGTTAAATTAAATTTACAAAAATTTAGCCATTTGTGGTCACTTGATTTTTGTTGAAATGGTGACTTAGAGTAGTTCTGCATGATCTAAAAAGGAAACAGATAAACTTCCCTCATACTGTTTATCTGTTACTTCTTTCTCTGAGACTCAAAGTCCTAGAGACATGTTCAAGCCCTTCTCCTGTTAATAGGGAATATATTCATCCATGATCCAGCAGAGGCCAAGCATTCTGGCTGGGATACACGGAAGCACATGCTTAACTACTGAAGTCAGTGAGACTGCTTGCATGCCTAGGTGCTTTATTGAATCAGGGCCAAAATGCTCAGAAACTTGTAAAATCAAACCCCTAATAAGGGTACCGAAACTAAATGATCTCACTTATATGGCCAATCACAACCAATCAACATATTTCAAATTATATTGAATACTTGATGCAAACTATTTGCCATAACACACCCCTTTAGCAACACAGGTTGTATATTTAGCTAGTTACTTTTATCCAGTTTGTTGGATGAAAAACACAGCATACTAATGCACAGTATTTTCATATACTTAACCACTCATTTGACTTAAATGTGCTACTTATACTTGAAATATTCCTAATGAGATCTTTTCATGCCACCTTAAGAAAAGCTTTTCTATTTCTAGTTTCTTTTTTAATTTTATTTTTACCAAATATAGGCCCTTTTTTCCACCCACTGTCTATTGTCACCCACACCATAGTGTTGCAAATCCTCTGTCAAAAGCAGAGATCAGTCTAGCATTACTGTAAGTATGTGGGGAGGAGGGAATCTGTAGCTGAACTTGAGTTTTCATTACAATTAAATTTTAGACTACTTGATCTTGTTGAAGAAGTCTGCTTCAAGCTATAAAATGGGCCAAATTTGCCCTGTACACCAAACTTGGCTTGCCAAATTTGAACAAATTGTATATAAATATTTTGTATAGATTTGTATAGGTGCACAGGGAGAATTGGAATGTAGAGGAAAGACTGCAGAAAACTACCACTGACTTTGGTGGTAGTTTTGAAGAGGCTAGCCTTTTCATGCAAGCTACAGCCTGTTGCTAAGTTCATTGTTTTCAATCCAACCTTGTTTGATGGACTCTTTGAAATAATTTTTCACAATCCTATAAACAAATGCCCTCATACGGAAAGCAACACTATCACAGCTGACACTTATTGGTACTTTAGCACTGACATGTACCAACAAACATGAACAGAACTGTATGCTAATAATACTAAGACCCACCTTGTATAAAGTGCATTTCAGCCACGCATCACTAAGGCTGCGTCTACACTGGTAAATTAAGTTGACTTAATTTACCCTGTGTCTACACTACACTTTCCTTAAGTCGACTTAAGCAAGTTGCTTAACTTAAAGGCTGAGCCCCCTGGCATTGGGCAAGGGGTGCCCCCCCTGCCACTGTGGACTTCCCCTAGGTCCTCCTAAGCCCCTAGAAGTCGACCTAGGCGTCCAGTGTGGACGCTCTAAATAGACTTTCTAAGTTCCCCTTTAAGTCGACTTTAATTTTAAGTGTAGACACACTAAGTCGACTTAAAATTACAAGTGTAGATATAGCCTAAGTGCTTTATCTAGGAGGTCAATATTATTGGCATCATTTTACAAAGGGGTAAACAAAGCGGTACATACATGAATTGGTTTGCCTGAGGTCACCCAGCTGCCCAATGTCACAGCATTTCTGAATCCCAGTCTAGTGCTCTATCCACTAGGTAAGACTAGGTCAAATACAAGGACATTTATGCCCTTTTATCCCTATAAATAATCTCTCAGACCAGCTTGGGCACTTTAGCTTGGTGCAGGGACTTTCTTAATGCTACTGTTCACACAATATCAGTGTATATTCTAGCTATGCAGAGGTCTTCAGTTCCTAGGTTGACAGCTTTTCGCAGCAACACAGAGGGGAAAAAATGAAGCCAAAAAAGAAGTTGTCTGCAGTAACATGATAGAGGGGGAAAAAAAAACAACAAAAACACACCAAAAAAACCACACTTGATAAATTATTCACATAGCCAGTATCAAGAGGAAAGCTTACTGAAGAACAGAACTACGGAGAATCGTGGCAGAGAAAAGGAATATAGGTTACTTATTTTGTTTAGGTTTTTGTTTATTTCACAATATACTTCAGAATCATTTTAACCAGAAATCCTGGCTGAGGAATAGTTGCATTATTAACTACAATTGTTTCTGGAATTTTTTGAAACAGAACTAAGAACTTCAAGAGCTGTTTCGAGGTTTCAAGATTTAGCAAATGTAGGATCCATACCTACTATTCTGTAGTTACCCATACTTAGCCTTATTTAAAGAATGTTTTAATGGTTTAAGAATAGGCACCCCAAACTCGGGTACCTAAAGTTGGATTTGACATCCAAATTTATGCTCCTGAATAAAAATTTCCTAATTCTGAAAGGAGCTGATCACCTGCAGATCTTCCTGACTTTAGTAGCAGTTAGGAGAGCTAGGTAAAGCCCATTGAAAACTGCCAATTATTTGTCATTGGGAACATAAATAAAAACACCTTTTTACATTTTTGTCATGATTCTCTTTAAGATTGGTTAGATTTTTAATGAAAAAAGACTGATTTTTTTGTGTTTAAAATAGGTAAAAATTGTTTTCTGTTTGTTTTATGTAACCCTCCCCAAAACAAAACAACCCCCCAAACAAAACACCCCCCCCCAAAAAAAAAAAGACCAGAAAATTACATAATTTTTTTTCTTCAGAAGTTTAAATTTACTTTTCAACTAAAACATTTCAATGAGCTGTAGTGTTTGGCACCTCTGAGTTCAACTCACTTCTATTCAGGTACCTAGATATGAATATAAGGCACCTATTTAGGAAAGCATTTAAGCACATGCATAAACCATCCCAATTCAAGGTAGCACTTAAATAACTTACACATCTGCTTAAAGTGCCATCCTGAGTAGAGATGTTTTCCTAAACCTGGGAATAAAACTTTAGTCACCATTGTTTGAAAATATTAACCCTAGAGATTATAGCCAAAATAATCCACCATTTTGGTGGAAGCATCAGTTTTGTGTGTGCCCAGCTAAGAAATGAATCTGAGATACCTTAGGTTGGCCTCCTAAAATAATGACTACATATGAAAAATTGTCTGTATCATTAAGAGATTTTGTTATGAAGTTTGGTAACAAGTACCCCTTTTTAAGAAGCTAGATGCTGCAACAGTGCTTGAAGCAGTTGTTTCAGTTCTGTTACCACTGATTTAAATAACTAGTCTTCTGTCTAATTTCACAATCACATTGTTCACATGTGTGCTAGTACTTAGAATGCCCTTCTAGTTTGTTGTTAGTTTAAAACATTCATGAGATCAGAGATCTAGGAACGAACAGAAAGGTTAGGTGAATGTGTGCACAGCAGTCTTTTTGTTGGTCTTTTCAATTTCAAAAAGTTATAGTTACAAGGAATAGCAAGACTTTCTGCTAAAATTTGCTGTGATAATGAAAGAATCTTACTGAATATCCTTATTAATAATAACTCCACAAACAACTTTTTATATGTCACTTCCAGGCATGGCTGTAGATTAAACTGGCTTTAATTCTGAATCATGAGCCTTGGTGACACTGCCTTTAGACAAAACTGTAGCTTGCATTAGTGGCCTATTGCATTAGCAGCAAGAATTACTGTTGCCGTGTTTATAGTTGATAGTTACCCAAATAAGTAAATAAATAATCCAAATAAAAGGAGAAGAGAAGAGAAGAGGGAGATTTGATAGCAACCTTCAACTACTTGAAGGGATGCTCCAAAGAGGAGGGAGCTAGGCTGTAGTAACAGAGGACAGACAAGGAGCAATGGTTTCAAATTACAGCTGGGGAGGTCGAGATTGGATATTAGGAAAAACTTTCTCACTAGGAGGGTGGTGAAGCACTGGAATGGGTTACCTAGGGAGGTGGTGGAATCTCCGTCTTTGGAGATATTTAAGGTCTGGTTAGACAATACCCTGGCTGGGATGATTTAGTGGGAGTGGTCCTGCTAAATTTTAGCAGGGGGTTAGACTAGATGATCTCATCAGGTCCCTTCCAACCCTATGATTCTGTGATTCTATATTAGTAATCTCAGTGGTGAACAATGCATGTTGGTTAGGGAAGATCCACAATATTTTTTTTTTCATTTTGCATCGGTTTAAGTCTCATTGTTATACACTATCCTATATATAAAAAAATCCAGCAGTCATAAATTTACACTCCCAGATAGCAACCTCATAAAGAAAAAGTAAATGCATTTGCATAGTTTTAGGAAAGTTTCTCACTTGTGTATGGCTTTCATACCGCAACCACACTAGTTTGATTTGTTTTCAAGTATATTAGGAAATAGTTATTTTGAAAATGTGATATTATTACTAAAAGTGAAACCTGCATATACGAAGCATGGCTTTTTATAGCTGTTATTCTGACAAATCAAACATCTCTCCAACCACTGAAAAAATACATTGCTAACCTAGAGGTTGTTTTTCCTCCTATATTTCAGTTTTCTACCCCAAATCACTGGTACTTTAGATCTGTTAAAAAGTATCACAAGAATTTTATATGGAAAAAGCAGGGGTTTGGGAATGGGCTTTTGCATTACTGTTATTTACTTTAATTTCCTTCCAATCTTCATATTAGCTAAAATGCCTGAACTCTTTTGTTTTTGCTCAGACTCCCAAAATCAGGCAGAGACAAAACCTGGAAAAGTTTTGCCCCCAAAAGAATAAGTTTAGAAAAGTCATCTCAGTGCAAAAGGCCCTTTAGAATGGAAATATAGTGGGGAACCTTAAAGTTTACCTATCACTGTATGTGCATTACAGACATGTTTTATATATATAAACAAATATTTGAGGTAACTATAATTGTTTATAAAACCAAAAAATGAAGGAATATGGTTTTATTGGGGTAGTTATATCTTGGAGGCTCAGTGGTCAGTTTGGTATTGGGATATCAAGTGTGAACAATAATAAGTAAAGGGTATTTTTAAAAAACAAAAATCAAAGCAGAAAATATGAGTAGTAATTATAGGTGTTACATACCTTCTTCACAGTAGCCTATCTGCAATCTCATGTGACTCTAGCAGCAGATGTCTTCTTGGAAAGTTGTGCTTTGAGTTCACTCCTTATCTATCCTACCCATCCAGGTTGGTCAGTTAGGCTATTTAACAAAAGCAAACTTCCAAACCTGGATGTTCACAGAATCATAGAAGTGTAGGAGTGGCAGGTAGTGAAAGAGGTGCTGAGGTTTAAGCTTTTTTTTTTTTTTTTTTTTTTTTTACTATTGTAACTGATGCAGCAAGCCCAGAGGTGCTGGGGCGCTGAACTCCCAAGCCTAAAAGTGGCAGGGCTCAACCCTGGCACAGATTTAATACTATTGGCAAGGTCCTCAAGAGATCATCATGTTCAGCGCCATCTTTCAGTGGTTGCTCATATGGAGGTATTCAGTGTTCTATTGGAGATATTAGTGTCTTCTCCTGTTCTTGGTGGACAGGTAACCTGACCTCTGTCAATCCATTACAAAACCTATAGCAATACTTTTATGTAATGACTAGTGAGTATATTGAATTTAAATTTTACGTAGATCTATAAGTGATCTGCCTTGTATAAGTATATTTTAAAAGAATGAATTGCTGAGTATCAGCAAGTAGGAGACCAATAAGAAGTTTCACCATAGAGTCATTCAGCAGAGGCTTTAGATGGTTAACAGAGTAGTACTGGTCTGTAGAAGCCAGATCTCTAGAAGCCAGTGTGTCCCATGTCTCAGGAGAGGTAGTGAACAGAGAATAAGCAATAATTGAATGAATCATAACAGATGAGATCAAGTTGCAAATACATGATGAGTATGTATTTCACTCTGACAAACATGTCTAATGGCAAAACCACAGTGATCAGTTGCAAGTTAGAATGCCAAGATTGTTTTTAAAAAAGTGAGAAAATAATTGGAACATAGTTGAGTGTTTCTTCATTCATTTCGTATTGAAAAACTTTGGCTTTTGAGAACATTCATGAAATGATTAGCATATATGTTGCTATGAAGACAACAGCTACAAAAATCCATTTTGAGCAAACTTTCAATCAGTCTTTCTTACCAAATACTATTTGTGCTAGCTTCAGAGACTACTTATTTTCTCTTTAATTTATAATCCCTCTCTTCTACCTCCAAATTGCTCATAGCAATCTATTGCCAGATCAACCCTAGAGCCGTCAAAGATACTTGTTTTCCTTCCAGAAGCCATTATCACACACTTGGCATGAGCAACTCTTGTGTACCAAGTTAATTACTTACAACAGATATTTCATTTTATAGCAGTTATACATCGAAACCTGAATACTAACTTCAAGAAAACAATAATATACCTTTGTGTCACCACATTGATTTTTCTGTCTTAATTCTTCATTGCTCTTTGTTTTGCCCTCGTCTGCTTTGTCTAGATTGAGAAGAGTGGTTATAAATTGTTATGCCTGCTGCTATAATTCTGTTTGGAACTCTCAACGAATTTATACTAGAAATTGCTGTGATAATTTGCTGGAATAGCTGTGGTTGGGGCTGCAGCATTGAAGTCATGGGAGCTTTGTCACTGGCTTCAATGAGAGCAAGAACAAGTCTTTATTATTGTTCCTAAGAGCCATGACTAGACTTTCACATGGCCACATGTGGAGGCAGTTTGATGACTCTGAAAGTATAAAGTTCAGGGAAATTTTCACATACATCCGAACACAGATTTGCCAAATTGTGCCATGCAGCAGCATTGTAATGTTCTGACAAGTAAACTGTTACAGATGGTTGGCATTATGTCATTCCCATCATTTCCAAGATGTTTGGCGGCATAAAACATGGGGATTTTTTCCCACTACCATCAACATTTAAATTTTTTTAAAATCCCTTCCTATTTCTTTTTAGTTCATCCTTACTGCTCTAACACATGGGTTAAGTTATTGATATGGAAAATATTTCCATCTTTTAATTCATGGGAATTTTAAATGCTCATGAGCAGCAAGGAACCGACCCTTCCAAAGTTCTTAAAATGGCTTGGTTTTGCATCCAGAAAGGCTGCTAATTGCTAAAGCATAAGTGTAATGTATAATTTCCTCTTCCTTTCTGTATTATCGTTTTGTTCATTTAGACACTAGCATGAGTCGCTATCACGTCCAGTGGTTCCCAGAATCCTGTGCGCACAATGACACTAAAGGGGCTGAAAAAGCAACTGGCCTGACCCATGTAAGTTGAAATGTAGTCCCTTAGAGTGGTTTCCAGTGAGGAGGGATGGGGGAAAAGAAGAAGAAATTATGTATAATAGCAGTGCCTCATTTTTATACTTGTCATAGGTATAAGTAGTGTTTTTATTTCACTGCAGACTAGGGGTATATTTGGGTTTGCTGATTTAAGAAAACATGAAAGGCTGTCTAAATGAATGTCCTGCATTCAAATGTTTTACACGGGCATCCGAAAGGTTTATATTACCCAACTAGGCAAACCTGGTTGTACAGTGCATATATACTTATAGATCAGCTAGTACTGCTGGGTCAGATCAGAGAGTCAAATACTGAAGATGGATTTTGAAAGATGATAGACAATTCTGTGAGCAGTAACACCATTTGGAGTTATGCATGCTAAGGTAAGGGAAAACTAATATAATTAAATAAGTTTATTGCCACTAGAGGTCATTTTTTTCTCCATAAACAGCATTGCAAAACAACCCAGGTGCATTATGGGTTTTTTTTGGTTTTCCTGTAAATCATTCTAAAGTAATTAGTCTCGTCTGATTTGGCAAGGCCTGTGTTTATTTGTAAGTTCCAGTCAGCATATTGAGGTCTCAAATAGTATTCTAAAACTATTAAGAAACTGCCTTTAGTAAACACGTGCTTATAAAGGGACTGATTCTGAAAACCTTCCCCTATTTGGGACTTCCAGTGATGCCAGTGGGTGTACAATCAGACTCTTCCATAGTCTTCAGTAGGAAATACATGAGTGCAGGTTTGCAGGATCAACTTCTAATACTGTAGTTTTTTACTTAGGGTACAGCCTGAGCAATCTGATGTAACAAATATGGGGCTAGTTCTACAAACCTTACTCATGCCAGTAGTTACTTCAGTTCGAAGTGGTTACTTGTCCACAAGTGCTGTTCTGGAGGGACTCTATTGGCATATTTCATTAGTCTACTAGTCATTCACTTTCCATGTATGCAATTCTTGTGGCCATGTCAGTCCCAGGATTTTAGAGAAGGAAAGTTGTTGAGATAAATCATTCATTGGACCAGTTTCTACTGGTGAGAGAGACAAGCTTTTAAACTTACACAGAGCTCTTCTTCAGGTGTGGAAATTAAGGGTATGTCTACACTAAAAATTACTTCAGTATATTTTAGGTTGCTCAGGGGTGTGAATAATTGACCCCTCCCCAGCGATAACCTAAGTGCTTATGTAGACAGCACTGAGTCAGTGGCAGAGTTTCTCCTGCTGAAATAGCTACTGCCTCTCTCGGAGGCAGGAGTTACTAAGCCAATGGGAGAGCTCTTTCTCATTGGCTTAAAGCATCTTCACCAGAAGTGCTACAGCAGCATAGCTGCCTTGTTGCTGCTGTGTTACTGCAAATGATGTAGAGCAGACATAACCTAACTCAAAGTGTCACAGCTAAATAAAAGATTTAAAGAGATTGTTGAACATAAGTAGTGAAGACATGAAAATATGTTGAAATCTGTGTTAACTACTTATGCTAAAGAATCTTTTCAAATCTCAGATTTAGCAGTGACATTTTGAGGTTGTTTTGCAGACCAAAAAACCCCCCAAACTATGTATTAGCTCAAAAGCTCGTCTCTCTCACCAAGAGAAGTTGGTCCAGTTATAAGGAAATTAACTTATCTTAGCTCTAAAACTCTTCAGCTATTTTATACATAGAGTGTAAAATTTTCAGAGGCACGTAAATAATTTAAAGAGCTGAAAATCAATGGAACCTGGGATACTAAGTCACTTAAGTGACTTTTGGAAATTTTACCCAGTAGCTAGAGCTGCTCATATAAAACTTGAATTGCACAACAACATTTTGGCTGGGATTTTCAAAAGTGTCAGGGTTCTTGTTTAGTTGTTTACTTAAAAGGTGTCATTCGACATACAATTAGGTTTCATTGTTCAATTGTGGATCCTTCCCTGCTTAGAGGGATAACATGCTATATCAAAGGGTGTAAGTAGGATGTACTCAAGGAAAGACATAAAAGGCCTTTTTGGAACTTTTATATCTATTAAAAGGGGTTTGTAAATGTAGACTAAACTGTCTTTCATAGCAGATTAAATCCGCTTCCTTACATTTATTTAATTCAATTCGAATTTTTCAACCTCACACTGACATCATCACTCCCATCATGTCAAGGGATTGTTCCATATGTTAAAACTTAGTTACTTTGCTAAGCATGACTAAGGTTCTGTATAGACTTGAAGAAAGTATCCAACCATCATCATGTTTTATTATTATAATGTAATAATAATATAAGAAATATTTTCTTTGTTCTCTGAATAAAAAACATATTTGCATGTGCTAATCATGTAGAGAAAAAGCACTTTACTGGCATAATCTTATGCCAAAATTATGATTTCAAAAATGGTTATTTGCAACATATACTGTTTTTCTTGGTCTAGGAAAACTACATCATTCTTCAGGACCTGTCATTTTCATGCAAATATAAAGTGACTGTTCAGCCAGCAAGATCTAAAGGTCGTTTGAAGGCTGAAAGTATTTTCTTTACCACCCCACCTTGCTCTGCTCTTAAAGGAAAAAACCACAAGCACATTAGTTGTCCTCCTGAAGGAGGTAAGTCAAGATCTGAAGAACTTGCTGAGTAGATTCAAATGCACTTATAGGCACTCAAAAACAAATTTGGTAAAACAATTCTCAAATGTGTTTTGAAAGACTCATAATAAGTAGAGAAGACTTATATGTCCAAATACCATTGCGTGGTAAGTAATGATCTTCAACATTAAAGAATCATTGAACTGTTTTAGTAGCAAATTTGTTCAACAACACTTTCAAGTTTTTCCTTGTTATACATGCAATCACATTAAATATATAGGGGTGTAGTTTTGCCAAACTGAAAAGATTATCACTGTGCTGTTTGGTCACTCAGATAAGAATTTCAGGGGATTTCTCAAATATGTACCTTAATAGTGTTATGGTTTACATTGCTGTTCTTCCTTTAAGTACTTGTTTGTGCAGGAAAGTTTTACAGATAATAGAGTTATTAATTGTATCTTTATACTTACCTTGGGGCTACTCTTATTGAAGTATAAGACTAGCTGGTTTTCATTTAAATTAAACCCTTCCTAAATAAACTAAAGCAAAAGCAAAAAAAAAAAAAAAAAGCAGCACTTTTATACTAGTATAAGAGTCCACACAGAGGGTTATAGTGGAATAACCATATTAGTTTAAATTCCCACCTTAAATTATATCCAAATGTAATTTCCTATGTTCACACGGCCTAAGACTGAGAGTTTGAACAGCCAATACCTTGCACTTTATTTAGTTATTTACACCTGTCTAATGTGAATGTAAATTGCTTCCATTTTTATTTTGGCAAATTGTATACCCCCTTGCATTCACTTTCCATAGATAAGTAATCAAACAAAATACAAGTCAGTTAAGAATCAAGTCACGGGACTAGATGCAATAGTGAGAAATTATCTTTAAACTCTCCTAAATTAGAGTTTATACAATTCCTTGTTAAGAAGTATGTTTATCAGGGCTCATATCAGGCTTATTGCTGCCATAGGCAAAGTGTTTTCTCGCCATCCCATGAGTTTTCCTGAACTCTCAACCAAGAAGAGAAGAGCTTTGCATTCTGGAACCCTAGTGAAGAAATTAGTTACTTGTCCATGAAAAGTCTATGCTTTGACATGGCACCCTCTGATGTCACAGGTCTCCACTTATATCATCTCAAGATAAGGGGATCTTGATCTGAAGTTTGAATTTTGACCAGAATTTCAATTAAAATAAGCCAGACATTGATAAACAGTTTAAGAAAAGAGATGGCAAAAGGTTGACAGAGCTCTGAGTAACCTAGATAAACACAAGAGACATGTCAAGAAACAGAATGTGACCCTGAGATCTCAAGCTACCTTAACACCATTTCAGCTGCTCCTCAAAATTTAACTCATCCTCTTTCCTCAAATTTTTGCAGTATCAGTTCTCCCCAAAGTACTGGCCAAACCCGAGAATCTATCTGCCTCTTTCATTGTTCAAGAAGTAAATATTACTGGTCACTTTTCATGGAAAATATCAAAGGCAACTCTTCATCAGCCCATGACAGGATTTCAAGTCACCTGGGCAGAGGTTACTACAGAAAGCAGACAAAACAGCTTACCCAATAGCATCATTTCCCAGTCACAGATACTGCCAGCAGTAAGTTTGTTTTCTTTTCATTGCTGGGAGCATAGCATGTTTATGGGCATGACTAATTTTGTATTTTTAGTAATGATTTAACTGCCAGGTACCATTGTGATTACTGCATATGTGTCTGAGCAAGAAATATGTTCACTTTTCCTCCTTGTTTGGGATACATCTCCAGTATAACTACTTATCTTGATGACACATCAAACATTGTGTTGCGTGTGACTGCCAAATTAGCAACTTTATTTGAGATACTCCTTAATGAAGGCAAAAATCATCTGTCAGAATCAGATACTTATCTTTGGTTGAGCAGGCTTCTCTAGCCACAGAAGAGTCAGGATCTGCTAATTCTTTGATATCCAGGATGAGAAACTTAGTGGGGTTTTCCTGAATACAAGATAAATTCTCTCTCTTTTGTATTAACTTTCCCTCTGTGCCATCTGGACATGTCCTTTGTGGAAAATAAAACTCTTTTCCCTTTTATGCAAATTTGTATCAGGGTGTAAAGGAACAGGCTCTCACACTGACAGAGAGGGGACTAACAAATTCCTCTGAGCTTGATCAATACTAAAGAGATGCACCTGCAAGGCTTGTTCTGCTGGTGAGGTTTTGGGAGTTCAAAGGGGAAAATCTTCCACAGGATAGGCTGTAGAACAGGAAAAATGTGGCCTTTCCTCAGATAGATAAGACAGGCTCACTGAGAATGAGGCAGAAACAAGGCTTATTTTTCTCAGTGTTGCATGTCCCAGCCTGAGAGCAGCATGCCCCACGAGGAGGGGCAAGAGCTGGACCTGTTTGGACTAAGCCCAAAGGGCTGACCCAGAAAGATTGCCTGAAATCCAGGTCACTCTTACTTCTCTTTAATTTCCCACAGAATCCCCTCTCCCAGAAGGGAAGAAAGGGAGGAGGGGACTTTTCTTTTATTTGTTTCCACCCGGAACCTGCTTAGCCATCTGCCAGGAAGGAAGAGAAAGACATTGCAAGGACCTGAAGACGGTTCTTGAGGGGATCCCGGTCTTGCATAAATGGTGGCAAACAGATATAACCCCACACCTGATACATGGTTTTTAAAAACTTAGTTCACGCAAGGTGGAGCTCTGGAGAGCTTGTATAAAAAACTTAGTTCACGCAAGGTGGAGCTCTGGAGAGCTTGTATAAAAAACTTAGTTCACGCAAGGTGGAGCCCTGGAGAGCTTGTATAAGTGGTTAGCAGAGAAGGAGCAGTAGCAAACAGCTCAACAAGAGCAGTTCCAACAGCAATTACTGCAAGTGGTGGACCACCCAACAGCAAGTTCAGGCCACACAACAACAATAGCTGCTGTGGGAGCTGATGGCCCAGCAGCAGGAGATTTAAAAGGGGATGATATAGCCCTATCTGCCAAGGGGTCCCAGAAGGTCTTGTATACGCTGAGGATGTTCCCCTGGCAGTACCAGTAAAGCTGATGAAAATGGGCACAATTAAATAATGGTATTTTCAAACAGAACTAAAATTCTCTGCTCATTTAAAGTGGGAGAAGGTTTAACTTGCACTCTTCCCCCTTTTCTTCTTGAAGGCTTCTTTGCTGCCTTCAATTCCTCCTGTGGCGGCAACAGCAGCAGCAGGCAAGAGGGAACACATTCAAGAAGTGTTGCCAACTCCACCAGAGGGAGAGACTACTACCTAAGTCCAAAGCCCACTGAAGATGGTGGAAGTCTTTCCATTGACTTCAGTGAGCTAGATCAGGGCTAAAGGTGCATCACTTTATAAATTAATAGCATCTAAAGAGAGACGTTGGCCTCTATAAAATATTTTATAAGCCATACAATGAACTTATTAACTGAAAAATACATAAAACCTAGAAATACACTCCATTTGTGATACTGACACTTTAATTTCAGAAAACTGATAAGAAAATTGAAGTTGGATGTATCAGGAACTAGCCTCACAAAATGTGTGAATGAAATCTTAAATATAGGGAAAACTATATTTTAAGGGGAAGGGGGAAAATATCCTATGGGTTAACGCTCAGGGTATTTTTACACTAGAAACATTACAGATGCAGGGTTGCAGCTGTGTCATGGTGGTACTGACATTTGTTATAGTGACAGAAGAGGTTCTTCTCTTGGCCTAGCTTTGTCTACACCAGGGTCAAGATCAGCTTATCTACCTCTCCTTGGGATGTGAATTTTCCACACTGCTGAGTGATGTGGGAAGGTTGACCTAAGATTTAGGTATAGCCCAGAACTGAGAACTGGCTTTATTTTAAATTTTTGTTCTTCCAAATATTTACTGATGCCAATTCTTTAGGTATATGGTAACCAAACCAAAAGAGCAGTGAAGTAATAATAAATGTAAAATTCCTTAAAATAAAACCTTAAGAAAACCATCTGTGGGAGTTGCAACATATTAAAATACAAGTATGTATCTACGAAGGAAAGTATCTGATTAATGTACTGTTTCTGGATGGAGCAATTTTGTCTAGTTTTTCTGGTAGCCATAAGAATTTATTCCAGTCATATATTTTTAGGATCATTATGTGCTGACAGTGCCCAACTTGAGGCCATCCACGCTTTATCGGTTAGAAGTGCAAGTGCTGACAACAGGCGGGGAGGGACCAGCTACAATAAAATCATTCCGAACACCTGATCTACTGCCATCTTCACCCCACAGTAAGTGTTGTGACCTGACAGAAAAGTATTTAGACTAGTGTATATGTAGAGAAAGGTGCTGAAGACATTGTTTATCACAACAGTTCAAACAAAGTCAGATGGTTCCACTGCTATATAGTGCTCCCCAAAGTGAGCACACTTACACTGTTCTGTTTTTAGAGGTATTATGGATTCCAGAGATATTTCTTTATTGACAATGGAGAATCCTACTGGAACATTTAATGCCTCTGAAACCAAAATGAACTTTTTGATTGCATACACTGTATAGTTACTGCACAATTTTTACTGTATTCCCCCATATATAAATACATATAAAGGGTAAGGGAACCCAATAATTTTAGAATATTTAGCACATGAGTAATGACAATGTTTTTCATAATTTCTTTCTTCTATGTAATATTGCAAACTGTTTAGTAGAAACAATGACTATATAAATCAGAGCCATGAACTGTTAATCAAGACACACTGATAAATGCTCTGGAATGATAACTAACAATCAGGTATACAAATATTGATTCAGGTTAAAAGCAAACTGCTTTTTTGGTAGTATATGCTAAGATGGGAGCTCAGATGTACCGTACTTTAAGTGATTGGTGATGGTATTTCAGGTTATCAGGGTTATATTGATGCCATTGCAAGTATTGTAGAAAAGAAACTACATACTTGTGTCAAAGCGAGTACATTGCTTTGTGGGAAATCTGTGAATAAAATAGGCTGGGATATAAAAAGATGATTGAAGAGAAATTCATGTATTAAATAATTGGCTGAATATAGGAATTAAGGATTCTAGAATGATCAGAGGTTTAGAATACAGTGTGTCTGACTTCTTGGTTATCTCTTGAAATCCAGCACAGATTAGAAGTGACACACACACAGACACACACACACACATGTTCCCATTACAAATGGCAATCTCATACAAAGGTCAAGAACTGAAAGAAAATGGAAAGTTAACTATATTCAGTAGCAATGGAACCTACAGGACAGGGTTGAGAAACATTACTGCTCATTCTGTGCATCTTCAGTGTTAAGTGTGGTCAGTCCATCACCTTGTGGGAGCACTGAAAAAAAAGATTTGAAAGTAATTACTGAGCACCAGATCATCCCATTGAAAAGGATGGGATTAAAATTCCACTCAGAGTTTCTAATACATTGTTCCATCAGTGAGAGGAGGGGAAACTCAAAGCAAGAATTGGGTGTATGACTTTGTGAAACAATGATGCTTGGTTCCAGAAAACTGGATTCCTCTGAGATTCTTCAGGAGTGTCCACCTGAAGATACTATGTCACCTTATTTCTGCTTGCGTCCCACCACAATGGCAACATACTGCAAAGCTATGATGTTAAGGACTGCTTCTAACTAGTGTCTGCATAACCCCATGAAAGGGTCATCCACAAAACAGAGAGAAAAAAGTTATTGGTACTTCAGAAAATGTTAATTTGGGGGGGGGGGCGCCCGGCCCCCCCGGGGGGGTTGGTTTCTCATCAGGTTTGTAGAGGGATGATAGGCAGGTAGTGTATAATTCTGTCAGGCCCATGCATGACCTCATTCTCCTCCTCTCTCTGTGGAGCTGAAACTCCAGGGAGAGTGATATATCCAGAAGAGGAAACCTCCATTTCATATCTCCTGTAGCAGAATTCTATTAGTTTTTCATCTCCTCCATTCACAAAGGGAACAATGTTGCTCTATTTGTATGTAATCAAATAAATAAAAAATGCATTCCCTAGAGATGAAAGATTCTGAACCCTATTAGCTATTACTCAAGTCATGGAGTCCCATCATGTCCAAAACCCATTGATAGATACCATAGTAATATACTTGGAACATCATAGTACAGCAACACTTAACAGAGATGCTGTAATTAGTTCTTATCAATGTTTCTAGTCAAAGCTGTGAATTGTAGGGTATTTGCCACTGATTTCATTTGAAGTAGGTATAGTAATATATGAATTGGGGTATTTTCTTCCTCCCGGCAAAGAATGTTTCCACAAATCATTGCACACTATTTTATTTAATACTTTAAATTTATGGAAGAATGTAAGCAAAAGTGTTAAATTATGTTATTCATTAGACAATAAACCCTAGATACATTTATTTTTTGCCAGCATTTTTATGCAGTTATATTTTAAGAAGCTAGGTTACAACAAAATGCTATTTTCTAATTATCTGGAATAGTTCAGCTTAATTTTGTGAGAATCTAAGAAATAGCTAACAAATCAGTCCTGATGTGACAAAATAATTCACTTATTTGGATCCTTCCACCCTTGCAGAACTCCACTGAAATCATATGAGCTGCATGTGAGCATGTCTCAGCACCAGCAGAGTTCTTTGCAGAGTCAGGGCGTTGTGTGCAATTACTCCACTGAAAGGCTGGATGATCCAATGGTTACAGTGGCATTCTGGCCTATAAGAGACACAGGTTCAAGGCTTACTCTGCCACAAACATTCGGTGTAATGTTGTGTAAGTCACTTAGATTATGTCTACACTTGAAAAGTTAGGTCGATTTATTTATTAAAGTGGACCTTATTAAGTCGATTTAACAAAAGTCGACTTAACTTTTCAAGTGTAGACGTGGCCACTTTTTGGCCTTATTAGGTCGACTTAACGTTTTAAGTCAATTTAAAAAGATCCACCTAAGCACTAATCCCCGTCTCCACTGGCTTAAGTTAATAAAGTCAATTTAAGTGCTAGTTCGAATTAAATTATTATTAATTATTAATAATTATTATTAATTCAAAGAGCAGCTTAAGTTGAATTAAGGAAAGCCCAGTGTAGACGCAGAGTAAATTAAGTAGATTTAAGTCAACTTAATTTCTAAGTGTAGGCACACCCTTAAGGTCTCCGTTCCCTGCCTGTGAAAAAGGGGAAAACGCACTACTCTACCTTCTAGCAGTGCTGTGAGGATAAATACGTTCAGGATTGGGAGGTGTTCAGATACTATTGTGATGAGAGCCTAATTATCGTATCACATATAGGACAAAGGTTAAAAGTGGTAAATACCCTTTCTTCTTTACTTAGGGCCTCATCTGAAACAACACCATCCACATCACTACAAGCCACCACCAGAAAAATACTAGACTGCTTCAGATGATTAGACAAATAACTGAGAGAAAAACTGAGCTCCCATAAGAAGATGAGAAAAATGCACATCTGTAGGAGCAATGGATCATTTTTTTCCAGTGGAAGTTGCCATCTTCTATGATTTGTAGCTACTTCTACATAGTTTAGGTATGAAGAATAGAATTTGTACCAATGCCAGAATGAAACGTACAGCAACTATCATGATAGTGCCACTCCTCTTCTGCTAACTGAAGATTGCATCCAATTCAACACAGTTGAGAAAAATCAAACGTATGTTTGTTGTAATAACATTTGGTTTCCTATGTTTAAAGTACATTGAAAGGGTGCAGTGAGTAACAGAGGGTTTTGTTTTGCTAATCTTCATAACAAAAACTGTGATGATGTGCTTTTATGTATACATCACTTTGAAAGCCAGAGGCCAGATCTTCAGCTGAGGTAAATTAGCATCTCTCACTTGAACTCAGTGGAGCTGAGCCAATTTACACCAGCTAAACCCTACTGTATTTCTGTAGCACAGTTTCTTATTAAAGTTCCAGAGGGGTAGCTGTGTACAGTAAAAACAATGAGACTCCCGTGGCAGCATAAAGACTAACAAATTTCTTTGAGAATAAGCTTTTGTGAACTGCAACCCACTTCATCAGATGCCTCTGATGAAGTAGGTTGCAGCCCATAAAAGCTTATGCCTGCAGAAATTTGTTAGTCTTTAAGCTGCGACAAGATTTTTGTTGTTTTTCCTATTAAAGGAGATCACTATGTATCTAAAATACGCACACACAAAAACAAATAAATAGCAATAATACACATACACAGGCAGTCTGCAATAAAACCTACTATTAACTTAATAATAAAAATAGTAGATCTTAGTAGCTGATGTGTATCCCTAGTCATAATATCTATTTTTGTGTGAAAATGGTACCATGAAGATTTCTCTTTAACAAATTATATTAACATGGGTACAAATGACAGTTAGGTGTCTTAATTTCCATTGATGTTCTATAGGAGTTGGAAACTAACCTTTGAAAATTGCCCCAAAATTTATTTCTTGCTATTTTTGAAGACAACCTTGTATTTTCCCTCTTAGAGAACTAAATTGTGAATGTTAACATTTTAGACATGGAAATTCCAAGGCACATGTTATGTGATTTTAGGTGTAGTGCTACTTCAGGGTTTCTTTGATATGCATATCTATTTTCCCCAAGATCTTTTGAACAGCAGAATGGATGTACCGGCTACATATTCTGCTCATAGAATTATGTGACAATACTCTAATGTCTGGAATTCATTGGCTTGTAGTTTATTTTAATGCATTTTTCAAGTTCAGGCATGAAGGGTACCCTTTTTTAACCATAAGGGAATGCAGACGACCTTATTGTGCAACATAAACAGGCAGAGTAATTTGCCACACACAGAGACAGCCTTGAATAGTAAACAGAAACCGCTTGGATTTATAATCAAAATGATGGAAAGTCTCCTTCTGTACACTCTGGCCATACAAAAAATCCTGATGATGCAACCTCTTGTCCAAGAAACTGCTGTCTCTGCATTCTAACGTGCAGATTCCATTCACATCTTTAAATGAAGCTAATACAGCTCAAGCGTTCTGTAATTGGAAATTTTTGACAAATAACACAAGAGTAACTTTATGGAACCCACCAGCAACGACTGCTACAAAACAAACAAACTCAAACCTGACTACAAATAAAGTTTCTATATTCCACTTCTTCCTGTTATATCCTAAGAAAGGAAACTACTCCTCATCACAATGACAATAAATATTCTGAAGAAAACCAAATTAAAAAACAACGTATATGTGCTTGAAATAGAAAGAGTCTGGTTATGCTTAATATAGCAAAGCATAGAAGGAATTCAAATACAGATGATCTGCATTAAAAAGGTTTGACGGTACTTATGCTACCAAGAATCAAGAGCCCCTCTGTAATTTCCGACTAGTTTGTTCATTCAGTTTTTTCACAACATTTGAATATTTTTAGAGAAATGAACACAACTTAGAGAGTGATGCATTAATTCCTCCATTCTCTCTCAGTTTTTCCTGGTACTTTTTTGATATATGCACTCAAAGAGCAAGTAACCTCACAAAATTCTCTTTAGGGCTGCAAGTCTTGGGCCTTTGGTAATTACTCCACAAGGTATTAATTGCTGTTCATGTTTTGGAGAAAATAAATAAAAAAACACATATCACAACTTCTCTTCCCTCTTATATAATGTGTGCAAGCTTTCAGGGGAACAGA
This sequence comes from Pelusios castaneus, assembly GCA_007922175.1. Classification (NCBI taxonomy): domain Eukaryota; kingdom Metazoa; phylum Chordata; order Testudines; family Pelomedusidae; genus Pelusios; species Pelusios castaneus. The sequence continues at coordinate 6,311,115 of ML686006.1, read as the reverse complement.
AATTGGCAGAAGGTCATCATTTTTCTCCCAGCTGAAATCTGACATGTATCTGTGTACACAGGTCTCTGCAATTTGAATAGGACCAATGTGTGGCACCACTTTTACTTTTAAATTTCATAGGACATAAGTAAGGCTAGGAAAAAGCTCTGGGATTATGTTGGGGCACCTAATTCCCTTATGCTCCTTTGAAAACTTCAGTCTTTTGGCCAGACTCTATTCTTAGTAACACTGGAATAAATCTAGAATAAATTGACTGATATTAATGAGGTTTTGCTGAATTCACATTGATATATCTGAATGAGGAATTTGTCTCTGTCTTTCCGAAATCCAATACCGAAGGCAAATTTGGGGTTCAAGAATATATGACTTGGCAAGTTAACAGATCTTGATTATTATATGATAGGTCTTTATTGTTGGGAGGAATGTCATATTCCTCCAAATGACTTAATCTGCTTGCTAGATTTGTTACTTTTTCTTAATTCTCTGTTTCAGGAGGAGACTAAAGGTCATTAAAATATTTATAAAATAGTATGGAGGGGTTTTTATTTTCCAAATAAAGGTAAACTATTTATTATAGGACAAATCAGCCTTACTCAGGCAAAACTATCATTGAAGAACTATTAAATTTTGCCTGAGCAAGGGCACCAGGATTTGGCTTTCTATATTTTAAGGATAAAGCTGAAGAGAGGGGAGTGAATTGAACAGATTATGGTTTATAAACACATGATTAACACTTTAACTTTTCTCCTTAATAATCTGTTCCTCAACTCCTAATTCAATTATAGAAATTTCATGGGAATAAATGATCCTGAAACCATAAGAGTTAACTAAACGACCAACAAATGAGGCATCAGAATATATCTTATTTGTTTTTAAATACCAGTCATTTTCATATAATTCTTTGAATTTAGCATTGAAAGCTTTCATGACCAGATCCAATGGGAGTTAGGTGCCTAAATACCTTGAGAATGTAGGTTTTATTACCTAACTCATAAACCCACATTTACTAAATTTTGCAGGCTATATTACAGTTAACCTAATTTGACTATCCTAAATCATGCTAATATTGCATTCAGCAATGCAATTTGAAATCACTACTTGAGATTTTTAGTTAAAGATTTTTTTTTCTCAGTTATTGTTGTGTAATATACACTGCACCTTTACACCTATGTATTACTAATCTATCATATGAGTTGGGTTTATGACCTGAATCATGGATGAAATACATTTTGTTTGCTATTCTTTTCCTAATGGAAAATTATAGGATTATGCCATTTTCTCTAACTTTTTTTTTGTACATTGGAAAAAAATGTTTTACACTGAATATTGTTTAAGAATGAGAATTATTTTTCTTATGGCAGTTCATTTTTAAGCTGTTCATAGAGCAGAGTAAGAACTAAAAATATTTCTATCTTAAAAGGAGAACGTTTGTGCCATACTAATACATGTGTCATGTGGCATTCACTGGGAATATGGTTGAAGGGGACAAGAAATTCTTACAAATGAAACTGCCAGATAATAAGTACCCTCAACTTCCATAGCATTGATTTGGAGCTGAGGGCATAATCCAGCAATTCGCAGGTAACACTAGTACCTTGCAAGATCATGCACAAAATCAAAGAAACACTATTCTATTCCTGCACCATTAATGTGAATGGGAATTTTGCCATTGCCTTTAGTGGAAGCAGGCTTGAGGCTTAAATACTCTGTGGGCCTAATCTGAATTCCTTTTGCACCCAAGAGTCCCACTGATATCAGTCAGAATTCTGGATATAGAGGCCCTGCTTCAGGAAAGCTTTGCTATTCAGGACAGAAATTAAGCACGTGCATAACTGTACTGGTGTTAATTGGACATGTTTAACATGTGCTTAACTGCTATTTTGAATAGGAATAGATGTAAGCACGTTCTTAAGTGCTGTCCTAAATCAGCGCCTTAAAGAACACAGAATAAGGCCAAGACTGTTTTAACTCCCTTATACAACACCCTTAGAAAATTTATTTTTGTCCTATTTGTCTATAAAGGTAGTTGTGATATTAACTTATTTATTAATTCCTTTTCTTTCTCTGTGTGCCAAGTATATTCTGCCATTTTTATCAGTACTTGTGAAGACCAGTTACTATAAATGCTGTTATGCAAACTTGTGCATTGTAACCAGGAATCTGATGCTAATAAGCTGTTGCATGTAGTTTAACTAAATAAATAAATAAATAAAAACTTTATTTAAAAACTGTAAATGAATACCTTCAGATGTTGATGATAATTATATATGGTTTTGCATGCCCAAACTCATTGTTCAGTTATAGGCATGAAGTGTAATGACTGTCTTAACCTCTACTGAGTATATTAGTACGGTACAATTTACAAAGTAATTAACAGAGGTCTATATGTAAAAATATTTTTTCTCTTTACTTAATTATATTGTAGTGCTGAGATGACAGAACTACTTATCTGTTGCCCAAATTGGCTGTAGAAATTATGTTCCTATAACTGTCATTTAAAGTCAATATTTATTTATGTATGTAATACAGAAGAGTTGATTTTTGTGTATGTGTGTCTGTTATGTTATTTAGGGCAAAAATGCTTCTTGTAAAAACATTTTGTAAAAATAGGTATTGTAAATAGAGCCTGATATTCTGTTATTCAGTATTTTCATGTTTAGAATTTGTACATACTGTTTAAGTAATAAACTATCCTACTACATGGAAATGTAGCTGTATTATTTTCTGAAAAAAATTTAAAAGCTTTTGCTTCCATTATTTTCTACATTTGTCCTCTTCTAACGTAAGTTAGCTTCAAAGTGTATATCTCTGCTGTGGCCATGTGCCTCATATCAGGATCTGGAGAATGTTAATGAGAAAGCGTCCTATTTTAATTAAATATTTCAGAGCTTGACAGTCATCACCTCACAAGGCTTTCATCACATTTAAGATCATTATTCATAGTGTACAAGTAGAAACCATTAATGCAGACTTCTTCAGAGTCATGCTTTTTGAACTTTTGGAAGTGGTCTCAAAAATCTTACAGGACATTGAGATTTCATTTGAGAACTTTATGTTGTGAAAGATTTACTTTCTGGCTAAAATCTGTCAGAAAAATTAGACAATGTTTCCATTTAATATAAGAGAACATAGTGACAATATTCATTCACCTTTGCTTTTTACAAATGGAAAGAAGGGGAAGAAATTAAAATATTATTAACTATAAACCAATAGTCTGACCCTGCAAACTTTTCATGTATGAAACTTCTAGTGAAATGAATTGGAACTCCATGAAAGGGGGGGAGGATCTGAATTTGATCCCAATTCACATTTCCCTGTTGTTAAAATTATATTATTTTAATTAATGCAAACATCCACCTTTCTTCAATATTAGAGTTTAACCATTAAAAATAAAGGAGTCTTTCCTTCAAATGCAACACTGTAGTTGAGCACTATTGACTAGCTGTACAAAGAATTATGACCATAAGGTTCTCTACAAGTCTAACTAGCCTGATGCCTAACATTTCCAGTTATGGTACGGAAACATCTCAATACACGGGTCAACCATTGACAGTTTGCTGATGGTAATGGACACACCACATTTCCTATATTTTGACTCAGGCTATACATTCAGTTATCCTGCCCTACCCGCTAATAAATATTCTGCTGCACATTTACTTAGGAGAGGTGATGCTAATGTTTCCAGTTAAGGTTATCAATGTTACTGGTCAGTAAAGGTCCTTGAATATTACAGCTTTGGGGTGCCATTTAAGTACCTACATCGAAGTGAAAGCAATGAGCTGTCAGCATTATTTATCAGGTTTTCCTGCAGCTATTATATATGGACTGCATAAAGAATAATGAAGTAGAATCCATTCAAACCCCACAAGGCTCCACACTCAGTAAAGATAAAAACTTTCTTACAGCTGATCTTCAAAGTATATTAATTGCATTGCACTACTTCTTGAATGAAAGAAACTTTTACCTTTTTCTTTTTGCAGGTGTTGTATTGTCATCACCTGGATAAATGCCAACCACCCTGAGGAAGGCCTTGAGGCAAAATACTGGCCTTCATTCACTCAATGAAGTAAAAAAAATACATTGTGAAGCGCAGTTAGGTCATAAGCTTTGAAGTGCAGTCAAAGTGTAAAACTCCAGTTGGCTTGGTGGAAGCATGGTTCAGTATCTCCTACTAGAACTACCTCTGTTTGCATTATTTGTAATGGCTTCCTTTTTGAAGATTTGAACATTGGACACAGGCTAGCAGCCCCTACAATAAAGTAACTAATAAAAAGATCTGGAAGTGCATCCTGAAACCTGATATAAATATTTGATTGAGAATGCAACATGCTTCTAGATCTGAAGACTTTATGATTATCTGCTCTCAGTATTTGTCACCTATGATGGTGACTCATTTATGAAGGGAGAACATTAAATGGACAGTTCTATCTTCATCAGCAGTCAAGTTTTTGATGAACTGATGCCTCGACAGTACATTCTTGTTGAATGATTTTCTTGTCAGTTCTTCAAAGGCTTATGCCTTCTCTCAAGACATTTTTTTTAACCTCAAATGCAGATTAATTTGGAATATCTAAATATTGTTCCCAACTACAGCCAAGGAAATAATTTATAATGAATCATTTATTTGATGGATTTAACTCTTTTACTCTATTTACAAGTTGTCTGGAAAAAGACATGTTTTTCTCAAATGTGTTGTTTCAAAATTATTTGCCAGATAATTTCTGCATATGATTCTTCTTCTGTTAATGGCTATGACTAAGTAGTTCATTACAAATACCCAGTATTCTAATTGTGAGAAATGTTGTTTAGACATAAAAGCTGGGAGGGGTTGCAAGTGCTTTGGAGGATAGGATCACATTTCAAAATGATTTGGACAAACTGGTGAAATTGTCTGAGGTTAATAGGATGAAATTCAATAAAGACAAGGGCAAAGTACGCCACTTAAGAGAGAATAATCCATTGTACATATATAAATGGGCAACGAGTGCCTAGGAAGGAGTTGTGTGGAAAGAGATCAGGGTGTCATTGTGGACCACAAGCTAAATATGAGTCAACAGCGTATACTGTTGCAAAAAAAGCAAACACCATTCTGGGATGTATTAACAGGAGTATTGTAAGTAAGACACGAGAAGTGATTCTTCTGCTCTACTCTGCGCTGATTAGACCTCAACTGAAATACTGTGTCCAGTTCTGTGTGCCTCATTTCAGGGAAGATGTGGAGAAATTGGAGAAAGGCCAGAGAAGAGCAACATAAATGATTAAACGTCTGGAACACTTGACTTATGAGGGAAGATTGAAAGAGCTGGGTTTGGTTAGTCTGGAAAAGAGGAGACTGAAAGGGGACATAACAGTTTTTTCAAGACCTAAAAGGTTGTCATGAAGAGGAGGGAGAAAATATGTTCTCCTTAACCACCGATGATAGGACAAGAAGCAATGGGTTAAATTATGGCAAGGGAGGTTTAGGTTGGACATTAGGAAAAAATTCCTAACTGTCAGGAAGATTAACCACTGAAATAAATTGCCTAGACAGGTTGTGAAATCTCCATCATTGGAAGTTTTTAAGAGCAGGTTAGACGATCACCTGTCAGGGATGGTTTAAGGGGGTACTTCGTCCTGTCATGAGTGCAGGGGATTGGACTCGATGACCTCTCATGGTCCCTTCCAGTTTCTATGATTCTCTAAGGTCAAATTGTTAGCTAATATGCATGGTCAAAACCTGCTGAAGTCAATAGAGATGTGTCCTTTTACAAGAGTAGAAAACAAAGTTTATAAATTACATAGTATGTTTGTTTCCCCTTGGGAGAAGGGGGGTGGGCATGTATGTAGAATCCCTGGGCTGGAACCTCTAGAAGTGACTGGGCTCAGGTTCTCCTTCCAATGGGTGTTTTAAGGGCAATGTGGAGTTTTAAGTTATCTTAGTTCATTGAGGTTGCCATAGTGATAGATGGGAGGGTTGTTTCAGTGCTAGGAAAACCTGTCTGTCTGGTTTCAGTTTCTCTGCAATAAAGGTTCAATATGGAGCTCCGAGTATGCTGCCTCCTCATTATCTGATTATAATCCACCTATTAATAAAAAGCAATGGACCAGATGACTGCCTGAAGACAGTCAACCAATGGGTCTTTGATCCCCTGGAAGGAGAGAACTTTAGGCTATGTCTACACTACAAAAAATTAGGTCGACTTAAGTCGACCTAAAGTTGACCTTATTAGGTCGACTTAACAAAGTACTTCCCCTGAACAGGGACTTCGTAAGTCGACCTAACTGCCCTTAGGTCGACCTAATAAAGTGGACTTAAGCATCCACACTGTGCTTAGGTCAACCTAACCGGCGGTTCTTATTAAGTCGACCTAACCTTTAATTAAGTCGACTTAAGGAATTTCTTAAGTCAACTTAATGAAAGCCTGGTGTGAACAGGGACTAAGTTAAATTGACTTAAGCCTCCTTAAGTCAACCTAACTTGCAAGTGTAGACATAGCCTTAGTTATCTGGCCAGAGGGCCACGCCTTGAAGAGGGAGCACCCTAGGTGGTGAAGAGTTACCTAACTCCAGAGAGAGAGCAAGGCCATGGAGTGGAAACTAAAGGAGGGGGCATCAGGCTGTTTGTGAGCTAATCCCTGATGCGTCACACAGAGGTGCCCCAGTAGTGTGTAACAAACTTTGTGACGGGGTCAAGTTTCTAAGGTAAATACTTATAACAAGATGTTGCCCACAGACATTCAAAATCAGGTTCAAAATCACTTTTTATTCATATTCTGCATCATTTTTTTTAAATGTAAACATCTCAGAATACTTGCAGAATTTACTTACGGAACAAGTCCTTAAGAATTACTTAAAATCTCTTAGCTAGAAAACTCAGAAGATGAGCACAGAAAGATAGGGAAAGTAAGCAAACACATAGGAGCAGAATTCCTTTAAACATTTGAAGTAGCATTTCTGGGAAACTACATGATTCACTCAGGACTATGCCCCACACTTCTGATCTACCTTGTGCATCAGCTTGCTTTCTTTTAGATTTTGCAGTGGCAGCTTGCTGTGAGAAGTTAATGTTAATTCTTATGAAATCCCTTTTATAGGCTGCGTCTACACTGGTAAATTAAGTTGACTTAACCTTGCTTAAGTCGACTTAATTTACCCTGCGTCTACACTACAGTTTCCTTAAGTCGACTTAAGCAGCTTGCTTAAGTCAACTTAAGGAAAATAAAGTCGACTTAATGAAAATTAAGTCCACTTTATAAAACCTGCTTTCTAGTAGACCTAAGGCTTAAGTCAACTCCCTAGAGTCGACTTAAGCCAGTGTAGCCGGGTAGCCCTAAGTCGACTTGGGGTCACAGGGGTAGCCTGGCATGCCCCCCCACCTGGCAGGGCAGAGCCCTTCCCACCCTGCCCCTATGCCCTGCCAGGGTCCCTGACCCCCTTTGCCGCATTGTACCTAGGTACAATGGGGCAAAGGTTGAGCCCCCTGGCATTGGGCAAGGGGTGCCCCCCTGCCCCCATAAACCTGCCCTAGGTCCCCCTAGCCCCACAAAGTCAACCTAGAGCATCCAATGTGGATGCTCTAGGTTGACTTTGTAAGTTCCCCCCAAAGTCGACTTAAAATTTACATGTGGACACACTAAATAGACTTAACTAAGTCGACTTAAAGTCAACTTAGTTAAGTCGACTTAAAGTCGACTTAAATTCATGAGTGTAGACATAGCCATAGTGACCTTGCAGAAAGGTGTTTGCTGAGCCTTAGAGAACCAAGAATCATGTGCAGTTTTTCTTCGCCTGACCAGAATTCTTGTGTAGGGCTCTTGAATTCAGATCACTGCATGATATTTTGCTTTATTGAAAGGCCTAATCCACCACTGAGTCACTGCAGTTTTATAATGATGAATCAGTCCCATAATCTTTAAAATTTGACTGTCTTTTTGGATTCTCATCTTGTGAAGCCTGTGCTAAATTCCCACAGTTGTTTTAGCTGACCTTCACATTAGTGTTTTCTATTCAGGATCAGCTTAACTGTTCTGTTCCTGGGTTTGAAATGTAAGGACATGACTAAGATAAATAGATAGGACAACTGTAATGTGCTCTGATCTAATTATTTTGTATTTCTCCTCTCTTCACTATATTTACATCAGCTTTAGACTTGAAATATCTTTCCAATAAAGTAAACAAAATCATTCAAATAATAAATCCTTATTCATCTTATTTAAGAAATGATTTAAAGAAACTGTCCTGTGTATCAGTCCAGCATTTATAGAATATAGTCTTATTTTGTTATACTAGCTAACATATCTTGCTATCAGTTTTAATCATCAGCATGCAAGTTACAGTAAATTGTTGAAACTACATGGAAGTATATTGAACTGTTAGGTGTTGGTGATGTCTGTAGACTGGAAACACTGCAAGTGCCATAACTTATGCTCAGGTTAGTTTACTACATGACCTAGACTGCAGAGCAAACTATTTCCTGTTCATCTGCAAAACAGGAGACATGGATGAATAACAGAGGCAGTTAGATAGACAGATATGCAGAAAGAGAAATATAAGCTTTTGTGCCTGGACAAAATCAAAAACCATAAAGTTGACATTACTTAAATCATCTTTATATGTTTGGTTTCCTGCTGACTGTTAATGCATACTCAGTCCTGTCATACCTACTCAAGAGGTGTCACATTGGTCATTTGCATTTTTGTTCCATACACTCAATCCATAACAAGAATAGAGACTTTTATGTGAAGGTTTTCTGCTAATAGTTATTCAAACTCACCTTTGGAATCAGAAAACAGCAACTGTAGCAGTTTCCGGAGGGGTAGCCGTGTTAGTCTGTGTACAGCAAAAAACAATGAGAGTCCTGTTGTACCTTATAGACTAACAGATTTTCTTCGGCATAAGCTTTCGTGGGCTATAACCCACTTTGTCAGATGCATCTGATGAAGTGGGTTATAGCCCATGAAAGCTTATGCCGAAGAAAATCTGTTAGTCTATAAGGTGCCACAGGACTCTCATTGTTTTTAACTGTAGCAGTGTAATTCTACAAGGATAGACACTTTACTTACATCAACTTAGGATGATTTTACTTCCTGAAATTCAAGCTGTATCTACAGAAAAATATAAAATTTAAGTTCTAGGAATTCTAGTACTAGCATTTTTTCCAGCCAGAGTTCTTTTGAAGCCTCTATTAGATACATTTTCAGCATAATTTTAGTAATAATTGTCAACAGTCATCAAGGAAATTTGTTCTCATATCTTTGTTCAGCTTTGAAGCTATAACATAATTATTGACTCACAACCTTGAGTCAATTAATTGTGAAACAACAGAACAAAAGTAATGAAAAGTCAAATGGTGAATTTAGAAGTAAAAGTATGGATTTGATGTATCCAGGCTCACATTACCAGTAAAATTGCATAAGGAAAATAACATAGCATGCCATGAATCATTTTGTTGTGATCGTTGACAAAATAAATGACAAAGACGTCAAAACAACAAGTATAAGGGATTCTTTCATTCTTCGTGAAACTAGACCTGCAATGAAGTTACCAGAAATGGGAATGAAAACATGGTTTCACTGAATTCAATACAGCCAGGATTTCACTCTCGATCTGACAGAAAACAAAATTTGCAGACTTCACCCACCTTTCTCTCTTGGCTTGCAATGCACAGTAAGCCTAAAATAATGTCGCAACCTGTGCAGCCAAGGTTCTAAAAGTAGCCAGGCTCATACTGTAGGCTAATGAGATGGTATGAAAGAGTTAAGCACTTGCTTTATCATTTTGCTTACAATAAACATTAACATTTCTACAGGGTATCGTAAAGTCTGTCCCCACTGGCCACCCCTCTCTAAATTGCTATAAAATTGTTTCAAGAACTGGGGTGAGAAGAACCACATTGTTACTGGCCTGGTTCAATGGTTATCTAATCATGCCAGATCACTCAAAGGAAGCAGGGCCGTCCCTGGGGCGGGGGGGGGAGGTGAATGGGGCGATCGCCCCAGACCCCACGGTTACGCGGGCCCCGCGGCCCACCCACAGCCACACTATTACCAGCTTCGCAGGCCAGGAGCACTAAGCCCGGCCTCTGGGCTAGCCCTCCCTGCCCCCGGGGTGGAACAGTGGCCGGGGCCCGCCTCTGCCCCATGCAGCCAGGCCCAGCCCTTGGCGGTGGCCTCAGGTTCCCAGCTGGGGCACTGGCCTCAGCAGCCTGGGGTCCCGGCTGTGGCCGGCTCCCTCCACCGGTGGCCCCCACTTCCGGGGCCGGGCCCAGAGCCAGCTCCCCGCTGGCAGCCTCAGCCTCCCTGCCCAGGCTGGCTCCCTGGGGGGGGTGGAGCAGCCTGCATGCCCTCCAGCACGGGGGGGTGGGGCCCTGCCTAGGCCAGTTGGCCCTGGGCCCCGCTCCCCCCACGGGACAATGATGAAAGGAAGGTGAACTACCCTCTCCCCTACAATCCCAAACATGTTGGACTTAACTGTGTAGATCTATAACTAGGCATTCACTCTTTCAGGCACCAGCTGATGATCATCCAAACAAGAGTACACTGTGTCACTTAGGACTTGCAGGGAAAATATTAGGGCAGCAAAAAATGCTGAGTGAATGCCAAATGAGCTAAGGAAATAAAAAGGCATTTTAGCTATTGATGATAAGCAGTCATGAAAATACTCTCACAAGTTATCTAGTCCAGATTAGATGCAACCTAAGGAATTAGCCAATACTTAACCACAGAAAAATTATTTTTGAAAAATCATGGAAAACTTTAAAATAATGAAAAAGTGATCCTGGCCCTTACCACCCACTTAGCATAATTACTCTCCCTAGTAAACTAATGAAACAAATGCTGACATGAAAAAAGTGCTAAATGTCAGGTTGGTATTGTAACTGTGAACAATATTCAGCTAAAATCTGCAAAGAACAGACCTTGCCACATGTAAGTGATCGCTCTTTTTGACAGACTTAGACATAAATAGCTGATAAAGGAGAAGTAGTAGGTGGGAAATAGCAGGATTTTACTAATCATGTGAGGGGGTGTCTCAGAAAATCTTCCTTTCAAAATTAGGCCATATTGAGTTAGATATGGACATAGCGATATAGATGGCAAAATGGTGGATACACCATAGAGTTGTGATAAATGACAAAATAATGAATTAGCAAAAAGAGGTTAGGCTTGTACTGCAAGTATTTGTGCTAGGCCTGGTACTATTTAACATGGTCATTAATGATCTAGAGGAAGGATTAAGCAGAACAGTGATGAGATCCAAAGATGCAACAAAACTGGGAGCAATACTGCCAGTCAAATACTCACAAATACTGTTTCAACTACTCCCACTTTCCCTTTGTAGCTTATACAGGCTTTGAACTGAATTAGGCAATTGTTCTGGTCCCTGTGGACTACTGACCTATTCTGGGACAACAACTCATCTGCAGTAAAATCTGCTTAGAAATCAGTCACCTCTGATTCAATTTTAAACCTAAAAACAGTATTGCAAATCTTGAAATCAGCAGCCCCAACTTGTTCATGAATAAGGTTTTTGGAAACAGATCCCAGTGAACAAACATAACTTATCCTTGCTTGGGTTATCTCACCAAGTTCTTTGTGTTGAGAGACAGAATCTCAAAGCCCTTCTATTTTTCCTTTGCATTCCTGTACATGCTTCCACTAGCTAAACTGAACATGTTTCCTGTGTCCTCCTTTGCTTATATCAACCCTATTTCTGTCCTGAAAAGCAATGTCTTCTAAAGAAGATCTTTAAGGTGATTCCTTGTGTCCCATAGTAATTCTTTCTTTGCTAATTTTTGAGCCATTTCCCACCTACTCTTTTCCTGGTTGACTTTCATTTTTACTAGATCAAACAGTCTTTCATCTACAGTACCACAACGGTTTTCAAGTTAGCTCAGCCATTAACTAGAGAGAGGTGAGTTAAGTTTTCTTGTATAAAATCCCAATTTGTAAACAATTCCTCAAGTGTTCCTTAATTCAGGTCTACACTGCCTGCCCTTTTTGGCAACATTTGAAAGGAGATATGCAAGTAACTTAAAATAACTTGCATATCTTTATTCAAATCCCCTACTCCCAACGCATCCACTGCACTTGTTCAAAGGTGGGGGGGACTCGCTTTGAACCAGCGCTACCCATTTGCCGGGGTGGTGTTGCAGGATCAAACTTCCTGATTAGCTGAGCGGGTCCACATAGACCCAAGCAGCCAATCAGGAAGTCCAAACTGACAGCAGCGAATCTGCCGCTGTCAGTAAAGACAATCCCTTACTTACTGATATTAAAGCCACATTGCATTTCTTGTTTATATTGCTCTTGTAAATGCTTCTATCCTTTCCTCTGCCTCTTTGTACTCCCTGGTCAAAGCATATTTGTTTGTGTATTACATACCCATTTAGAAAGAAATACTTATAAGATTTTTAAGAATGATAACATAGCTCCTCTTATCTCCTTCCTCAGTGAACGTGTTTGTCCTGTGAATATTATCTTCACTCTCCTGTGCATAAATTAATGAGGTGATGTGTTCTCCATGATTCTGTGTTATGCTTTTTTTTCTTCAGTAACTGATGAAGTGCTCCTTCCTCTCAGATGATTCAGGAAGCTTAGTAAACTAAAGTCTCACAGAGGACTGAACATTATTCAATTCCTGACATCATGTCATGTGAAAAATGGTAAAGAATCACAGAAGCTATGTCTACACTTATGAATTTAAGTCGAGTTAGCATGTCCCCACTCAAAATTTAAGTCGACTTAGAGGGGACCCTGCCAAATCAACCTAGAGTGTCCACACTGGATGCCTAGGTCGACTTCTAGGGGCTAGATGGACCTGGGACAGGTCCACGGGGGCAGGGGCACCCCTTGCCAAGTGCCAGAGGGCTCAGCCTTTGCCCTATTGTACCAAGGTACAATGGGTCAAAGGGAGATAGGGATCCTGGCAGGGCATAGGGGCAGGGTGGGCAGGGCTCTATTCTGCCCTGTGGGGGGGGCACGGCAGGCTGTGGCTGTGCTAGCCACCCTGGCAGGGAGGGCAGTGGGGAAGCCCTGGAGCCCCCTAAGTCGACTTAAAGTCGACTTAGGGCTACTCCACATCTAAACTGGCTAAGTCGACTTTCTAAAGTCAACTTAGCCAGCAAAGTCGACTTAAAACTAGGTTTTATAAAGTCGACTTAAATTTTCCTTAAGTCGACTTAAGCAGCTGCTTAAGTCGACTTAAGGAAAGTATAGTGTAGACGTAGAGTAAATTAAGTCGACTTAAGCAGGCTTAAGTTGACTTAATTCATAAGTGTAGACGCACCCAGAGAGTCTTTAGCTTCTAACACAGCACATACGGCTACATAAAGGAAAACCAGAACTCTTCAACTACTCTTTCTGAGACTTCTACCTCATTGCAGAGCTTCTGCTTAGACTGTTCTCAGCCCCTCCTGCCTGCCAACTACAGAGGTAAAGAAACTATATATCACCTTGCAATCTTTGTACAGTCAATCAGACAAAGTACTGACTCCATAATAAAAGAAGCATTGGCTGAAATTTGTCATAAACAGGACTTTGTCCTTTGGATCATTTCCTGTATTCAGTGTATATTGGCTCAAGCCATCTTGAAAATACACTGTTTACAAAACTATAGTTTCAGAAAGTATTTCAAGAATGTACATAGAGCTTTAGTTAAACAAAACATTATTACCAAAGATATTTTTTCTCTTTTAGAACCACTTTCCCCAGGGGTGGCCAAAGCTTAGTTTTTTGTGGCTTTTTCTTTTCTTTTCTTTTCTTTTCTTTTCTTTTCTTTTCTTTTCTTTT
>ML686006.1:6280481-6297339 GCA_007922175.1 Pelusios castaneus | reverse complement strand
TTCTTTTCTTTTCTTTTCTTTTCTTTTCTTTTCTTTTCTTTTCTTTTTTGGCAGAGGGTTGGGGGGTGGGGATGGGGGTTTATGTTCCATCAGGATTTAGCAAGTGATCCCTGGTAGTCCCAACTGCAAGTATTCAAACTCATGGTTCCCACTGCCTTGACTTACTGGTTAAAACAAAATCAAGAGATTAAAAAACTTATATACATGCTGGATTCTTTATATTTGCTTTCTGATTTAAGCCTTTAAGAATCATGTTTTTCAAGCTTTCCTCCACAACCATGAGCACAGAAAGTTACTTTAAAAAAGAAAGAAAGGTGCGATTCTCATGTAGTTAACTGATTTCAAGAGCTGGCACTGCAGAAAAACTAACAAGTATCTATCCGTGACAAAATTGAGACAGTTGACAATACTTGATCACTACTATGTAATTTATGAGTTACATGCACTGGGTGGATGGAAGGATCATTGTAATGGCAATGTGGAATGTTATTGAGCAATGCTGCCGGTCATGTCAGCTCAGGGAGTAAATGGACTTTGTAGAGCCCCTTATTGTTACTACAGAGAGGACTGCATAGTCCCCCAGCTAGTCGCTATAGATGTTGACAGAATGTATGTGGCAATCTCGGAGGATGACCATTCTTCCTAGTGAACTCACCGGGCTTGTGGAAAACCGTGCATGTCTATGATTACAAGGGATCCTAGAAATCCGTTTGCCACCGAAAAATGAGGAAAAACATGGAATTTGCATTATTATAGAGATTCTTTAGTTTTTATATTTTGTAAAAAACATTAAACCACAGTGAACCCTGTTTATTCAAACCTCCATTACCTGGCTCTGCAAATTAACCAGGGCTCAGGCTGTCAGTTTGGTTTGATTAATACAGAGAATCGTATAATGGAGGATTGGATAAAATGGGTTCTACTCTATATCAATAAAATAGTATGTTCAACTGATATATATATTTTGACTAGGGAGACTAAAGTTCAGCATTTTATTTTAATTGAGGAAAAATGTGGATTTTTATGTTTTTTTAACAGAGAATTTTGTGTGTGTGTGTGTTTTATCATGCAAAACTAAGATGCCTGATAATTACACAACCCTTTTTCTAGAATACAAGGAAATATTAAAACTGAGATTTTCAGATACCTAAGGGATTTGGGCACCCAATTGCCATTAATTTTAAGATTTTATCTGAGTTGCTGTATGATGATTTAAAAAAATCAATATTTCTGCTTTTCTTTCTCACTTTCAAAACTTAGGGTGAGATTTTCAAGTCAGTGGGCACCGGTGCTCCCAATTCAATAGGGGCTTTTGAAAATCCCACCTTGGTCTGTAAGAGTTGCGTAAGCCTTATAGAATGCTATACTGTGTGTTCATAAACATGAAAAATACGGGGGAAATGAAATGAAGACCATGATAATTATATCTGAAAAATTTTCTATCTAAAATGCTGGGAAGAGTTTACTTTCTTGGTGTTTACTGTCATGAAATATTAACTCCTGAATTCATGTAAATGTGATACATAATTACTTTTGAAATACTTACAATAGTACTTTCCTTAGCTGCACCATCTTGTGTCTAGGAACAAATTAGTCATAGATATAGTACTTCAACAAGTTAAAAGAAAAACATTATTTATAAAGACTATAGTACATCAGCATACAATATAAACTATGGCCTTGAACACATTACAAAGTTCTCGCGCAGTAAGGCTCCGAGGGTGGTAAGGCTTACCACGGAACAGTTGTTCTGTGGTAGAGCTTGTGTGTATGCTTCTTGCATTTTTGACAGCCTCTGGAAATGTCCCAGAGTGCCAGTCGAGGGCACTCTGGGACACCAGAGCTGTCAAATTTGTCAATTTCACTGCTTTAACAGAGCAGTGAAATTGACAAATAACGGCTTGAGCCATAGGCTCAAGCCGTCAACTGAGCTCCCCTAGCAGGGGCTCAGGGCTCAGCTGGTGGGTGGCTGGAGCCCCCCTGAGTCCCAAGGCTCCAGCTCCAGTCACAGCCAGCTGAGCCCCATCCTGGCAGTCATCAGGGCTCAACCTCTGCCAGCTGGAGCCTGGCAGGGGCTCCGCTGCCGCTGGTGAACTGAGTCCAGCTGAGCCCGGTGTGTGGCGGGGCTCAGCTACCTCCGGCCAGCAGAGGCCTGTCCCTGGCCACCCACTGGGGGGCTGCAGAGGGGCTCAGCTGGCCGGTGGCAGCCGAGCCCTGCCAGGGGTCCATCCCCTCTGCCAGCTGAGCTCCGCTGGAGCCCGGTGGGTGGAAGGGCTCTGCTGGCCGCTGGCAGTCAAGCCCCTCCACCCACCAGGCTCCAGCAGAGTTCAGCTGGCCAGCGGCTGGATCCCCGCTGCAGCTGCAGCCACAGCAGGGCTCTCAAGCCCTCGCCAGGGCCTGCTGTGGGGCTCAGCTGCAGCCACTGGGCAGCCGTGGGGCCGGAGCTCCTGCAGCCCGTGCTCAGCTGCCTCACCCAGGCTTGGCTGAGCCGGGGCTCAGTGGGGCTCAGCTGCTGCTCAGCTGGCCGGCAGCAGCTGAGCCCCGGCAGCGGCAGGGGAGCCCCAGTCCATCTGAGCCCCAGGGGCAGGACTGGGGCTCAAGCCAGCACCACTGCCAGCCTTTCGGCTGGCAGGGCAGTTCATGGTGGGATAGGTACCCACCATGCACTGCTCCTTCTAGCGAAAATTCAAAGGAGCGTGTGAACACTCCTTTCGCTAGAAGGAGTTCTGTGTGGACGCAGTAAAGCATTATAATTACAACACTTGCTTGTCCCACAATATTGCGGGACAAGCCTGTATTGTGTACATGGCCTAAAGCCATGGCTACACTAGGCTTTAATTAGTTTGAATTAAGGACTTCCTTAATTCGAACTAAGAACTTCAAATAGGGTATTAGAAGTAAGGGTTAATTCAAACTAGTTAGTTTGAATTAACCAATTAACTAACCATGTCAGTTCAAACTAATTAAGCAGCTGCTTAAGTCGACTTAAGGAAAAATTTAGTCGACTTTATAAAACCTCATTTTAAGTCAACTTTGCTGGCTAAGTCGACTTTAGAAAGTCGACTTAGCCAGTGTGGACGTGGAGTAGCCCTAAGTCGACTTTAAGTCAACCTAGGGGGCTTTAGGGCTTCCCCACTGCCCTCCCTGCCAGGATGGCTGGCACAGCCACAACCTGGCGTGCCCCCCCACAGGGCAGTGCAGAGCCCTGCCCACCCTGCCCCTATGCCCTGCCAGGGTCCCTGTCAGGCTCAGCCCCCATTGTACCTTGGTACAATGGGGCAATGGCTGGGCCCCCTGGCACTTTGGCAAGGGGTGCCCCTCCTGCCACCGTGGAACTGTCCCAGGTTCACCTAGACCCTACAAGTCAACCTAGGCGTCCAGTGTGGATGCTCTAGGTCGCTTTGGTAGGGTCCCCTCTAAGTCAACTTAAATTTTGAGTGTGGACATGCATGTGGACTTTAAGTTGACTTTGTTAAGTCGACTTAGCTAAGTCAACTTAAATTAATAAGTGTAGACATAGCCTCTGAGACTATCATAAGGCATATTTTCTAATTCTTTAATCATTCTCGTGGCTCTTTTCTAAACTCTCTCCAATTTATGAACATCCTTCTTGAATTGTGGGCACCAGAACTGGACACAGTATTCCAGCAGTACACCAATGTCAAATACAGAGCTAAAATAACCTTTTGCTCTTACTTGAGATTTCTTTCTTTCTACATCTGAGTTTTGCATTAACGCTTTTGATCACAGCATCACATTGGGAATGTGTGTACAGATGATTATTTAATAATACACCCAAATATTTTTCAGAGTCACTGCTTCCCAGTACACAGTCACCCATCCTGTAAGTATGGCCTTCATTTCTTGTTCCTAAATGTATATAGTTGCATATAGCCATATTGAAACAGATATTTTTCAATTGTTTGAGCTTACAGCATGATTTGTATCACTTTGTATCAATGGCCTGCCTTCTTCAGTTTTACCATTCCTTCAATTTTTGTGTCATCTGCAAACTTTTGGTGATGATTTTATATTTTCTTCCAGGGTGAAATTGTCAAATAGCAAAGGGCCAAGAGCAGATCCCTGAAGGTCTCCACTAGAAACAAACCAACTCAATGATCACAGTAACAATTTCTAAATGATGACAAAGGAAGTATAAAAGCTAGCTTCTATAGTAATACATTCTTGAAATATAAAAAGCTTTGTTTTATTACTACTATATATCAATGTCTGATTTCAGTTCAAGAAATAAATGCAATATAAATTCTCTCAGTTTAGTCCTCTGCTTTTCTTTCCTGGTTAAAACTATCAAAAACTAGCAAAAGATCTAGGGATTCAGTGTGATTCAGTCCACACAGCAAAAGGAAAATAATAGCTGTTTATGACTGTTTCCTCATTCTCATCCTTTATTCACCCCCTTCAAAATAAACAAAACAAAAAAGGAACAATAAAAAAACCAACAACAACCAAACCATCAAGAACATATTCACTTACAGTTATTTCTCTATCAGAAAATTTGAGGACAACAGAGCTCAGTTCTCTTCTCCCACAAGAGATCGGTTCTTCCATTTTTGTAGAATTAGTATCTCGTTCTCTCCTTCTCCTATCCTTTAAGCTAAAGCACTCTGCATATTTAATGGTTCCTTTTGAGTTTTATTTACACAGCTTTAAAATTTTGCCAAAATTCTTCAACAGCATGACTTGCTTTTCTTGCCTTTTATGAGTTTGCATTATCTGAGATCTTCAAGAATGGTATTATATACACTGTAACCAAGAGGAGATTTTGGCTTATTTGTGGTATCCCTGAGATTAGATTTAGGGTGCATCTACACTGGCACCTTAGGTCGAATTAAGGATGCTTAAATCAAGCTCAGTGAGTTCGCGGATGACACCAAGCTGGGGGGAATTGTAGACATGCTGGAAGGCAGGAACAGGATCCAGGGAGACTTGGACAAATTGGAACACTAGGCCGAAAGAAACCTCATGAGGCTCAACAAAGACAATGCAAAGTCCTGCACTTAGGACGGAAAAATCCCATGCACTGCTATAGGCTGGGGACCAATTGGCTAAGTAGCAGCACTGTAGAAAAGGACCTGGGGGTTATGATGGATGGGAAGCTGGATATGAGCCAACAGTGTGTCCTTGTTGCCAAAAAGGCCAATGGCATATTAGGCTGCATCAGTAGGAGTATTGCCAGCAGATCGAGGGATGTGATAATTCCCCTCTATTGGCACTGGTGATGCCACATCTGGAATACTGTGTCCAGTTTTGGGCTCCCCACTACAGAAAGGATGTGGACAAATTAGAAAGAGTCCAGCGGAAGGCAATGAAAATGCTCAGGGGGCTGGGGCACATGACTTACGAGGAAAGATTGAAGGAACTAGGCTTATTTAGTTTGCAGAAGAGAAGACTGGGGAGGGATTTGATAGCAACCTTCAACTACTTGAAGGGGTGCTTCAAAGTGGAGGGAGCTAGGCTGTTCTCGGTGGTAACAGAGGATAGAACAGGGAGCAATGGTTTCAAGTTAGAGTTGGGGAGGTTGAGGTTGTATATTAGGAAAATCTTTCTCACTGGGAGAGTGGTGAAGCATCGGAATGGGTTACCTAGGGAAGTGGTGGAAGCTCCATCTTTGGAGATATTTAAGGTTCGGTTAGACAAAACCCTGGCTGGGATGATTTAGTGGGAGTAGTCCTGCTTTTAGCAGGTGGTTGGACTAGATGACCTCATGAGGTCCCTTCCAGCCCTATGATTCTATGATTCTAAGTTGACTGTGTGCTGTGTGAAGAAATACTTCCTTTTTCTTGTTTTAAACCTGCTGCTATCTTGTTCATATCTCCCATTCCATAATCTTTTCTGGTCAGCCTATAAGGCTTCTTACAGTTTCCTATCTAGCCCTTCAACTTAGAGCAGTGGTCATCCTCAATTTCATTGCAAAACCATGGGAGATGGGGGTCAGAGTGGGTATTAACATATGTAAATGAGGCTCATAGCCAATCTTTTCCATTTCTACCAACAGAGGGAGCAGAAAGCTTCTTCCAGTTTGAAGCTTTTGTAATTTTTCCAAGCTTTAAATTTGGATTTTGTTAGCTTGTACAATTTTACTAATCCCATTCCTCCTGAAAGAGGACATTGTGGTGTAAGTTTTGTGTTTCAGAAGAGATAGGCATCCTCATTGACAAATGCCAAGACTATAGGGAATTACTGCCAATGAAACACAGAACAGCTTTATCTTCAGTTCTATAATGGGCACCAGTGGCCATTCTGAGTATAGGAAATTCATATGTTGGATGCCAGCAATCATGAAAAAAATGAGCAGAGGGAGTTTGAATCAAGCATTGTGAGATTTTCAACAGTGTCCTTTAACATTTGCTTCCTCCCTTTTCTTTAAAGGAATCACTACATAAATTTGTATTATTTGTATTAATATATATTGATTTGTTTTTCTCCCATTTCTGTATTAACTATATAAAACCCTTCTGTTAGGCAGTTAACAATAGTAATAAGGGTCAGATTCAACAAAATTAGCTCAGGGACTATGTGATATAGTTCAGGTGATTTGTAAGTGTAATTGGTGGGACTGTGGGTATTAACATATGTAAATGAGGCTCATAGCCATTCTTTTCCATTTCTACCAACAGAGGGAGCAGAAAGCTTCTTTCAGTCTGAAGTTTTTGACTGTAGGCTTATCTATAGATTATTTCCCATCATTCCTCTATCACCCATCAGCCATTCTTTTTTTTTAAAAATAGACAATCCCTCATGACTTGGAGGGAGGGCCCCCTTCATACTGATAAGCTTCATTCTAGCTAATCATATGCCTGCGAGGGCAATTGAGGCTCTGGATGTCTCTGTTAAGGCAGCAATGGGTCATTACAGTTGTGTCAGGAATGAAAGGACAGCTTATGATATATGTTCCACATTTTCACTGCAGTCCAGAACTCTGAAGGTGTCAGTAGGCTCTGTTTGTTATTAACTCCCATCAATTTACTCTTCCCTTTCCCATAATTCTCTCACTTAAGAGTCAATCATACAATTACTGAAAACATCCCAGAAAGCTTAAAATTGTTGACATTATCAGGATTCCCAATGCACCATCCCCTAAAGCTCTGGAGGTATGAATTCTTCTGCAGAAACCACATGGAAATCAGAACTATTTTGTCACGTGATGGCAGCAGAAATGAGGCCAAAGAGTTCTTTACTCTTGTGGTCTGGGATCACTTTATGAATGAGTTAAAGAAATTTCAAATATAGGCCACCTGACCTATTAGTGATATCTGTAATGTAAAGTAATCCTAAGATGATGCGTTCTTTACAGTTAATGAAAACATGAGCTGAACAAGCCTGGAGATATTCAAATTTGCTTCAGACTTTGAACACATAGCTCAAAGCCTGCCAAACCCACCTCCACAGTCCTTAATGGTAAATAATGAGGTCTTTGATGTAAGTGCTTTGAACTGCTCCTGTTTAAGTTAAGCTGCGGGGCAGATGAGAGCACCTTGCAAAGCTCTCTAAGCCTGCATACTCAATTTCTTTATGAAAGATGTAACTTGTCTTCTATACTTTGCCAGTTGGTTAGCTTAAAAATACATGACACTGAATATAAATTTGTCATGTTCTTCATGATCAATGAGATGCTTGGCAAAGAATTACTGGTGATGTGGTTAGTGAGCATTGTCTAGTCAGAGTATTACCAAGTAAACATGATTAGATTTTTATGCCATATTCACCAAATACATAAAATAGATGCAGGTAAATGACTGCCTTAACGTTGAAGGTATTAGTGTGCATAGTAGTGTGGGGCAAATTGGAAATGAGGAACAAAATTTTCAAATATGGACACCTATAATCAGGCTGATAAACTTAGAGGACTGTGGCTATCATTCATAGGCACTGTCATGTCTTGCTCTTTATAGTAATATTTCAAGTGGACATATTTAGAGCAGATCACAGTATTCATTCTATTTAATAATCTGTGGTGGAGTATTTTATTATAGCATCATTAGTTAAGCACATCTACATGTTATTACTATTCTTTGTAACCTGCTTTATGGCATTCTACTAAAGGATTACAGTAACATCCATTCCCCAATGGACTAGTCTATTAATCATTTATGAAGATTAACACTACTATTTTGAGTGAAATACATAACTGAGGACATACTCATTCATGGTCATTAAAAGATGCTAAGGAACCTCAGAGCTATTAAACTTGGGGTTCTGGCCAAATTCTAATACAGGTTAATATATTTCATCCTGTAATTCATGGCTTGTTTTTAAAACTGTGTTGGCCAAGATCCTCTGAGGCATGTAAATTATGTTCATTGAAGCTGAGGAGATAGATAAAAAAAGTGGCCGAATTTGTCTTTGTGCTCCTTTTATCTCCTGTTTGGTATCATGCATAAGTTAGAGCAGCTTCAACACTTTAAAATTTTCCCAGGTCATACAGGCACCTATAGCTTGCTACATAAGTGAGGGTTTTTAGAGCAAACCATACTCTAATCCAGCAGTTCTCAACCACTGTGTCAGGGCACAAAAGTGTGTGGTGAAGAGCCGGGAGGTGTATCACAGAAAATTTGCAGCTCAGCTTGGGGCTTCTGCTGCTTTCTGCTGCCCTCGACAGCCCACTCTTGCTGCACAACACAGGCAGCAGCCAGGGCTAGATGAGTAAAGGGACTTAGGGGCTGCAACCAATGTTCCCTCTAAGGTTTGGCGGCTTGTGTGCAAAATTTTCAAGCCGTGTGCAAAACTTTTTCTGAATAAAATTTTTGTGTAAACTCACACGACCGAAATTATAGGCATTAATTGAAGTTAAAGTAATTGTAAATAGAATTAATTAATTGTGTTTAATTGAATTTGAATGAATTTTGAATTGAAATTTAATTTTTAGAAAGGTTTTTATTTAAAATTAATTTTTAAAAGGTTTTTTTAAAAAAGGAAGGAAAAAAGAAGGGAGGAAGGAAGGAAGGAAGGAAGGAAGGAAGGGAGAAAAACAGAGAAGGAAGGAAGAAAAAGAAAGAGAAGGAAAGAAGAGGAAAGAAGGAAGAGAAAGAAGAAAGAGGAAGGAAAGAAGAGAAAGAAAGAAAAAAGAAGGAAAGAAAAAGGAAGACAAAGAAGGAAAAAAGAAAGGAAGAGAGAGAGAGGAAGAAAGAAAAAAGAAGGAAGGCAAAGAAGAGAAAGAAGGAAAGAAAAAGGAAAGCAAAAGAGAGAAAAAAGGAAAGAAAAAGGAAGGAAGGGAGAAAGAAAAAAGAGAGAAGGAAGGAAGAGAAAGAAGGAAGGAAGAGAAAGGTAGAGAAAGAAGGAAGGAAGAGAAAGGGAGAGAACGAAAGAAAGAAGGAAAGAAAGAGAGAAAGAAAAAAGAGAAGGAAGAGAAAGGAAGGAAGCAAAGAAAGAGAAAGAAGAGGAAACAGGAAGAGGAAGGAAGGAAGAGGAAAGAAAGAAAGAAAAAAGAAGGAAGAGAAAGAAGAAAGAGGAAGGAAAGAAGAGAAAGAAAAAAGGAAAGAAAAAGGAAGACAAGGAAAAAAGAGAAAGAAGGAAGAGAAGGAGAGGAAGAAAGAAAAAAGAAGGCAGGCAAAGAAAGAAAGAAAGAAAGAAAGAAAGAAAGAAAGAAAGAAAGAAAGAAAGAAGAGGAAACAGGAAGAGAAAGAAGGAGGAAGGAAGGAAGAGGGAAAGAAGGAAAGAAAGAAAGAAGCAAGCCAAGGCCGCCGGCGGGGGAGGACCCTACCGCAGCCCTGGGAAGCCGCCAGTGGGGGGCGGGAGCATACCCCAGCCCCGGAGGCTGATCCCGGCCTGGTGCTGGGAGGCCGAGACCGTGGATTAGCCCGGCCCTGGCCCCGGGAAGGAGGCGGACGGCGGGTGGGAGCTCGGGAGCCCACCGCTGCCGCAGCCACCCCTCTGGCCCAGCCGCGTGGGGCAGGCAGGCAGGCCCGCGTTCCGGACCCTAGCCTGAGCCTGCCTGTCCCACCCTGGGGGTGGGGAGGGCCAGCCCAGAGGCCGGGCGCAGGCCGGGTGTGCCGCAGCAAAGCGGCTGCCTCAGGGGTTGGAGGGAGCAGCGGGGGCTGCCGGGCTGCGTGGGGGTCCCTCACTGCTGCACGGGGGGTGCGACAGCCGCTGCGCGGCCGCGCACCCGCGCAGCTTAGAGGGAACACTGGCTGCAACCAGAGATCCTGGTCTGGGCGTGGGGGGACACCATCTGCCCCACAAAAATAAAACCAGCTCCATCAAGCCAGACCACAAGCCTGCACTGGGTTAAGGCTGCCTCCACCCGGGTGCTGCATCCTCCAGAGCACCACAGCCTCCCACACACTCCTAGCCCAAGCACCACCACTGGCAGATTGTAGTGTGACACACAGGGGAACATCATCTGGCAGGTGTGTCGCAATGGAAGAAAGATTGAGAACCATTGCTCTAGGCATAACCAGTTGTCCCTTAAACTCTGAAATGCCCTCTACTCTGGGAAGAGTAGCATAGAACTAGCTATATGAACTCTATGACTTCCAGAAGAATCCTTAGCTGATTCCTTAAGGCCACCTTCTGGTTCTTTTGCACATGAAAGTGGCTCAAACAGGCCAATGCAGGGGTCAGGATCTGGCTTGCTGTCTAGTTGAAGGTGCAGAACAGTTCCAACACAAAGGTGATTGCATTTCAGTGTTGAATGAACTGGTTCAAGGTCAAGTTTTTGTTGGTGTTTTTTAAGTCTAAAATTAAGCTCCTAGATAAGTGGCTTAAATCCATAATTAAGACTGTAATTTAGATTTGCCTAATTTGGTGAATCCATTTTAAAAATCTCTTTAGCAAATGAATATGGCCAATTCCCAAAGTTCTCTTTGAAGTCACTAGAAATTTTGCCAGAGTAAGGACAGAATGAAAACTGATATCCAAATTGTGGAGAGCACAAAAATTTATTCTTTGGAAAGTGGGGTGGAATGTGCCACCTTAGGAGCATTTTACAAACACTCAGACCCTTTCAGCAGGAAACTCCTTATTGGGACCCAAATCAATGTTTGATGGGGAGGATGGATCTGTCCATAATTTGTGAACTGTCCCATTGTGATGTGGAACCTCCTTTTAGAGTAAGGGGATCTAGGGAAACCCCTTTTGAGAAATCAGATAGATGATGTTGTGGAGCTGTGAGAAGACTTGTAGGATTTTTAGCTAGGACAGAAACAACAGGCCTCTACTACTGCTCTCCAGCCAATCCTCTGAGACATGCAGGTTGGGTAGGGTGACTTTGCTGCTTCCTCTGTGGTGGAAGAGCAAGTCTGCAGCTCCTAAGGGAAAGAGGCTAGGAAAATAGAACAAAGGAATGGCCAGAGAGCCTTCCTGTTCCACTATGTTATTCCCGTGAAGGGGTGACATGACCAAAATGTTTATATTTTGCTTAGACGCCTCAAAGAACTCTGGGATTCTTTACACTAAAATTACCTAAACACAATTTTTTAAAAAAACTTCATTATTTAATATTAAATATTAATTTATTTTTGTTCTTATCTTCCCTAATCTATGCAATTTGGGAGGAGCCAATTATATTCACAAGAAGATTAATCATCAGTTTAGATGGTAGTAAAAACAGTAATTAAATAGTCAATTGGACCTTGAAATGAGTTTGTGGTTGGGGAACATTCTGAAGATGGATTTTATCAGAAGAAAGACATTTTCAGAGAAACAAATCCACGGGGTCTCAAGCATCATTACATGCAATACATCCTGAATTCAAAATATATTAGCATGCAGATATTCTATGGTATTAGCATAGAAGTGTTGGAAACTCATTTTAGAAAATCCATTTTTGGTATAGGATTTTTCATTTATTAGATGTTAGTAATGTTATTGGCACAATGCAACTGCTATGCTCCACCCTACAGTTGTTTATGATCTGGTGGCAGGTGAGCAAGCTCTTGCTTTAGAGTTAAATGCCTGATCAGAGGTGATAGTGGCCAGCTGTGTTAGATGTCAGAGACATCCTGACATTTCCGGCAGGTATCACAGGGCAAAGAGACCACAATGTACCCATTAATTCCCCTCTGGGTGTCTGCTGACAATGGGTTTTATTGACTTAAACTTGTGTAGTTATAAGGTATTAGCTAATACTTTTTAAACATGGACCTGGCATGTAGATTTTAACACGTGTTGACCAGCTGTAATTTATTGGCTATGTGCCTTTTTTTCCTAGTGCCCTTTTGTCTCTACTGAAGGACAGGATATTGCTTAAATCCCATATTGTGCTTTGGGATATTTCTGAATGATGTTATATAAATGCAAGATGTTATTATTAATTATAGTGAGCAACCCATTAATATGCACAGTTAGAGCTACACAGTAATGGAAATAAAAAGTGGCTTAATACCTATATACAAATGGAAGCCAATATTTAGAAAACAACTAGTGATTTTCCGCTGCATTAATCTGATATCCCTAAAAGGGGCCTAATCAACAAAGTGTTGAGCACTCTTGAAAGTTGCGTGTCAAAGAATAAGGCATAAAAATTATTATTTTAAAAAAAAATCTTGACCCATCTGTTCTCATTATATAACAGCATACAATACTTTTTATCAAGCTCTGAATTTTAAACATTTTTCTCATGTTTTCTGATGGCAGGCTATGCAAGTTGCAATGGGAGTAAAGTTTCTTCACATAAATTAAACAGATTATTTTGCAACTCCCTGTTAGGATAAGAAATCTTGGCCCCAAGGAAGTTAATAGTGAGTTTTTACATTAACTTCAATGATATCAGGATTTCATCCCATATCTCTCATTTAAAATGGACATATAACTTCACACATACAAATGCTGAACAATATGGTCTACCAGAACCTAAGTGCATTCAAATTCCGCCTTTATTTCATTTCTCATATAAACAAGCTATTGGTCATTAAAAGCCTTTTTGTGACTGTAAATTGAAAATTTATCTTTGCTCTCTCTATTTCCACTTAGAATCTGGTTCATGGAGATAGGAGAAATACTATGTGATTTGTTCCATACAACCTGTGTTCCTGACTGCTTGAAATTATCGTATCCACCAAATCTATCAATTTAGGCTTTTACATAACATCTCTCAACCTGATATCTAATTGCTAGTATCCACTGTAATTAGGAAAGTGAACCTGGCAAAATCTATTTTCTTCTTGCTTCCCAGAAACAGGTTGAGTTTCAACTGAGTTTATTAATTCAGAAGTGAAAACCTAGGCAGCCAAACTAAGGCATTTTCTCCTAATCCTAACACTGGTGTCTGCCTGACTATGCTGAACATTGGCATAATATGTTTATTGACTTTTGTAATTCTTTTGTAAACTATCTTTTGTTTACTTTATATTTGGCCTGATATGAGCATTTTCTGAATTTTAGAAGGGAAAGATATGTTTAATTGAGACTCTTTCATCAGATTGAGACCTATGTTGTATTATTCTTGGAATGAGGCTTACATAGTGCTGATTCCTACAGTGAATTCCCACAGTTAGTGCAGTATTTAATTTGTGCCAGGTCTTGTCAGGACTGAGCCCTGGCATCTCTGCTGCATCAGTTATGAATGTAAAAAAATTGCTTGAGTCCCAGCACCTCTTTCATTATAAATTAAGCACTGAGAAAGTGAGAAACTTTTCATTTAATATTCGATCAGGTCAGGGTTTGAGTAGATCCCTGGGATGAGAAAGGGGAAGCTTGCACTGCCACTCACCTATCCATTCCGTGGATAATGAGATTCAGTCTATAAGACTGTCTAGTCAGTACAATTTGTAGCAGAAATTTATTTTCTTTAACACACAAAAGAAGCAAATATCCATTAAACTGTTGTACGATAGAATTGATACTTTTTAAAACACCAGACTTTTAACGGTTTCATCTGGAATCTTGCTAGCTGTAAAATGACAGTAGAGTACAGACGGTTGAATACTATATCTGGCTTTGGACTTTGGAGCCAAACATAAATCTTATTTATTGAACATTTCTAAAATCTTGGCTTTAGTGTAAAATGTCAGCCAGCGAGAAGCATTTCCCTGTGATGCACTTTTAAATAAAAAAAGTGTTTTTAGTACCTTGCTGGAATTTCTTAGATCTTCCAACATTAAAAAAGATAGAAATGTAAGGTGCTGAATCTGGTGCCATTGAATCCACCTCTTTTAACTTCAGTGACACAGGATCAGGTTTTACAGAAGGGAAATAAGAAGGTTCCTTAAGGTAGTTATTAATAAGAATGTGTGCTGCCAGATTTAATGTGCGATTTCAAGCATGAAGGTTATGCTGTCAACAAAACTAATATTGAAAACAAATAGTAGTTATAGAAAATTTTAAAAAGGGACTGTGTCTTTGAAGATTCACTACTAATAACTGCATGTGCACCACTTCCACTTTAAATTAACAACGAGAAACAAGAGGAGTCGGTTTGTGTAATTCTATGGCCTCCCACTTCCACAGTATCTGAGCACCTTCCAAAGATTTAAACATAGAATAACAATCTCTTTCTTCCTTACCTACTTATAGGAGAAATATTTTAATGTATTTGATTACTTATTTTCATTTACACTTAGAACAAAAGTACTTCTCCATAATTCTAGGTATTCTTGGCAATATTTAAAACCACAGTCATAATTCCATCCATTATTTACAGAATCCTTATTTCCATCTGCACTTAACCAGAATCTCCCCAAACAACAATGTCAAGGCAAAAAAATTATGATCGAAAAAATTTCCCATCATCTCTTGTTGAGCAGGTGGTGGTGTGTTAAGATATGATGTATGATTGGGGAGGTCAAAGGGGTCTATAATGGAAGGTGGGGCCCTGGAACAAAGGGTTTAAAAAAGTGAGCTTCAGGAAACAGCAGGTTTCTGTTTTGCTAGAGTTATGTAATCTTTCAACATAAATAATTTAGGGTACATCTACACTGCACACTCCTTACGGCAGCAGGTACAGCAAATTCTCTGCATGCACCTCTAGAACAAGTATAAATAGCAGTGTAGATGGCAAGGAACTTCTTAGGCAAGTAAAGACATGCCTAAACTCTTAGACCATACACAGATCTGTACATGCCCAAGCATGCCCATGTCTATGCTGCTCTTTTTAGCAATGTAGTGTCCCACTCCTTCCCTGCTATTAGAATGTTTCCCCACTGCAAAGAAAGGCTCCAGCAGCAGGGAAAGTTTCCAGTGCTGGGAGACAGTGAGAAAGGTTCTGACAGCACCCTGCTGCTGAAGCCATTTTTCACTGAAAATTGCTGCTGTAGGGAAAGACTTGTAGGGTGCATCTACACTTGAAAATTAAGTCGACTTAAGCTTGCTTAAGTCGACTTAATTTACCCTGTGTCTACACTACAGTTTCCTTAAGTCGACTTAAGCAGCTTGCTTAAGTCGACTTGAGGAAAATAAAGTCAACTTAATGAAAATTAAGTCGACTTTATTAAACCTAGATTTAATTCGACTTAAGGCTTAAGTCAACTCCCTAGAGTCGACTTAAGCCAGTGTAGATGTGGGGTAGCCGTAAGTGGACTTAGGGCTACCCCAGGACTACACCAATGCCCTCCCTGCTGGGGAGGGGGACACAGAGGGAGCCTGGCATGCCCCCCCACAGGGCAGGGCAGAGCCCTGCCCACCCTGCCCCTATGCCCTGCAAGGGTCCCCTATCCCCTTTACCCCATTGTACCTATGTACAATGGGACAAAGGCTGAGCCCTCTGGCACTGGGCAAGGGGTGCCCTCCCTGCCCCTGTGGATCTGCCCTAGGTCCCCCTAGCCCCTAGAAATTGACCCAGGTGTCCAGTGTGGACGCTCTAGGTTGATTTTGTAAGTTCCCCCCAAAGTCGACTTAAAATTTAAGTGTAGACTCAGTAAGTCGACTTAACTAAGTCAACTTAAAGTCGACTTAGTTAAGTTGACTTAGTTAAAGTCGACTTAAATTTCCAAGTGTAGACATAGTTGTAGTGAGTAAGGACTCTGACTGGAGTGTCCCTGCTCCTGGAGCCTTTCCCCACTGCCCGTCTCTTGCCAGAACTTTACACACCATTGCACACCGTTTTCACTGCGGAGTATAGCTACACACTGCTGCAGTAACGTGCAGTGTAGACTTTGTTAATACAAGCTTGCATTACTTTAATGAGATGAACTGCACATCCTCCACAATTATTAATTGTAAGTTTCCTTTTTCTCCGAGACCCAGATTGCTGGTTAAGTTGAACCAACAAAGGAAGTGAATTCTGAAGTGTAAGCCATGTTTCTGTACATGTTCAGTCTTCCCCTCTCTTGAGCCTACCCCTATGTTTCAACAGTTTCATGTTTCACTGGAATATAGCTGTGAAAAAAGTTTACAGTCATGGAAAAAAAGTGGAAATCTCTTATATTGCTAGGACCAGCGCCATGGAGGACTTTGAATACCAGAACAGAGACATTAAACTTGAGTCTGTCCTTCAGTAGAACATTGGTTTAGCTCTCCAGTATCAGGGGCAGCCATTGTTTTACCTTCTTTCTTCAGGGTGGGATAAAGCTCTCCAAAACTTCACAGTGGTGCCAACCATCTTCCAAGTGTCCATTCTCCCTTCATTTGTTTTTCCCTTGATGGAAGGGAACTACTTTCACTTGCTCTAGTATTCTTCACCCTCCCAAAGATTTCCAGACAACCAGGTTTACTCATTTCCCCTCCTGGGTTTCACTTCTTTAGCCATGTGACTCTTCTCACAGTTACTCCAACATGCTGCTGAGGCCTTAACTGTCATCAATGCAGTTCGTTCCATACCCCCCCCACTCCCCACCCCCTCAGTGGAGATATCACAAACAGCCAATATTCCCCTCCATATATCTTTTCCTTGTAAAGGAAGGGAACTTAGATAGATAGATAGATAGATAGATAGATAGATAGATAGATAGATAGATAGATAGAT
>ML686006.1:6196256-6259991 GCA_007922175.1 Pelusios castaneus | reverse complement strand
GAACAACCATTGTCTCCTTAATGTTAAGGAATCTGCCAGGTGATATGTTCCCAGGGAGTAAACTGATGAGCCATTAAGAACACAATGTTTGTATTCTTTATGTCCTCAATGGCTCATCAGGATACTCCCTGGGACCATATCACTGGCAGATTCCTTAACATTAAGGAGACAATGGTTGTTCACACCCTCCCGTCTAAGGCTTTCCTCCAGAATGACACAAGTTAAAGTATGGATATAACATCAAATTCTTAACTTCTAAACGAAATAGAATTCCTAGACATAAACTATATAATCATTCCCAGCAAATTACTACCTTTCTATTGATACCAAACATGACATAGTTCCTATGGATTATAGCATTTATGAGATATCCATTGAAAATAATATCATAAATGCTTCCATAAATCCAGACAGTGTCACACCGTGCCCACATGCCCTGCCCTTTGGGGGGCATGCCAGGCTCCCCCTGTGCCCCCCCAGCAGGGAGGGCATTGGTGTAGTCCTGGGGTAGCCCTAAGTCGACTTAGGGTTACCCCAGGGCTACACTGGCTTAATTCGACTTTAAAAAGTCATTTAATCTTTAGGTCGAGTAGAAAGATGGTTTAATAAAGTCGACTTAATTTTAATTAAGTCGACTTTATTTTGCTTAAGTCGACTTAAGCAAACTGCTTAAATCGACTTAAGCAAAGTGTAGTGTAGATGCAGGGCAAATTAAGTCGACTTAAGCCAAGCTTAAGTCGACTTAATTTACCAGTGTAGACACAGCCTGATACACTGTACAAACACAGTACAAAAAGATGGGCCCTGTTCTAAAGAGTTTGAGTCAGCACCAAAGACCCCATGATTCAACTTCAAGTGTTTGGAGCCTCATTAAAGGACACATATTATGGATGAAGTTTCCTGGCAGTGTCACCAGGTTTGGAAACTGAGTCACAATAACAATTTTTGCATCAACAGTACATCAGCACATAATTTCTTTTTTAATGTCTTTATTTGTATCTTGTTTGTTTCCCCTTTTTTTGGTATATGACTTATTCAAGTCCCAGTTTAAAAAGTCAGACTGGTTTTATTGCCTATTCACTATATTTTCTTTAAAAAAAAACAGAGTCCCATGGCACTTTTAAAGACTAACAGATTTATTGTTCAAAGTGTCTGACAAACTGGGATTTTCTCCCATGAAAGCTCATGCGATAAATAATTCTGTTATTTTAAAAGTGCCACAGGACTCGGTTTGTTTTTCTGCAATAGGCTAACCCGGCTACCCCTTTGGAACTATATTTTCTTAAGTAATTGTATGATCAATACTACTATTCCTGAAGTGGAAAGCATAGTTGCAGAAAAAAACAGTAATAAGTTAAACGTCTCATGTGCACTCTGTCTTGCAGGACTTCTTTCCACGTTGCCTATGTTGTGTGTTTTGTTCAGTTATTCATCTGTTATGAGTTGCATTTTTGACACATTGGCTTCTAGAAGTGCTTGTGCAAATCTGTCATCACCTCCACTACACATCTGGATGTTTTAAGGATTTATATATCTCAGCTGTTTTAATTTGCATTGGGATAAACAGTACAAGAAGCATCATGAAACTTTCTGGTTTTTTAAATTTCCATACATATGTATGGATTTCCCAGTACATAACATTAACACCATGCTTCTTTTGGAGGAAAGCATAGTTATGCAGTTCAATGAGAAAAAAAAAAATGAAGCTGGTGCTCTTGCATTCATATTTAGTCACACATTTTGCAGGGGGCTTTGTGTAATCGTGTGTAGTCATTAAACAAGATGAGAGATTTCCCCATGGAAGATGTTTTGGTTACAGTACATTTTGTTCTGTTAAACAAGTATAAAGGAAAATGAAAAGTTTTTATCTACAAAAAAATCTTCAGTAAGCAGGCAAATTAATTATGTAGTATCTTTTTGAAACTGAAGATTAAACACCTGTTCCAGAGTGACCTAGTTGTTTACTGGATGACCCTGGGCAATTCATTTCCCTTTCCTGTGCCACTTTTCATTATACTTGTTTAACAGAACAAAACCTAATGTCTCAGTTTTCACATCTGTAAAATAGGGATAATGATATTGACATCTTTTGTAAAGTGCTTTGAGATCTACAGATGAAAATAGCTAGCTACCGCCACTTCAGAATGTTTAAAGTAACTGAGAAAAGCATTAAGAATTCTACCATGTGTTCTTCACAGATTCACATCAAAAGGAATAAGGCTCTCCCCCTGCGGAACTTATTGAAGGATTGCAATTTAAGTGTAGAAAGAGAATTGACTTGAAAAAGTAAGGAAAGCAAATCATTGTCTCATATTTGTTTTCACATTTTAAAAATAAATGATTTTAAAAAAAGAGATTATTCACTCTTGGTAGTAAAATAATGAGGGTGTCATTTGGGACCTAATCCACTTTCACTGAAGTCAACAAGACTCTGAAGGAAGGAGGTGCTATCTAGTAGAGGCCACCTATTTCCCCCTTTTGTTTCTCTCAAATGCCTCTCATTGAATGGATTGATCATTCTGGCTAATGAAGGCTTCCACAGCCCATTCACAGGATTAATCAAGATTAATTTTCTGGAATAACCAAA
Source organism: Pelusios castaneus (assembly GCA_007922175.1). NCBI lineage: Eukaryota > Metazoa > Chordata > Testudines > Pelomedusidae > Pelusios > Pelusios castaneus. The sequence goes on along the minus strand of ML686006.1, from coordinate 6,257,404 downwards.
GTAAATCATCTGGTGTCCTTCACATGAACCTCCCTGTTTTTGCATACCTGAAGCTGAGGGACACAATACAGGTTTGCTACAGCATAGATCACTGGACTGTCATATTGCTCATCTTATGTTACACTGCAGCCCTACAGATTTAATCAAGTACAATATGGTTGCTCGGAGTGTGAGTCAGGGCAGAATTTGTCCCGCTTAATGCTAAAATAAACTTCTAAAATATGCTCAAGTGATAAAGATGGATATTTATATTTTTCCATAAACCTCCCAGCCATGAAGTAAGCAGTTATTTTTTAAAAGTTGCATGGATGTATTCACTGAATTTGGAAGAAGAATAAAGAGTTTCAAAATAAGAATAATAGGCTTTCCAAATGAACTGTATCATCAAATGCAAAATGTAAAGTATAGAAATTTGCCAGAGCAGCCTTGTTTGTGACATATAAACACAAGACATCTATTACTGACATGAATATTTTATCCTAGATCCCAACAATATTTCAAATAATGACCAATTTTCCAGCAGAAATTGTTGGAGAAAATAACTTATGGGTAGGTTAATTTCAACAACCTTGGGAGTCATGAGGAAAAAAATCCTTAAACCTAACAACCCAGCATATTATGAAAAAATAGGTGTGCAAAACCTGCTGAAAAGCATGATTTAAAAGCACTGACATGAGGCTATGCCAGCCAACAAGGAATTGCAGTGTAGGAGGTCTTTCTGAAAGCTTTCAGAAAATACTGTTTTACTGCTGTGCTCCTTTGGGGCTTTGGTGAAAATTAACTTCCCTTAATAAGGTGAAGGCACTGATAAAATAAATGAGGTATAACCTAATCTGAACATGGAAATCCCTTTCATTATTTGTTTCGTAACTCAAAATGGGCATCACTGGGCCTCATTGCAGAGGGCTTTAGGTTACAGGTCTAAAGTGCAAAATGCCAGCAATAGAAAAAAAAAGAATACGAAGAAATCACTCCCTGCCATTGAACAGGCTTTGGGCATTGGTGGACCTCTGTCCACAGTAGTTTAACATCCTGAAGGCTGTAAATCCAATCCAGGTTATTGGGCTCGGTATTGAGATGATTGAATGAGTTAGTGGCCTGTGGAGTGGGTTAGTAGCCAGTGATATGCAAGAGATCAAAGTAGATGATTTGGTTGTCCCTTCTGGCCTTGAACTCTATGACTCTAAATTACATATAGAAATACTACTTGCACTGCAGTTACTACTCAGGAAAATGACTAAGAATCCTCTCTCTCCCCCACAGATGCTGACAAGGGAAATACTTGAGCTAAGATGGCAGCTGGAGGCCCTTTGGCTATGTCTACACTAGAAAAGTTAAGTCGACTTTGTTAAGTAACTTAATAAGGTCAACTTTAAGTCGACCTTATTAAGTCGACTTAACAAAGTGGCTCCTTTTAAGTCGACTTTATTAAGTTGACTTAACATTGGACATAGGTGTTCACATTGATATTAAGTCGACTTAAGGGCTACTCCCCGTCCACACCATCCTTAAGTCGACCTAAGGAGGGGTAGTTATTAAGTCGACTTAAGCTTTCATTAAGCTGACTCAAGGAATTTCTTAAGTCGATTTAATGAAAGCCCAGTATGGACATGGAGTAATTTAGATCGACTTAAGGGTCCTTAAAGTTGACCTAAATTGCTAGTGTAGACATACCCTCTGAGGCCCCTTCATGGGACTGGGTTCAGAGGTGTAAAATGACAGCCAAAGAACTCACAGTTCTCTTTGGAAAAAAAAGCACATGGTTCTTGTGCAGGAGGAAGGATGTAAAGAAAGGAAAAGTCATTCAGGAGACACCGGGGTCAATCTTAGAGGAGTGGCAGCTGTATGGAACTATTCAGGTCTCACTAGACAGAGATCTGAGGTGTACATGCAGAAAGAAGGAAGAAGCTCAGTAGTTTATATGTGAGAGAGAGAGGGAAAAAGCCAAACCTGGCTGCAGAAGAGAGGCACAGACAGGTGAGCTTTAACCAGACACACACACATCTTTTTCACAAGGAGCCAGGGGAGATCTTCAACTTGGCCCTGGGCTCCAGGAGGAAAGAGAGGAACTTAATGCAATGGTGACCATCAGAGGGGAATATAGCCTTCCTGAACTGAAAAAAAACAAACTAACTGTGAATTGTCAGGGGACTGGCTCCTTTTAGAACAATTTGGCAGTGTAAAAATGATATCCAGCAGCTATTATTTTAGTATTCTGGGCCCCTGACCCAAATAAAACCATTTTGTTTATGCCTGTGCTACATCATTGTTATGTTCTTAACTTTGCATTTATATAGAATATATATGGTCATGCTAAAGGACCTGGTGCAGCAATGTGCTTAACTTCATGACCATTACTAGCAGGTCCATTGAAATAAATGGGAAAATGGAGTGCTTTGCTGAATTGAGGCCAGATTTAGCAGATAGATAGATAGATAGATAGATAGATAGATAGATAGATAGATAGATAATTCCCGAATGGAAGTATGCCTGAGATGAATGTTTGTATTCTCAAGTTTTAATTATGAAAATGGAAAGAACTCATTGACTAGAAGGAAACCAACCAGCTGTGGAGAAGGCAAATACCCAGAAATTAGTAGAGCACTCGCATTCCACTGCAGACCACAAAAGGGAAGATAATCTGAGAACTGTCAATTCTCCTTAAACTGAATAAAACCAAAAGGCTATTCCTAAATGCTTGGAATAATGGCATCAGCATAGATCCAAAAGCCATCTTAATCCTCTTTGGCAGCACGGGGCTTTTCTTCAACCATGGCTGGGAAAGAAAATGATCAGATTTGCATAGCTATATGTAACCCATTTATTTAATCTACATTTTAGAAGATGCTTTCCCCTGTTTTCAGTTCATTGTATAACACTTTTTAGAGGAGAGGATTTTTCCTTCAGTGGGTTTGCCTTCTGTTCCAATTTTCCATTTGTCTTGTTATCCCTCCTCCAACCTCTACAACTCTGTTCCCTGTACAATAGTACTATTTTTCACTGCTGCCATAGTGGGTCAGGCTTTCTGACCACACCCTCATTTGATTACAGGGGCCCATTATAAAGATACAGCATTCACAAGAAGGTTTTAGCTCAGGAGTGACTGTTTTGTTTTGTTTCATTTCTAAATCTGGAACAAAATCCATTCAGTCTTTTATATTAATCATTATAAATAGGCTTGGAAGGGTTAGATTTTTTTTCTGTAAATGCTGGTTAATGTTGATTTCACCATATGCATATGTGGCAATGAAAAAGTATTTTAATCAAGAACAATAAACATTTACAGATAGACAAAGTAAGAAAAATGCTACTTGAGAGCTTAGAGTTTGATTTACAATTATTTACTTGGAATATTTTGACATGTGATCATAAGTGATGACTTTTGGTTTAGCTGGGTGGATGCCCTACTCTGTCCCTGCTCCACCCTAAAGCCTCGCTCCTGATAAGTTGCTGCCCCTATTCCACCCTGAGGCCCCACCTCTACTCCATATTGGCTGCACCATGTAGCTACCATCCCCATTTAATGTGCAGGGAAACTGAGACGCACATAGCAGAAGTGTGACGCTGTCCGGATTTAGGAAACCATTTATGTTATGATATTATTTTGTATTAATATTTTATAATTGTTATAAACCATAGGAATTATGCCATGTTTGGTGTCAATAGAAAGGTAATAATTTGTGGGGAATGATTATATAGTTTATGTGTAGGATTCGTATTCATATTAGAAATTAGGAATATGATTGTTATATTTTAATTGGTGTGAGCCTAGGGAACTCCCCAGACCGAATGTCTACCCAGCCATTGTCTCCTTAATGGCCCATTAAGGAAGCTCCCCAGTATAATGGGCTGAAGGAGAAAACCCGTTGAGCCACTAGGCCTTGAACATGTGACTCAACTCCAATTTGATTGGAGAGAACTGCACACAGCATGGAGAAGGCCAGAGGTGATAAAAGGCAGCAGCCCCAACTCCATCTTGCTCTCAAGTCCCCAGTCTACAGCCAACACCCATCTCTGGAACTATTCCTCTGAGACTGAACAAAGGATTGAGGCCCACCCTGATGCTGGGTGTTTACCAGAGGAACAAGCCGGCAAACTCCAGAGGAACAAGCCTGCAAACTGCTTTTCATGAACTTTAAATCATTTGTATGTATGTGATTCGCTTTGACCCTTTAACATCTCTCATATTTTACTTCTTTTCTTCTTATATTAAACCTTTAGTTGTAGTTGCTATTTTGTGTGGTATTTTGGGTAAGATCCAAACCTATATTGTTCTGTGTGCTGTGGCTGGCCCTTTGGGGTCAGAAGAACCTATATCTTTAGGGACCGTGTGGCTAGGTGGGAGCCAGAGGAGCTGGAGTGCAATAAAGGGAGCTGTTTCTATTTTGGACAGACTTCTTGGTACCCAGTGTGGGGAACCAAAAGCCTGTTTGTGACTGATAGGGAGACTGGTTTAAGTACCACCCATCAGTGTGTGGGGAGTTTGGCTCCCAGTTTTGCAGCTTGCCCTGATTTTTGCACGTCCAGGAGGGCATCCCAGGAGGCCCCGGTCACAAGAAGGTATTTGAATTCTCTCTCTCTCCACAAGACTATTCCCTGAATCCATGGGAGAGTATCATGGCCGAGTACTGGCACCTTTTCTTTTACAAAAAAAAAAGCACTGACTGCTACAGACAGCCCATTTGGTTTAGCCCTGTTGTCATGGCCCTAATGTTAGTGGAGTCACTCCTGATTTATACCAGGCAGGACCAAGATCAGAATTATGCTGGATTCTGGATTAATCACTGCCTTGCATCAAAGACCGTCATTTAAATTACCTCCAGCAAGGTGTGTGTATTAGGGTCCTTCTGCATCCTGGCAGTGGCATGTAACTGCTAATACAAGATCTAGAGAAGCAACATCTGCAACCCCAGGCTGTGCGGTAGGACTCCTGAGTTCTGTTCCTGGGCAGGGAAAGAACTGAAAAGTAGTTGACATACCAATTAAAAAAAACCTAAAACAAAACACCCTCTTAAAAAAATCATTATCTAGTTGCAATTAAATGATGGATCTTAGCAGCAAGGATCTACAATGAATACATTTTTGCAGTCAAACCTTGCCACTTGTCCAGATTGGCTTGGGTTTATGTGCATTGAAGGTTTTATAAAAATAGCTATGATAAATAAAAAGGATTAAGTTGGAAGGCGGTTTCTAGTGTGCAGCTATAAGGATTTGTGAGAGTAAACATCAAACTTCAGTGAAATTCACTGCGGTACTCATGTTTATAAAATTCTGGCCTCCTCAGAAATATTAAAAAGTAAGTACAAGAGGAGCTAGGGTTATTTGCCAGTTGGAAAAGGATATACAGCACAGCACACAGAGGACAAAATGGTTGCTTGAGGGCAGCAGTAGCGTGTACTTGCATATATAAAGGACCAGCAACTCCTCAGAAGGTATTCTGGGGAAAAGGTCCTAGAAAAGTGCAGTCCTGGAGAGATTTGGTAAAATTAAGGCATTCATAGCATTTGTATGTAACAGCCTATGTGGACCTACCTGGTAACCTGACCTAACCGAAGCCTACTGTAGACAAAGGAAGGATTCTCACAAGCGGGATTAAATGAAGAATAAATGGCCGCACTGGGGTACTGCCATTCACTAAAAAAAATTAGAGCATTGGAAAAAATGGGAAAATTTTAGGTGTAATTTAAATTATTTGTGCTATGACAGCATTTACTTGTATCTCCACCCCTGGAAAGAATCCAGGTGATTATTTTTCAGTGATGTTCTTCCAGCCTGAAACTTCCAAATCTGGGCTGTCTGTGACTTATCCCCTGAATGTGCCTGGGGCTGCTGCTATAGTGCTGTAACTATTAGTATCACAAGGAGCTTGCTCCTACCTTTTTAACATATCAATGTGAAGGTGAGGGTCAGATCATGGTGAAATCTGCGGCATAATCAGAGGAAGACTAGAGCCTCTTTAGAGCTTAACAGACAAGGAGTCCTGTGGCACTTTTAAAGACTAACAAATGTATTTATCACATGAGCTTTTGTTGGAGAAGATGCCTGAAGATGGGGAATTTACAGAATGGGAGGAAAATAAATGCAGGGAAGTGTAAGTCATAGGATTAGATCAGACTGTTATAGCAAATCAAAGCAGTTGTTTAGATTCAAACAGTGGAAAATAGCATAGAGGGAAGTGGGGGACAGGGGAGAAAGCAAAATTACCTGTTGTAATGGGAAAAAACACCCATAGTCTCTGTTCAACCCTAAATTCACAGTGTCAAATCTGCATATGAATTCCAATTCTGCAGTTTCTCCTCAACGCTTTGATTTGTTATCTATTTGCCTGAGTACATCAATTAACAGATCATTAATGGAGTGATCAGGCAGATTGAAGTGTTCCCCTATTGGTTTTTTAATGTTGTTATTTCTGATGTCAGATTTGACTCCATTTATTCTTTTGCGCAGAGACTGTCCTGTTTGTCCAATGTATAAGACAGTCGGGGGCATTATGGGGAGAAGAAAAGCCAAGGAAGCTATGTTGCCTTCAGCTGTTGTTACAATAAATCAGAAAAGGGAAAACTTCATGTCTCTGTTCCTGTCTCTGCTGCTGGGAGTCAGAAGGAACTCACTCACCTAATCAGATTGGTGGGGAGGGAGTTGTTGCAGTCACATGCACAACAGGGTCACTATCACCATCCGCTGCCCAGTGCCCTCAAAAGCAATAGCCATGACAGTACTCCCTGGACTATAGAGGGGAGAGAGAGAGAAGCACTGAAGGTGGAGTGCTCCAGGTGACCAGGGAGGGGCTAAACAATGCTCCACCCAGCCAAGGCCAGGGCTTCAATCATACACCCTCTCTATCTATCCCTAAAGCTTTTTTTGTTGTTGTTGTTAACAAGGAGGGTGCACCCCCTGGGCTCTTCATTAACGCTTGATGCTATGCTCCTGCCCCTGACTGCCAGATCAGTAGCCCAAGGCTGACATAGCCCTTGCAGGGCAGGGAGGTATGCTCAAACAGCTAATAAGCTGATCACTGGCAGCAGGCTGGCTGAACTAGCTGCAGCCATTTGGGGGAAATAAGCTGATCAGAGAATGCCAACAGCTCATCACCTTGGTGGGTTAGCAGACTCATAATTGGGGGGAGGGGGTCTTGGTCCCCAGCATCCAAGGAGTTGATGTCCATTCATGTGATATTGATAATTTGTGAACAGAATTATCAGACTCAGAGTTTAACATGATTTGGGAAATAATCAGAATGGGATTTTGAAGGGAAATCATGCCTCACTAATTTATTAGAATTATTTGAGGTGGGCTCAACAAACATGTGGATAAGGGTGATCCAGATGCTATAATGTACTTAGACTTTAAGAAAGACTTAGACAAGGTCCCTCATCGAAGGTTTTAAGCAAACTATGCAGTCATAGAATAAGAGGGACATTTCTTTTCTGTGCTTGCTTAAAAAACAGGAAACAAAGGATAAAAACAAATGGTCAGTTTTCAGAATGTGGAGAGATAAGTAGTGGTATACTCGTGGGATCTGTACAGGGACCGGTATTGTTCAACATATTTACAAATGATCTGGAAAAAGGGGAAACAATAAGGTGGCAAAATTTGCAGATGATACATAATTACTCAAGACAATTAAGTCCAAAGCAGATTTTGAAAAGTTACAAAGTGAGCTCAGAAAAGTGGGTGACTGGGAAAGAAAATGACAGATGAAATTCGATGATGATAAATGGAAAGCAGTGCACCTGGGAAAATATAATCCCAATATATATGCAAAAAGATGTTGTCTAAATTAGCTGTTACCACTCAAGAAAAAGATCATAGAGGCATTTTGGATAGTTCTCAGAAAACATCTACTCCGTATGCAGCAGCAGTCAAAAAATTAACGAAGTCTTGGGAACCATTAAGAAAGGGCTAGATAATAAGAAAAAAAATATCAAAATGACACTATATAAATCTGTGTATTCCAACACCTTGAATACTGCCTGCAGTTTTGGTTGTCTCATCTCAAAAAGAATATATAGTAGAATTGGAAAAGGTATAGAGAAGAGCAACAAAATGATTAGAGTTATGGAATAGCTTTCATATGAGAAGAGATTATAGAGATTGGGCCTGTTCAGCATAGAAAAGAGACAATTCAGGGAAGGATATGATAGAGCTCTATAAAATCATGACTGAATCGGAGAAAGTGAATAAATAAATAGTATTTACTTTTTCTTATAACACTAGAACTGGGGCTACCAAGTGAAATTAGTAGGCAGAAGGTTTAAAATAAAGAAAAGGAAGTACTTCTTCACACAACGCATAGACAACTATGAAACTCATTGCCAATGGATGTTGTGAAGACCAAAACTACAATTATAATGGAATTCAAAACAGAATTAAATAAGTTCATGGAGGATAGATCCATCAATGACTATTTGCCAAGATGATCAGGGATGCAAAACCATGCTCTTGTGCCTGCCAGAGGCTGTGAATGGAAGACAAGGAAGGGATCACTCAATGATTGCCTGTTCTATTCATTCACGTAGAAGCACCTGATGTTGGTCACTGTCAGGAGACAGGACACTGGCATAGAGGGACCAGAGATCTGACTCACTACAGCAGTTCTTACATCTTGTATATCTGGCTAAAAGACAGGTTATGGTTATAAATATTTAACTCTTTAACTCTCAAAGTCTACTATCATTAAATAATTGCTGCTGATACCACAAATTATTTCCTACAACTGTGAAAATGTGAATCAATACAAATAGAAAAATATGTAAAAATAAACATCAGTATTTTTGTAGACATTATAAACAAATAAAGCTTAATTTTAAATCATGTTCATTATGGTAGTGCCTAAGGACTAACTGAGAATGGTTCCCCATTACACTAAGCACTATACAATTATAGAGGGTTCTAGGCAGTCCCTTCCCAAAAGAGTTTACAATTTAAATAGACAGGGCAGAAATAGTATATCAGAAAGAAGCCTATTGCACAAGCTGAGGAAAAAGTACAATTGCAAAAAATATGTTAAATACATGAGTTTTGTGGGCGGGAAAGGGATGTTGAGAAGGGTTTAGGACGGTAGAAAGGGATAAGCTAAATGGAAAGAAAATGAAGGGAGAGGGGACACTGAAAAGAAGGAGGAGGAGGATGGGGAAGAGATGAGAAGGGTAAGAGAAGCAGTTGTGGAGTGGGACTGAGATGAAGAAACAGTGGATACAGGGGCGGGAAGGGATTGGAACAAGAAACCAACCAGAAACGTCAGTCAACACTGACTGTCCATTGGACTGCCCATAAAAATCTCTTGGTCACTGCTTCTATAACTGCTCTTGCCAGCTGGAGTTTCTGGTATTTTTTAATTACATGAGGGAAAAAAAGTTTCTGTTTCTTGTTTTTTGGATCTATTTTGTGTGAATGCTAAAAGCATGTTTATTTTGAAAGGAAAATTGTTAAGGACAATTGTTAAGGATCTGATAGGGTCAGTTCTGGGGCTCAGTGGAGTGGGAGGGCCTGAGCCCTCTTACCTAGGGTTAGCCATCCCTGTGGCAGCTGCTCTCATAATTGACTCTGTGGCAGCTAGGCTGTGCTGTCCTGTCCTGCAGCTGAAAATCTGGACCATTAAGTTTAATGATGGCATAATTGCACTTTTCCTATGTCTATTCTCATGCTTTGAGCAGGTGAATTTCACGTTAGTCTTATATATCTCCACTCACTGGCCTATTATTTACCTATCATTGAAAAGGTCCTGTGTCAGAGTACTCATCCTATATCCCTATACATATGCAGATGATGATAATGTTCTTGTTCATGATACTGATCATGTATGGCTATAATTGAAAAAACTAATTGTACGAAACAAATGGAGAATTCATCCAGCAGATCTATGATGCAGACCGGAGATTTAGAGCAGAAATAATGACTTACATGTAAGAACCCACAGACCTAAAACTGGGGATGGCAATTTCTGAGACAAGCACCACTTCCTTACTGCTATCTAGGGCCAAAGCAAAGTTGTCAGAAAGTTAGCTAAAAGGCTAATCTCAGCAAGAAGACCTATCCTTAGGGACATGAGTGACCATCCAGAGTCCTTGATTGGCTTGAACTACCTATATACACTTCTGGTGTGTTTTGTCCTAAACACTACCTTGCTATTCCTCACTGCAACTCACCTGGATCCCAGATTCTGGCTCTCTAACTCAACTAAGCTCCTGACCCCGAGTAATTTTACTGTCTTTGGCTTAGGACCATTGCTGACTCTGACCTGACCAGACCCCAATTCTTGCCTCCCACTCTCAATTTGATAATGGATTCTCATCTACAGTTTTGACTTGGCCAGGTCCCAGGTGGATCTTTGACCCCAGGACTGAGCAGCAAATCCTGTTCCCCCTATGCTGCCCATAAACTAACCCTGATGTGATATCTGAGGAAATGTAGAAGTTTTTTTGCTGGATGCATCCATGTTCAAATGAGGTGTTTGAACCAGAATGCCACAATCCCATATCAAAAACAATAATATGACATACAATAGCAGCCACTTGGTGCTGCAGTACTGGCACATTTCAGCTGTAGTCCTGGTGTATCTAATGCTGAGAGGAAGCCTCCTGTTGGAAGAGGAACCCTCCAGTGGTGCACAGTTGGCATAGAAACTGTATGTCACCTCTTATCACTAGTGACTGCAGCCAAGGCATGGCTTTAGAGAAGGGGAGTGAGGCTAAAATGCTCCTATATTGCACTAATCCTCATCTGCTGTTTCAGACCATGAGTGCCAGTAAGAAAAGCAGCCCCCAGTTTCCCTGTGCCTAAGAGCCAGCCCCATATAGAAATGTCCAAAGATAAGGGGAGTTAAAAACATAAGGTTTACATTACCTTTTCCCTCATATTCTGATTTGTGCTACTCAGTTGTAGCTGATGATTTGCTCCTATATATATATATATTTGCAGATGACTTCATTCCTATCTATACTCCTTGTTTCTTGGTATATTTCATTTTATTCATGTTTCAAACCATTAAAAATCTGGTAGTCTTTGCACAGCTTTCCAAATGTCCCAGGTCAGGTATTGTTTCCAAGTATATGTATAATGTACATAACACATCATCATATTACGATGCCCTAGTCATACTTTACACCAGATGTGAATACTGGATAAGAAACTTGGGAGAGATTTCTATAACTACTTATCAGCATTTATCACAATGTTTATTATATATGTTGGATTCCAAGTGCTGTCAATAACAAGGAGTTCGTAGTTGGCCAGTTTACTAGAAGCTCTATATTTCTTCTCAGAAGTAAAGTAAATTGATCATATTTCCATGTGTGGGAAGAGTTGCTTTAGTAAAGTTTTAGTCACAAAGAGATCTGGTAAAGGTATATTGGATTTTTCAATGTACATTTATTTCTTGACTTATAATAGGATAATGGGTCTTTAACTTCTGGATCACAGATTCAGATCCACACCAGGTCAATATATGACCCAATGTGATTACAGTTTGGTAGCAGGTCAATAACCTACATGAAGTTAAGGGGTGGTAAAGCTCTATTTCCTTGTCAGCTGGTTTTCATTTCATAAATACACCAATAAATTTCATACCAATTAATGCCCTTATTGGCAGTCTCTGGAGAACAGAGGCATGGAGAAAGAGTGACTCTCTTCAGCAAATTCACCACCATTAGATCAATTTATTTGGTTTGATTGAGTGGAAGTAAAGACCTGCTCAATCAACCCAAAAGTCGATTTAATAAAACCACCTCCAGAAAAAGAATAAAGTTGTGTTGATGGGTAGACATTTCCCATCAGCACAGCGTAATGGAGATTGTACACAGAAAAGAATTTAGAAAGTCAATGTAAGTTATGCAAACTACTCTACGTAGCTTGCGTAACTTCTGTTGACTGCCACAGAATTTTCTGGTAAGTTTAGACCAAGCCTCACTCCCTAAGAGCAATTCATCCAAAACAGATTTGATGATAAGAAGGAATCTCATACTGCTTTTTAGATTCAAGAGCTCTCAACCCAATACCAGTTAAGACAACCTCTAAATTCATGTTATCAATCTCTACAATTAACCGGGAGCCTGGATTTGTAGGTTGGGAAAATAGAGTACATTTAATTTTAGTCTATATAATGATCACATTTTAAAATATTCAAGTAAATGGATGGAATGAAAATGTAAACACATAATCTTGGAAGTTAATTCTCCAGTTCTAAGGCTTAGATAAAATGCAGATATGGAACAAAAGTAATTTTCATATGTAGTTCTAGTTTTCTGTTTGAATACTGACATCTGTATATTGATAATTTACTACCTGTTTACTTATACCTGGTGAAATAGAATATCAATGCTGCATGCTCTGTCATATGTAAGATGCTTCAAATGACTGAGTTCTCATAGACTACAAAAATCATTAAATACTACAAAATATATCTTCTTTATACTTTTATTCAGATCAGGTTCATGAAGAGTTCAAAATAAGCTAAACTTCAGAAATGTATGCCCAACTTTCAAACCACCAGGAAACATTGGTGGTTTAAACCAGACCTAGTTATTACAAGCAACATATTTTTTTTTTCTTAACACAGCATAAATTACAAAAATAAATGTGTAATTGTATTTATCAATGCCTTGGGTTGAAGTGGCGTTTGCCAACTTAGCGTCAAAAGTATGAGCTAGTGCAATTTTTTCCTTTTCATATTAAACTTAGATTCATTAGGTAGGTGCTTAGAAATTTAAAGCAAATATAGAATCCATGACGGGGACTATAACTTCAGAGTGTGAGGTTAAATCAGTTAAGGAGTTCTAGTGATGTCTGGATATCTCTCTCAAAACTGATTCTAAAAGATATCTTATAATTATAACAGAAGTTATAGGCTCAGTACAGAAATCAAAGGATGGGTTCTTTGGCTAGCGTAAATAGAAGGTTACATTATATCATCATAATAATCCTTTCTGGCCTTAAAATATGTGAATCTATTAATCAATTCTGACAGTAAAAGTTGATAGCTCATGTATTTACTCGAGCCCGTGCATGAAATACAGACCCACGTTTCAATTGCATCCATAATACATGTACATAACTGTTAGATTCAGAGTTGAATTTTCAGGATCCCAAGCAAGAATGGAGGAAAATAAGACCTTTAGCTGTCTTCCCCTCCAATTCTACCAATCTGTTTTATTTGTCTCTAATTTATCTTCTCTATACATATGATTTTCTTGCTGTAGTATCTAAAATTTTGCTTCTGGAAGAGAAAGTCATGTGTTGATAAGGCTATGCAGAGCATCACACAATTCCTTACGTTGCTCTTCAGGCCAGGTTTATCCAGATCTACCACATGTACAAGTGCAAACTAGGTTAAATTACAAAGGACGTGTGTGTGTGTATATATATAATTAACCAAGCATGAAGGGATAAAACTGGAAAGGTCAGGGCATAAAATGAGTTAAATTAGTTAGAGACATAAAGTGTAACAAGAAAACATTCTAAAAATACATTAGAAGCAAGAGGAAGCCAAGGGCAGGATAGGCCTGTTGCTCAGTGAGGCTATGTCTACACTTGCACTTTTAAGTCGACTTTAACTAAGTCGATTTAACTAAGTCAACTTAAAGTCGACTTAGTTAAGTTGACTTAGTGGGTCTACACTTAAAATTAAAGTCGACTTAAAGGGGAACTTACAAAGTCAACCTAGAGCGTCCACACTGGATGCTCTAGGTCGACTTTGTAGGGCTAGGGAGACCTTGGGCAGGTCCACGGTGGCTGGGGGGGCACCCCCTGTGTACAATGGGGCAAAGGGGTACAGGGACCCTGGCAAGGCAGAGCCCTGTGTGTGATGCTGTCTGTATTTAGGGAAGCATTTATGATATTATTTTCTATGGATATCTCATAAATGCTATAATCCATAGGAACTATGTCATGTTTGGTATCAATAGAAAGGTAGTAACTTGCTGGGAATGATTATATATTTTATGTCTAGGAATTTTATTTCGATTAGAAGTTAAGAATTTGATGTTATATCCATACTTTAACTTGTGTCCTTCTGGACAAATGCCTTAGACGGAAGAGTGTGAACAACCATTGTCTCCTTAATGTTAAGGAATCTGCCAGGTGATATGGTCCAAGGAAGTATCCTGATGAGCCATTAAGGCTACATTTCTATGGCTATGTCTACTCTTGCAAGTTAGGTCAACTTAAGGAGGCTTAAGTTGACCTAACTTAGTCCCTGTCCACACCAGGCTTTCATTAAGTCGACTTAAGAAATTCCTTAAGTCGCCTTAATGAAAGCTTAGGTCGACTTAATAAGAACTGCCTGTTAGGTCGACCTAACCCTTAAGTTGACTCTTTAGATCGACCTAAGAACAGTGTGGATGCTTAAGTCCACTTTATAGGTCAACCTAAGGGCAGTTAGGTCAACTTACTAAGTCCCTGTTCAGGGGAAGTACTTTGTTAAGTCGACCTAATAAGGTCGACTTTAGGTCGACTTAAAGTCAACCTTATTAGGTCAACTTAACAAAGTCAACCTAATTTTTTGTAGTGTAGACATAGCCAATGATTCTAAGCAGAGACTGCTTGATGACTCTCTCAATCACTCGTCTTCCTTGCTGCCATGAAGTCTGAGGACTGGATTCTCAGTTTGCAAAAACTGAAATAACTTCATCAAAGTCAGTGCCCTAACATTGATTCTAACATGATTGTTTTATCTCTATTGATGCATGTTTGTACTTCCTCAAAGAGATTTTACTGTTCAAGTGAACCAGCTACGGATATTTTATAGAAGTATTATATTTCTCTTTTACTTCTGGGTGTGTATGTGTGTGTGTATGTGGGGGGGGGGGAGGTGTTAATAACTCATGTATATGTCTGATGTTTTACACATTACTTGTTAGAATGGGATTTCTTTTCTTCTGACATGAGTTGTACATAAGAACATAAGAATGGCCATATTGAATCATGGCCATATTGAATCAAAACAACAATCCATTTACCCATTCTGTCTTCTGCCAGTGGCCAATGACAGGTGCTTCAGAGGAAATGAACAGAACAGATAATCATCAACTGATCTCTTGACACCCATTCCCAGCCTCTTACAAAGAGAGGCTAGGGATATTTCAGAACCTGATTTTGCATCCCTGACAATCTTGGCTAACAGCCATTGATAGAGTTATCCCCCTTGAGCTTATCTATTTCTTTTTTGAACCACATTATTATCTTGGACCTGACAACATCTTCTGACAAAGAGATCCATAGGCTGACTGTGTGTTGTGTGAAGAAATACTTCTTTCTGTTTGTTATAAGACCTTCTGCTAACTAATTTCATTTGGTGACCCCTAGGTCTTGTGCTATAAGAAAGAGTAAATAACACTTCCTTATTTGCTTTCTCCACGCCAGTTGTGATTGTATTGACCTCTCATATTTCCATTAGTTGTCTGTTTTCCAGACTGAAAAGTCCCTGTCTTATTAATCTCTCCTCATATGGAAGTTGTTCCATACTATAGTCATTTTTGCTGCCCTTTCAGTACCTTTTCTAGTTCCAGTACATCTTTTCTGATATGGGGTGACCAGATCTGCAAGCAGTATTCAAGATATGGGCATAACATGGATTTATAAAGAAACAATACAATATTTTCTTTCTTATTATCTATCCTTCCCCTTATGATTCCTAACATTCTGACTGCCACTGTACATTGAATGGATGTTTTCAGAGACCTGTCCACAATGACTCCAAGCTCTCTTTCTTGAGTTGTTACAGCTAATTTAGACATCATCATTTTGTATATAGAGTTGGGATTAAGTTTTCAAGGTGCATTGCTTTGGATTTACCAACATTAAATTTCATCTGCTATTTTCTTGCCCGATTACCCACGTTTCTGAGATCACTTTATAATTTTTCAAAATCTGCTTGTACTTAACTATCTTGAGTAATTATGTATCATCTGCAAATTTTGCCACTTCATTGTTTTCCCTTTCTTCAGATGATTTGAAAATAGTTGAACAGTACTGATCCCTGTACAGATCTCAGGTGTATAACACTATTTATCTCTCTCCATTCTGAAAATTGACCATTTATTTCTATCCTTTGTTTCCTGTCTTTTAACCAAATAAAGGAAAAAAAACCTTCCCTCTTATCCTAGGACTTCTTAGTTTGCTTATAACCTTTGATGAGGGATCTTGTCAAAGTTTTTCTAAAAGTCTGAGTACATTGTATTAACTGGATCACCCTTGTCCACATGTTTGTGGACCTCCCTCAAATAATTCTAATAGATTTGTGTGGCATGATTTCCCTTTGGAAAAAAAACCATGCTTACTCACCCATAATTGCCAAGAACACTTCCAGAGCCTTTTTAAAAAAGTTGGTCTCATGTTAGCTATCCTCCAATGATCTGGAACTGAAGCAGATTTAAATAATACTATACATAACATAGGCTATGTCTACACTTAGAAAGATAGGTTGACTTTATTAAGTCAACTTTATTAAGTCGACTTAAAGTTGACCTTATTAAGTCGACCTAGAGAGTCTACACTACACTCTCTAAGTTGACTGGTGAGGTCCGGGGGCAAGCTAGACTCCTTTGGAGCCTCGGCTCCCCAGGCAAGGGGACTCGTCCTGGGGAGGGCTGGTTCTCCCTGAGACAGGCAAGCCCTTGCGGCTTGTCCCAGGGAGAGCCAGCTGCACAGGGCTGGCTCTCCTCACAGGGACTCACAAGCCACTGGCACCTGACAGCATGTTCCAGGGATAGCCAGCTCTGCAGACCGGCTCTCCTGCAGTGACAGGCAAGCCGTGAGCTGCTCGTCCCAGCGAGAGCCAGACCTGCACGGGCTGGCTCTCCCTGAGACAGCAAGCTGCCAGCCCCGAGGGATCCCGGGGAGAAAGGACTGTGGAGGCTCCCTTCTGGCTGAGATCACTTGGGTCCTGGGGAGAAGGGAGCCACAGCCTGAATTCCCTTATCAGGGACTGAGCAGTCCTGGCCAGAAGGGAGCCCCGCTCTCTTCTCCCTGGACATGTGGGGTCTGGGCAAGAAGGGAGTGTGCTCCAGCCAACAAGGGATCCCCGGGGTTTCCCCAGTCAGTTGGATTATGGGGCTGGCAATAGCCGGCACTCCAGCCAACAGGGGATCCCCGGGGTTTCCCCTGTCAGCTGGAGAGCGGGGCTGGCAATTGCCGCAGGTTAAGCGCTAGTTCGAATTAAAACTAGGTTTAATAATTCAAACTAACTTTTCCTTAATTCGACTTAAGGAGCAGCTTAAGTCAAATTAAGGAAAACCCAGTGTAGATGTGGAGTAAATTAAGTCAACTTAATTTCTAAGTGTAGACGCACCCCTAGTTAGTAGTTCTGCAGTTTTGCATTTGAATTCCTTCAGAACTTTTTAGTTCTTATTATATGTAAATTTATTATTGTTTTAGTTTCAATCTGAGACAGTTCCTCAGATTTGACACCTAAAAAGAATAGCTCAGGTTTGGGTATCTCTCTCACATCCTCAGCCATGAAGACCAAAGCAAAGAAGACCATCTAGCTTTTCCACAGTAGCCTTATCTTCCCTGAGTGCTCCTTTACCATCATGATCATCCAGTGGCTCTACTGGCTGTTTAGCCAGCTTCCAGCATAATAATTTCTTTTTGCTGTTATTTTTTGAGTTTTAGGCTAGCTGTTCTTTAAATTCTTTTTTGACCTTCTTAATCATATTTTTACATTTCACTTGCCAGAATTTATGCTCCTTTCTATTTTCCTCAATAGGATTTAACTTCCAGTTTTTAAAGGTTCCTTTTTTGCCTCTGTTTCTTTTATTTTGATGCACTTTTTTGGTCCTCTTGCTGTTTTGGGTTTTTGTTTTTAATTTGCGGTATGTACATTTAAATTGAGCCTAAATTATGGTGTCTTTAAAAAGTTTCCATGCAGTTTGTGGGGATTTCACTTTTGGCACTGTACCTTTCAATTTCCATTTAACTGAATTCCTTATTTTTGTGTAATTCCCCTTTCTGAAATTAAATGGTCCTGTGGTGGGCTGCTTTGTTGTTCCCCTCCACCAATGATGTTACATATTTTTATATTATGGTCACTATTACCAAACTGTTCAGCTGAATTCACTTTTGGACCAGATCCTGTGCTCCAGTTAGTACTAAATGAAGAATTGCCTGTCCTTTTAGGGCAGGGGTGTCAAACTCATTTTCTATGCCAGGCCAGATTTGACTTAAATGTACTTCAGGTGGGCTGTACATACCATAAATCAAAATACTAGTGTACTCTCGCAGCATTGAGGAATTCTGTGTATGCGATAGCACTCTCTCTCTCAATCTCTCTCTCTTAGGGAAAGAGTATGGTCTCGCAAAGCACAGTCTCTCTAATCCCCCTGAGCATTTCATAGTCACAATAACCATCCTGATCAGTAGTATATTCCTACTACTATATTCTTGTTATCAAACTTGGAATTACTATTCATAGAGATTCGATGGTACACTTTGGTTCATTTAAGATTTTTATTTCATTTGATTCTATGCTTTCTTTCACATATAGTGCCACTTCCCCACCAGTACAACCTATTCTGTCCTTCGGATATATTTTGTATCCTGGTATTGTTATGTGCCATTCTAGCAAGTTTCCATCATGCCTATTATATCAATATCTCCACTTAATATGAGGCACTCAAGTTCACCCATCTCAATATTTAGACTTCTAGCATTTGTATATAAGCACTTAAAATGATTATTTTTAGCTGTCTGTCATTATGTGATGTAATTCAATTGGAGTCTTTTTCATTTGACCTTCTCATCATCACTCATATCTGAATTACATCTTCCTTGCTCTCTTCCTCAGTAGGAGACAGAGAATTACTAGATCCTCCCTAAGGAATGTCGCTGGCCGAGCCATATACTCCTCTGCATCTGTTGACTTTCTCCCATCTCTAAAAACCATTCTATGACCTTTTAATTTTTACATGTTAGCAATATGGTTCCATTTTGGTTTAGGTAAAGCCCATCCTTCCTGAATAGGCTCCCCCTTTCCAAAAAGTTTACCCATATCCTAATAAGCCTCTAAATACCCTCTTCCTATATCATCATCTCATCCACAAATTGAGATCCTGCAGTTCTGCCTGTCTAACTGGGCCTTTGCATGGAACTGGAAGCATTTCAGAAATGCTACCTTGGATATCCTGGATTTCAATCTCCTACCTAGTAGTCTAAATTTGGCCTCAGGACCTCTCTCCTACCTCTCCTTATGTCATTGATACCTACATGTACCATGGCCACCAGCTCCTTCTCTGCATTCTACATAAGTCTGTCTACATGTCTGAAGAGAACTGCACCCTTTGCACCTGGCTGTCGCAAACCAGCTGTGTTTCTAATGACCAAAGCCCCTATTATTATTATTTGTCTTTTCCTAATAACTGAAGTTCCCTCCCCCGAAGAGGTCTCATCAATGCTAAAGGATACCATGACATCATCTGGATGGAGGGTCCCATGTAAGGGATCATATTCTTCTGCTCCAGTTTGATGTTCTCCTTCCCTGAGATTTTTGTCAACCTCAACAGTGCATTAAATTGAATAGTCTCTACTCTGTTACTGTATTTCTGTCTATATTCTCTTTTTACTCTTGTGGCTCTTTCCTTTGTTGTCACTGTGTTTTATCAGGGGGTGTGCATTGTCTTCAGTTTAAAGAATGTTAATTAAGTGTATCTAGCCCTCCCACTCTCCTGCTCCCTCTCTAAACTCTGTCACAAAAAAAAAAAAAAAGTCTTTGCTAGTTCCTCTGGCACTTAGAAGCAAGCTTTTGACTTTCCTGTTCTCCCTGGGAAGCCATGCCTGCTGGTTAAGGATTGATGCGTGCTAACAGGGTTGGGGATCAAAGCCTTATTAAGAAGCTTTTAGCCTTGCCTAGCTATTCTCAGTTCATGCCTGCCCCCCACCCCCCCATACAAACAGACCACACTATATACTTCAGTCAAGCAGCAAGAAAAGCACAAACAAACACAATAATGATAACAAACTCACCCCAAGGGTCACGTATTTGATCTTCCTTCATCTGGAGAACATCCTCAGAAAACTTCCTTTATACGCTCCTGTTTGCTAGCTATAATGTGTTTTTATATTTCCTCTTTGCTAGTTGTAGTGTGTTTTCAATATTCTAATTAATGTAATAATAAACTACAATTGCTACAGTTTATATAGTGGCAAATGTTCTTTTTGGTTCTACAGATATAACCGGTCCTAGTGGTATTCCCCATTTTAACTATAGAGAATATAATTCAAACCAGTAATTCCTCTCAACTGGAAGGTTTTTAATCATATACATTTATCTATTTGATAAATGAATATTAAGAATACTAATGTCCAAAAATAATGCTGATTTTAGTGAAGCACAGCTTAAGTGCGCTTTTATCATTATTAGCAGTTTTTGATGATCTTTTGAGTGTTATCATACACAAGGTAGGTCACTAAAATGAATCAGTTCTTTTCCCTTCTCCTAACATTTTTTTTATGCTCAAAGTGTGCTCATTTGACCTTTGTGAGTTTATTTTTCCTATTAGGACCCTTGATCCCCAGCAAAATCTCTTCAATCAATATATAATATGTAGATTAGCATCCCAACATATGCCTCAGGCTGATGTAACTGACACTGAAAGAGAAGAAAACATAACAATAGAAGTGATTGAGAAAAAGACTTAAAAATTTTACCATATGGTCAATTAGCTCACTAATCTATACTTGGAGTTTTGAAAAGCTTCAGTTAGATGTGAGAGATCTAGACTCCAGATAAAAGCAGGCTTTTTTTGTTTCTACTTTTTATATATATAGAATTTCACTTGACTTTAAAGGAACATGCACAATTTGTTTTAGCTAATATAAGCTAATTGCTCTTGCACCAAATCTAGCTGCTTTAAAATTAATAGTTTCAAATAACCATAAGTAGCTGCTGCTTTATAATCATGTATAAAGAACACACATAACTCTGAATGACTCTACGGAGATATGGTGTACAGATTATGTATCCTGCATGCCAGCATCTTTTGATTGCATATGTACAGCATATTTATAATTACAGGGGCAATATGGCACCTCTGCTGTCAAGTTTCTATATATTTTGCAACAGTTTAAAAAAGTCATGTAGGGAGGCTCAAAATCGTCCCAACGTTCAGGGTAGTATTGTGGTTCCTCAGGGCAGTCTGGCTGAATTGTTATAGATCAACTAATGTAACAAGGAATTGTTGCACTGCAGGGATTACTCTAGTCCTGAGAGATTACTCTAATCCCCCCGGGCCTGCTTTCTCCACCATTCAGTCTGTTTATTTAGTCATTGCACAGGGACCAGGATTTGGCCTTTAAATCTTACTTTAAAAGCTGCAGTTATGTGCAGAACTCTTGAAATTATGGGACTGTATTTTCTCTCACACCTGCTTTACATCAACTCAATAGAGTTCCTCCTGACTTCCACAGGCATAAACAAAAGAAGAATGAGCTTCTTAAATCTAACATGTGGCCAAAACATCTGTTAAAAAGTAGCAATAAATGGATGAAATTGCAGTGGCCAAGGGAAAAATACATAAAAATAATAGACATATTATTGTTATAATATGATGCATTGGTTAGACCTCATTTAGAGAACTGTGTGCAATGCTAACCATTTTATCACAGAAAAGATGTTGGACTGATTTCACCAATTTGCTAAATACACTTTGCATTCACAGTACAAAGTGGATTTAAACTATTGGTGCGGAGCTGGTGAAAGCCTTGCCTCCTATGCTGGAGCAATGTTTTGTGGCTTGTTGGGGAAGGAGCAGGCTGGTGGAGGTGGAGAATAGAAGGCAGATCGGTAAAGGACAGACATGAGCAGAAAGTGTGGCAGAGCAAATCTGCCACCTTAGTTTTACTTTATGCCAAGACTGGATTACTGTCATAAGAGTCTCGTTGTTCCCGCTCCCCCATTATACTTAAACTCTGCTCGGGTGCCATGGGAAATGAAGCCCATTATTGGTATAGAGATGTTGGACAATCAAGATGAAACTAATCTCAGGGCCACACCCTGACTTTGGGTGCACAGATCCAATGCCCACCAAAGCCTTTGGAATTCCTGCCTGTGCCTCTCAGATTGGAATTTGGTGCTACGTTTTCAGTGACTGGTGTTTATTTAATCTCCATTACTATATAGATTATTTAATAGAAAACTTTAAAATGATGGAAGTGTTTGATAAAGTTCATCACAAATTTACTCTACTAACAGCTTCACATGTAAAGAGATACTTTTAGTATTGCTTCGTCCTCTTACCTGGATGCCCCAGAGCAAATCTTTCAGATTATCTATGAAAATTATTCAAAAGTAAAAGTGCTTTGGTCACACAGGTTTCATATTGGCGTAGGTCTGGGGAATATGGTATTTTTATAAAAGCTGCAGAGTAGCTTAAATTCACTAAACCAGTTCACTCCATCTTCAGCAGAGTTTGGGACTTACCCAACTCCCATTGCAATCAATGCCAAAATTCCTGTTGACTTCAATAGGAGCAGAATCCTATTAAAAATTAGATCAAGTATACACATGCTGTGGGGCCGTTACTAAATGAATGTGTGTAAAGCTGAACTTAGTATATATCTGTCATGAAATCAGAGCTGTGGTTTTCTTTGCATTGTATATAATGAGGCAGAATTCCGGCTCTTGACACGGTTCAGTCAAATAATTTGCAATTTCGGCAGTAAAAATATGCAGTGAAGTCTAGATCTGTTCTTTCTTCTTTTTTTTCCTGCCACACATTATATTGAGAAATGCAAAGTTGGCATGCTCATCAAAGCTATTTACCAAGGAACAATTTGACAGATTATATTAAAAAAAGTTGACTTATGAAAACAAAGTCTTGGTACGGTTATAAAGTAAATGTGCTGAAAACTTTTAGTTTTATAGTAGATCTGAGGCTATTCCATTCAAATCAGAAAGCAGCATACTGCTTTGTCTAACTCATTTCAACACTTCTGAAGTGGGATGCCTCTGAATTCCACAGGCAATGAACAAATCCCAAGTGAAAGCAATGTATCAGGAAAATTTTAGGTTTGCAGGGATCTTGCTGCAAAATATTAAGGAGTTTGAGGAACACCAGTTCCCTGCTAGACAACAAAATGTAGGCCAATAAGCCAATAAACTTGCTTTGAAACAAAAAAAGAGCATTATTTGCCTTCCCTTGTATCATAATGAAAGATCTCACCTCTTACTATACGTATGGAGGATTAAAATGATAATGATCAGGTTAATTTTAAGTGGATTAATGAATGGCTGGGAAAACCTGATGGTCTGAGGCTTTAAAAATAATACTATTTGGTTGTTCAATTTCCATGTGTCTTTCAGATTTGTGTGCAAAATGATATCCCTGACGTATAGGTCACATCATAGTTGGCTGTACTGGACATTGCTAGAGCACTAATGCCCAGTACAACTAGAATTTGCACATTCATTGTCAAAATTCCTCCACAAAGAATGAATTAATACAGGATGCTGTTGGGGGATTCAGGAGAATGGTAATGCGAGAATCACAAAAGAGACTGTTCCAAAGCCAATTGAAGTCAATGGAAAAGTCTTCATCTTGAAGCTGGACCAATGTGAGAATGATGGATAGTAACTGCCATCTGATGGTAGCAATTTATGACTTGATGGTCTCAGGCAAGTTCCTGCTAGCTGTGTTCCTATATTTTGGTGTAGAGCCACATGGAAGAGCCAGGATAGGACACGCTGCTCCTGCTGTTGCTCACTGTTTACCTGCTGAATGGTTGGACTTCAGTCGTGAGGGCTGCCAATCTTGCATATTGTACAAGCGGTAACTAACCTTAAGTGTAATTAAATGTGTATAAATGATTCTGTCACTTAAACTCAGTAGCATAAATATTTTAAAAAGTAGACTAATAAAGCTTGGAAGCTAGGATATATGTGGCCAAACTTGCTATTTAATTCTGTCCTTCACCTTCTATCGTGTTTATAATTACATGAGATGTTGTTCTTGACAATCAAAACACAATACCAGCAACCTGGCCTAAGAATTCTCTAAACTTGTAAAACAGGATACATTTGCCATCATCTCTGGAGATCTGGGTTCAGGCTCCAGTTGAGGTAACAAGTGAAAATACCTTTGTACTTTCATCCTATTGTTCTTTTGTTATCACCAAAAGCATTTTGCCTGATTGACAAGCAAATTGCTGGTCATAAATGGTTTAAACATAGTGGGACATATTAACAAACAAAGAAACATCTGTACCAAGGCAGTACTCTTCCTGGCCACCCTAGGAGATAGGTTACTAGGTAAATATTTTATTTAACAGTAATGTTAAAATAGAAAATAACTCATTTTAAGACCTATTATATTGTCAATATGATATTTGTTATCCAAACTAATTTGTTTTTAGTAAAAATCACGTCTTGTTCATAAAGACTCTTTAAAATCTACGGCATCTTTCAGTATGTGTTAGTTTTAATTTTTAATATTATTACATTTTACATTAATAGAATCAGAGGCTATGTCTACACGGGCAAGTTAGTTCGAATTAAGGAGGCTTAATTTGAACTAACTAAAGCCATGGCTACACTAGGCTTTAGTTAGTTCGAATTAAGGACTTCCTTAATTCGAACGAATAAGTTCGAATAGGGTATTCAAACTAAGGGATTAATTCAAACTAACTAGTTCGAATTAACCAATGTGGCCATGTTAATTCGAACTAATTTCTTAGTTCAAATTAACCAGCCATTGAAATGAATGGGGATCGCTAATTCGAACTAAGCAAGTGCCATGCTAGTTCGAATTAAGCTAATTTGAACTAACTAAAATTAGTTCGAATTAGTTAGTTTGAACTAACTAATTAGAACTAATTTTAGTAAGTGTAGACATAGCCATAGAGTGGGGTTGGAAGGGACCTCAGGAGATCATCTAGTCCAGTGGTTCCCAACCTTTTTAGCTTGAGGGCAACAAATATAATTTTTAGAGCCCTAAAGGGCCACCAGTCTATATAATTTAAAAAAATCAATTAATTCAATTCAAATACATTTTTAATTATAATTAATTAATTAAAATCAATTAATTGAATTTAAATTAATTGTAATTAAATAGGCTAGTGGCACTTCAGGGTTCTAAAAATTTTATTTGTGGCCCTCAAGCTAAAATTATTTTTTTTAAACATTTTAAAAGAAAAAGAGAGAAAAGGAAGGAAAAAGGGGCTGGAAGCCCATGAACAGGGTTAGCTTCTGGGCAAGTGTGTGAGCCCCAGCCAGCAACACCAGTGCAGCTCATACTCCAGCAGTGGCTGTGCCAGTCCGAAACTCCCACTTCAGTCCCCGGCAGCTGCACTGGCCCATGCCGCTCCCCAAACATGTTCCACAGCCGCACCACCGGCAGCTCCCCCAGCAGCCGTGCTGACCCATGGGCCCCCCAGCACACCCTCTAGTCGCACCGCCTGTGGCTCCTGCAGCCCTGGAGCCTTGACCCTGGCCAAGACCACAGGGTAGGTGGGCGGCTCCCAGTTGTGCTCCAGGACCAGGCCGCTGCGGCCTGGCTTCAAGCCAGCAGCCTGCAGCGTACACCATTTTAAAAAGCCCCCCTGTCCACTTTTGTCCCATGGGCCAGGGATTGGGAATCCCTGATCGAGTCCAACCCCGTGATCAAAACAGTATTAACCCCAACTGAAACATTCCAGCCAGGACTTTTTGAAGTCTAAGGATGGAGATTCTACCATCTCCATACCATCCATTCTACTGCTTTACCACATTCCTAGTGAAACAGTTTTTTCCTAATATCCAGTTTAAACCTCCTCCCACTGCAACCTGAGACCATTGGTCTGTCTTCTGCCACTACAGCGAACAGCTTAGGTCCATCCTCTTTGGAATGTCCCTTCAGGTAGTTGTTATCAAATCCCCACTCACACTTCTCTTTTGCAGACTAAAAAAGTCTAGTTCCCTCAGCCTTTCCTCATAAGGCATTCGCCCCACACCTCTTGTCATTATTGTTGCCTTCCTCTCCAATTCGTCCACACCCAGTCTGTGGTGGAGGGACCAAAACCGGATACAATACTCCAGATATGACTAAATAGAGAGGAATAATCCTATGATCTGTTGGCAATTCTCCTACTAATGCAGTCCAGTATGCTATTAGCCTTCTTGGCAACAAGGGCACACTGCTGATTAATCTCCAACTTCTTGTTCACAGTAACCCCTAGTCCTTTTCTGCAGAAGTGCTGCTTAACCAGGTCACCAGGCTGTAGCAGTGCATGGGATTTTTCCATCCTAAATCCAGGAGTCTGCACTTGTCCTTTTTGAACATCACAGATTTCTTTTGGCCTAATCCTCCAATTTGTCTAGGTTTCTCTGTACCCTATCTCTATCCCCTAGCGTATCTACCATTCCCTCCAACTTAGTCATTTGTATACTTGTAGAGGGTGCATTGATCATTAATGAGTATGTTGAACAAAACCAGCCCCCTGGACCATTTCACTTGACACCGGCTGCCAACTAGACATCAAGCCATTGATCACTACTCAAAGAGCTCGATGATCCAGTGAGCTTTTGGTCCACATTACAGTCCATCCATCATCCAACTCTTAAATCTTTAATTTACTGGCAAGAATACTTTGGCAGATTATATCAAAAGCTAAACTTCACTGCTTTGTCCACATTCACAAAGCCTGTCATCTCATCATATAAGGCAATCAGGTTGGTCAGATATAATTTGCCCTTAGTGAATCCATTCAAACTATTCCTGATCACCTTCCTTTCTCCAAGTGCTTCAAAATGAATTCTTTGAGAACCTGATCCATTTTTCAGGGACTGAGGTTTGGCCGACTGGTCTGTAGATTCTTTTTTAAAAGATGGGCACTATATTTGCCTTTTCCCAAGCATCCGGGACCTCCCCAATCATCACAAGTTTTCATAGATAATGGCCAGTGGCTCTGCAATCATATCAGCCAACTCCCTCAGTACTCTGGGGTGGCATTGCATCCAGCCCATAAACTTGTGCATATCTAGTTTTTCTAAATAGTCCAGAATCTGTTCTTTCACTAGTGCGGGCTGCTCAGTGTTATGTAGGATCTCACCTCCTCCCCATACTGTGCTGCCTGTAGTCTAGCAGCTGACCTTGTCTGTGAAGACAGAGGCAAAATAAATAAATAAATAAAAATTGAGTACTTCAACCTTTTCCTTACCATCTGTCACTACTTTCTTCCCCAATTCAAGAAGGAACTCATTCACTTTATCTGACTTCTTGTTGCTAATATACTTGTAGAAACTTTTCTTGTTACCATTCAGATCCCTTGCTAACTGCAATTCCAATTGTGCTTTAGCCTTGCTGATTTCACCCCTGCATGCTTGAGCTATATTTTTATACTCCTCTTGCCCAAGTTTCTTTTTTTGTGTTTAAAGTCACCAAATATTTCTCTGTTAAGTCGAGCTGGTCACCCTATATATTGTTTCTGCACATTGGGATAGTTTGTTCCTGCAATCTCAATAAAGTTTCTTTAAAAAGAGCCAGCTCTCCTGAACTATTTTCTCCCTCATACAAGCCTCCCAGGGATTCCTATCCAGCAGCTCCCTGAGGACGTCAAATTCTGCTTTTTTGAAGTTCAGACTCTGTATTCTGCTGCTCTCCTTTCTTCCTTTTGTCAGGATCCTGAACTCGACTCATGATTATTGCTGTCCAAGTTGACAATCTCATCTACCTTCCTTACCAATTCTTCCCTGAATGAGCAGCAGATCAAGTGGAGCACTTGCACCAGGCAGTTATCTCCAACACTCTTCAAAAACTTCCTGGATTGTCTGTGCTCTGCTGTATTGCTCTCCCAGCATTGGTCAGGGTGATTGAAGTCCCCCATGAGAATCAGGGCCTGAGATCCAGAAACTTCCATTAGTTATCTGAAGAAAGCCTTCTCTACATCATCTTCTTGGTCAGGTGGTGTATAGCAGGTGCCCACCATGACATCACCCTTGTTGCTTTCATCTCTAAACTTAACCCAGAGACTCTCAGCAGGCTTTTTTCATGTTTCCTACTGGAGCTTTGAGAAATCATACTGCTGGATACATACAGTGCAACTCCTCCAACTTTTCTCCCCTGCCTATCCCTCCTAAACAGTTTGGCTATGTCTACACTTAGAAACTTAGGTCGACTTTATCAAGTTGACTTTATTAAATTGACTTTAAGTCGACTTTATTAAGTCAACTTAAAGAGTCTACACAAGACTCTTAAGTCGACTTAAAGATGACCTTATGAAGTTGACCTAGAGAGTCCATACTAGACTCTCTAAGTCGACTGGTTAGGTCAAGGGGGAGCGGAGGCTTCTTTGGAGCTTCCATTCCCCTGGCTAGGGGGGCTTGTCCAGGGGAGAGCCAGTCCCATGGGGAGTGGGGGCTGGCTCTCTCCAAGACTGGCAAGCAGCTCCATGGGGCTGGTTCTCCCAGAGACTCACCACCGGCTCTCCTGGCTCCCTTCTCCCCAGACCGCTCAGGCTCCCTTCTGGCTGGGACAATGGGGTCCTGGGGAGAAGGGAGACCCATGGCAACTGCCAGCCCTTCAGCTGACAGGGAAAACCCTGGGATCCCCTATCAGCTGGCGGGCCATGCTGGCAAGGCCCTCCAGCTGATAGGGAAACCCCGGGGTTTCCCTATCTGCTGGAATGTGGTCCTGGAGAAGGGACTGTGGGGCTCCCTTCTCCCCAGGACACCATTGTCCCAGACAGAAGGGAGCCCCATGCTTCTTTCGCCCCGGGACCGCTCGGACCAGGGGCATTGCTGGATAGCAAAAAGATCCGGGGCTGTGGCCCCCAGCCCACTCCTTGCTAGCCCCCCCAGGCCACACCCCCAAACCCCACCCCCAGCTAGGCCCCACCCCCTTGCCAAGCCACTAGGCTCCTCCCCCAGTTCACAACCCCCCCCACACACACTCAGAAACAAACCAACACCCCATGCTCCTCTCCATGCTGGGTTGCAATACAACTCCTTCATACTCATCTGTATTAAGAACTAGAACAGAAGCAATCTTTTTTAAACAGTCAGACCATGTCAGGAGGACACATAAAATGTGTCTCCCTGTCTGACAAGGCACAACATTCCCCATCTCCTCCAGGTTCCCGTGGCTGAATATCAGGATCCAGGGAACTCAGCAAACAGGAGTGGGAAGGAGGGTGGTGGAGCAGGAGAGTGGGGCGAAGGGGAAGGGTGGCAGGGGAGCAGTGCAGATGGATGGTGGGCACCAGGAAAGGCAGCACAGCAGCTGCATTTTCCCATGCTGTTCCAGCCCTGGGCCACACGCCTGAGCATGCTGCAAGGCAGGAAATTGAAAAAGGCTCTGGCCAGGTCCCAGCTTTCAGGTGCACACAAACCAGGTGGAGGAAGTTGGGGAATTCACAAGGCAAGCAGATAGACTGCCTGGGGCTTCCAGTGTGGTGCCATGAGCAGTGTCACACCAAACTAGCAGACCCAGCCAACCAGGCTGCCAGCCTGTGCCTCCCCTGCAAATAGCCAAAGAGAAGACAACAGAGTGATCTGAAGAAAAGGCAGAGAAGGCTGCTGCTCTGTTCCCTACTCTCACCCCACAGCTCCTACCAGGCTCCTAATCCCTCTCCTGGGGAGACAAAGCAGAAAGGACAACAGCCAAAACTGAGAAAGCCCGCTCTTATAGGAAAGGCAGAGTCCAAACTAAAAATGCAGCATTATTGGGCTGACAGTAATGGGGACAGAACTAAGGAGACAGGGGTGGGGGGACAGATCCTGCACCAGGGGCCAAAATCACCTTTTCCAGTATCTGTCAGAGAGAGGGCAACCCTAAATTGTCACATACTCACACCCTAGGATGGGCAGGGGGAACTCAAACATCAACTCCATTTCCTCCAGTCACCCTCCACCCCCTACTTAATTGCAAACAAACAAGAAAACAAATTTCAAAGCACAGAATAAATTTTAGGTGCACAATATGGTGCTGGTCTGCAGATTTATCTTTATAAATAAGGCACCCCCAGCTGGGCCACACATCCCCCAACTGACCTCACTGCATGGGGAGGAGGGGTGATGCCCAGCCGGATTGATGGACCCAGGCCCAGAGGGGGTCCCTGGATGAATGGGAGGGGTAACCCCACCTCACACTTGCCACCTGGGCCAGGGGAAAGCCCAGAAGGGCTGTGGTCCCCAGCCCGCGCTGTCATATGTTGCATAGTGGGGTATAATCTGTATAACTTTGCTTTCTCTCCTGCCATGTAATTATGTGGGGGTTTGATGAAAAATGTGCCATGCAAGCAAGGTTCCTTTCTGAATGCTCATAAACATGCTCTGCATTATTATGGTATCATGTTTCCTGCAGCATCACATGTATGTGTATATAGATCAATAGATCTGAAACATCCCAGGTATTTCATATGGCTCTGGGTGGAGTGTCTCTCTCTCAACATGAAAGCTGATGAGATTGGATACATGACAAAAAAAAATGTAAATAAAGAGAATCACCTAACAACAAGGAGAAGGGAACGAAGAATCTCAGGCTATGTACACACGAGAACACTTGTCTCGCAATAAGTTATTGCGGGACAAGGAAAGCGCTATAAATATAGCACTTTCTTGTGTACACACGTGCTGTTTCTTTCGCAAAGGAGCATTCACCATGTGAATGCTCCTTTGTGAAAGAAGAGCAGTGCATGGTGGGCACCTGTCTCACCATGCACTGCCCACAGCCAGCCCCCTAGCCCAGCTGCAGGGCTTCCAGCCCCCGCTGTCATCCGAAGCCCCGAGGCTGAGCTGGGGGCCCCCCAACTCAGCTCCTGGGCTTTGGGAGTCAGCAGGAGCCATGGAGCTTCTGCTGCCACCTGAACCCCGAGCTGGTTTGGGTGTCAGCAGGCGCTGCGGCGCTTAAGCGCCACAGCGCCTGCTGACTCCCGAAGCCCAGGAGCTGAGCTGGGTGTCCGGCTCGGACCGGAGCCGACCCCCCAGCTCAATCCCGCGGTTCAGGTGGCGGCACCCGAAGCCCAGCACCCGAAGCCCGAGAGCTGAGCTGGGGGGCTGGCTCGGGCCTGCTGGTTCGGGCCAGCCCCATAGCTCAGTCCAGGGGAGCTGCCAAACCGGGCAGCTCCCAAAAATACTCATGTTCACTGCTCTGCTAGAGCAGTGAAATTGACATATATTTCAATATCACTGCTCAGCTAGAGCAGTGAAATTGACATATTTGACAGCTCCAATGTCCCAGAGTGGCCTCGATTGGCACTCTGGGACATTTCCGGAGGCTGTCTATTGCGCAAAATGAGTACACACGAGCATTACCGCGTAACAGCTGTTCCACGATAATGCTACCACTCTCATTTTGAGTGGCTTAACTGTTGTGCGGCAAGAGGGTGTTGCCGAGCAACAAAGAAATTGATCGTTGTGTACGCTATTTGCTTTATTGCGTGGTAAGGAGCCTTACTGCGCAATAAAGTGATCGTGTGTACATAGCCTCAGAGAGTCACACCTGGAAATAGGGAGGGGATGGAAAGTTTGATAACAAGACACTTGGAAGTGTGAAAGAGCTTATTTCTGGGGCCTCTTATACCAGAGTTGACTTTTGCTAAAGTAATTGATATGATGATCTGCAGTTGCAAAATGCTTACAGGGGCTAGTCTTTGCATTTGAAACTTTTACTTTAAGCCTGCATAAATAACAAGCATTAGTCCACTGTGGCTTTTTCAACACATGCCAAAATGGAAGCACATAAAATAACATGATTTCTAGCAGGTAAAAATAAGCTTCACTCATGATCTCCCAATAGAAATCTCAAATCTTAGGATTTTTTCCCCAGGTCCTGGCATCTGATCCCCTACCAGCCTGGGAAGTGGGAGAGAGGGGACTCCATTTGAAACCCATCTCCCCTCAGACTTGGGGAGGGTGAAGATCCCTAAGAGGATCAAAGCTGAGGATGGGGGAGCTGTACTATGGCTTCAGGATGGGGGGCAGCTGATGGAGGTGGGGGACTGAACTGATCCCTGAATTAAAGGGGTTTGGTTTGGGACAGAACAGAGGGGATAGGGTTAATTACTAGGCAGGAGGTGAGGGGGGCAGAGGTGGGAGGACATGTCCAGTACCAGGGGCCAAAATCACCTTCCAGTACCTGTGGGAGAGAGGGCAACCCTAAATTGTTACATACTCACACCCTGGGATGGGCAGGGGGGAACTCAAACACAAGAAAGTAGTTTAAAAACACAACTCTGTTTCCTCCAGTCACCCTCCACCCCCTGCTTAATTAACAACAAACAAACAAGAAAACCACATTTCAAAGCACAGAATAAATTGTAGGCACATCATATGGTCTGCAGAATTCATAAATAGGGTCATCATTGGCACTCCTGGCTGCAGGATGATCCCCAGGCCACCCACCCTTCAAATGACCAGGTGGGGGAAAGGTGACCAGTCCCCACTTGCCATCCTGGAGAAAGGGGGGTGGGGGACAATCCCAAACCTACAATTTGCTGCTGCTCTGGCTGGTCACCAACCCATGGGGCAGGGGATGATCCCAAGCCTGCTCCCCAGACCCACTAGACTGACCTGGGGATTGATCTCCTGCTCCCAACACCCCCCCACCCACCACCATCACCACCTCCTCCTCGTCCTTCAGGTTCCCCCCTCCCCACACACACAGTACTTACTAGTGCTGTGTAGAAGAAGCTGCCCCTAAATAAAGCAGGAGTGCAGAGGAGTCAGCTGCAGTGCTGCGTGGCTGAGCCAGTGCAGCAGGGGAGAGAGAATTTAAAGTTCCCTCTTCTCTCCCTGCTAGATGCCTGAGCTACACTCTGCAGCAGTCTTGTTCCCAGCTTAGCTCCGCCTCCCCTGCAAACAGGCTGTCTGCTCATGTGCCTGCTGGGGAAAATAGATCTGGGGCTCAGGCTAATCTACCTGGGGCTGACGCCCTGTGAGCCCGACTGCAATGACGCCTCTGGCTCGGGCTGATGGCTTCCCAGGAGAACCAGCCCGGCGTGGGACTGGGTCTCCCTGGGACGAGCCATGAGTGTCTTCCCAGGGAGAAGGGATCCCCTTGCACTGGAGCCCTGGCGGTGGAGCCCTTCTCCCCGGGACCGTGGCTCCTCTGGCAGGGAAGCCGTAGGTTTGGAGAGAAGGGAGCAGGGGCTCCCCAGTGACAAGGGAGCCATAGTGACACCCCCTTCTGCCAGGGAGCCATGCACGGCTCACTTGTCCCCCCCGCCCTAGGTCGACCAAGTTGACTTAGGGCATCTACACTGGCTTAAGTTGACTGAAGAAGTCAATTTAAGTTCTAGTTTGAATTAAAACGAGATGTTATTAATTTGAACTACTTTTTCCTTAATTTGACTTAAGGAGCAGCTTAAGTTAAATTAAGGAAAGCCCAGTGTAGATGTGGAGTATATTAAATTGACTTAAGTCTCCTTAAGTCAACTTAATTTCTAAGTGTAGGCACACCCTTTATGCCCATCAATGACAGTGCTCCAGTCATATGAGTTACCCCACCAAGTCTCAGTTATTCCAATTATATCATAGTTCCTTCACTGTGCCAGGACTTTCTATTCTTCCTTCTTGTTTTCTTGGTTGCATCTACAGGCACCTAAGATAACCAGTCAATTGCCCTACTATCTCAGTCTGAATCTGTATGAATGTAGTTCTAGGACACCTTCCATTTGAGTATATGAAAGAGCATTATAAACTTTATTCTTTACAGTGCCCCTCTGGATTAGGTAAATGTTGTAATCTTCATTTGATAAATGAAATTGAGACATGGAGAAGATAAAGGTAAAGGGCTTGATTTTCACTAGTGAAGAAAAACCACAGATTCCATTTACTTGAATTTTAGGCTAACTGAGTTCCCAGTCAAATTCCAAAGGAGTACCTGTGTTAGTCCTTTCTAAAGCCTTAAAAAGGATTGGATGTCACTCTATGAGGTGAAATAGGGTTGTGCTGTAAAATAAGGCACTCCGAGCTCATTTGCTGGAGAAACTGGAAAGTACAATGAAGCAGAGGATTTCAGAAAGTTAAAGAGTGGTCTAAATGCAGTTGAATGTTACCTTGGATTCTATGTATTTCTCCCATATGATTTCTAGGAGACTCCAAGCAAGACAGTAAAAATTTTCCAGAGGTGGTCACTAATTGTATGTTCATAATTTTCTGGGTGCCCAAATTGAGACTCTGGGGTCTGGTTTTCAGAAGTGCTGAGCTCTCAGAGCTCTACTGGAGGTCAATGGGAACTGTACTTTAAACATAAAAGTGTTGTAAAATGACAAGTACTCTGAAAAATCTCAAGTCGACAATTAAGTTAGTGAACACTTTTTACCTTAATTTCTGTGGCTCAGTTCCCTATCTGTAAAACAGGGACTTGATCTCACAGGACTGTTGTGAAAATATATTTCATAATGAATGAAGCACTCCGCTAAAATAGTGATAGACACTATAGAAAAGCTCATGAGAATATTAATAATTCTGTCTTCAGAGCAGGATTTGAAAAGTGTGATATAAATAAGGCCTACGGCCAAAAATAGAACAATGAAGAGAAAACAAAATATTGAATAGCTGCTTCTTCCACTCTGTGCATTGAATGAGGCAAGAGTCCTGTGGAAAAAAATAGTAAGTGATAATGTAATTACCGTATTTTTCGGACCATAAGACGCACCTGACCATAAGACGCACCCAGTTTTTAGAGCAGGAAAACAAGAAAAAATATTCTGAACCAAATAGTACCGGTAAACTAAATAGAAGAGAAAAGGAAGGGAAGAGAAGAGAAAGGAAGGCAAAGAAGAGAAAAGGAAGGGAAGAGAAAAAGAAAGAGAGAAGGAAAGAAGAGGAAAGAAGGAAGAGAAAGAAGAAAGAGGAAGGAAAGAAGAGAAAGAAAGAAAAAAGGAAAGAAAAAGGAAGACAAAGAAGGAAAAAGAGAAAGGAAGAGAAAGAAAGAAAGAAAGAAAGAAAAAAGAAGGAAGAGAAAGAAGAAAGAGGAAGGAAAGAAGAGAAGGAAGAGAAAGGAAGGAAGGAAGCAAAGAAAGAAAGAAGAAAGAGAGAAAGAAAAAAGAGAAGGAAGAGAAAGGAAGGAAGCAAAGAAAGAAGGAAGGAAGAGGAAAGAAAAAAGAAGGAAGAGAAGAAAGAGGAAGGAAAGAAGAGACAGAAAAAAAGGAAAGAAAAAGGAAGATAAGAAAGAAAGAAAGAAAGAAAGAAAGAAAGAAAGAAAGAAAGAAAGAAAGAAAGAAAGAAAGAAAGAAAAGCCAAGGCCCCTGGCGGGGGAGGACCCTACTGCGGCTCTCGGAAGCCGCCGGTGCGGCGGAGAAGACCCCAGCCCTGGAGGCTGATCCCGGCCCCGTGCTGGGAGGCTGAGGCCGTGGATTAGCCCGGCCCCGGCCCCTGGACGCCCTTGCAGCTCTGGCCAGGTAAGGGGGATAGTTTAGGAAGCTGGCAGGGAGCCGGGTGGGGGGCCAAGCAGGGGCCCGAGCTGGGAGGCGGGCGGGGGTCGAGCTGGGGGGGTCCGAGCTGGGCGGGAGCCTGAGCTGGGAGCCGGGCGAGGGGCTGGGCGAGGTGCCGGGCGAGGGGCCGAGCTGGGGGGGGGGGCTGGGCTGGGAGCCAGGCGGGGGGCCGAGCAGGGGCCTGAGCTGGGCGGGAGGCTGGTTCAGGGGCTGAGCCGGGAGGCCAGGCCGGGCGGGGGTCCGAGCTGGGAGCCGAGTGGAGGGCCAAGCAGGGGCCCGAGCTGGGAGCCGGGCGAGGGACCGAGCTGGGAGCCGGGAGGGAGGCCGGGCGAGGGGCTGAGCTGGGAGCCGGGTGGGGGGCCGAGCTGGGAGCCGGGTGGGAGGCCGAGCTGGGAGCCGGGCGGGAGGCCGGGCGAGGGACCGAGCTGGGAGCCGGGCGGGGGGCTGAGCTGGGAGCCGGGCGAGGGACCGAGCTGGGAGCCGGGCGGGTGTGGGGTTGTGAACTGGGGGAGGGGCCTAGTGGCTTGGCCAGGGGGTGGGGGGCTACAGCCCTGGATCTTTTTGCTATCCAGCAACGCCCCCTGGCGGGAACACTGCTTGCTGGACAGCATTCGGACTATAAGACGCACCCTCATTTTCCCCCCACTTTTGGGGGGGAAAAGTGCGTCTTATAGTCCGAAAAATACGGTAAACATGGTACTTATTCACAAGGATGCTGAAATAAGATTCTGTGAGAAGCATTAATTCCAGCATTTCCTAACTTTTGAATGTTCTACTTTACTGTTTACTTACTTTACCTTTAATGTAGTTTTGTGTGTGTGTGATAAACATATATGAATTTCCAGAACTAAAGAAATGTTCACTATGAGTTTGGGGCAAAGATTTTTAGGTTTATAATTATCCATATCAGTTAACATTGGTTTAATATTAAATTTCCTAATTTGTAAGTTTTATGGACATTTTTTTTCATTTAAACATAATTTAAATACAGAATTCTTTCTTACCTTTGGATGTAGAATAGTAATGTTGTGATGTAAATAGATGTGAAACATTGGTGACAGTAGATAAGGGTATTATAAACCAAGAAACCTGAAAATTTAGATAGGAACTGAATTGATTAATTGTCCAAAAATTATATATTGATAGACTCAGGGTATGTCTATACTGATGGCGGCAAAATCACCGCTGTCAGTGCGCTCTTCTGGGTGCGATTGAGCGGTCTGTCAAGACTCACTCAGTCGCACTGGAGTTTGCATCAGAAACTCCAACACTGGAAGTAGCATAGTACTAAGGTGACCGGACAGCATTAAGTCAACTTAAGGAAAAGTTAAGTCGACTTAATAACACCTCGATTTAGGTCAACTTAATGCTTAAGTGGACCTTATTAGGTCGATTTAAGGCAGTGTGGATGGGCATTAACTCCTAAATCCACCTTATTAAGTTGACTTAGCGTGTTAAGTCTACTTAATAAGGTCGAAAAGGGGCTATGTCTACACTAGAAAAGTTAAGACAACAGAGTCCTGTGGCACTTTTAAAGACTAACAGATTTCTTTATCGCATGAGCTTTCGTGGGAGAAAATCCCACTTCGTCAGACGCTTTGAAGATGGGAAAGTTACAGAATGGGAGGAAATTAAATGCAGGGACATAGGATCACTTTTGTTAAGTCAACTTAATAAGGTCCACTTTAAGTCAACTTAAAGGCGATCTTATTAAGTCGACTTAATAAAGTCGACTTAACTTTCTAATTGTAGACTTAACTTTCCAAGCAGACTTTGATTTGTATTTGTCCATTATTCAAAATGGTATTAGCAAGCATTTTATATGACAATAGATCAGTCTGTACGTGAACTACTTCCTCTGTGATACCTTGTTTGTTATTCATAATGTGTGTTTACTATAATATGTATATAAGTTTTACTTCTTCATTAGATGATTGGAATTATTTTCAAGAAGATGGGGGTCAAACATACCTTAAGATGACCATGCAAACAGGGCGATTATGAGAATTTTGCATTCCACTAAAATTCTTCCAAACAAAACAAAACAAAACAAAAAAGTCCATTCATGTCAATCATCACAGAAAATGAACAAAAAGGGTCTCAGGTACTTTTGAAGCAAATTCATGTTGTTTATTTGAGCAGTGCTTGTTAATGCTTTTTAGAAGTATTCATCCAAGTCTAATAATAGCAATGTGTGAAAGTCCTAAATTTTCAAAGATAAAAGCACCACAAGGATTTATTGCATCTAAGCAAGCTAAAGCAAGTCAGTGAACACCAAAATAGTATATTTTGTAAATAGGGGTGCATGAGTTATATTTGCCTCCCAGCAGGATATCAATTTGCCCAACAGATATTAAATGTCTCATACTCCAGTTTCACTGACCTTGGCAAATGGAACAATTTTTATGAAAAATGACCAGTCCTTGGAAATATTCCTTTTATTTAATGTATGGCTGAGTTGTCAAACAAAGACATTTGTTTTTTATTAGTGAGTGTATTTACTGTGGGCCAGCTATAGGAAATTCCATTTTTGAGTCATGATTTTCCATTGTTTTGTACCTTGTGTTGTCATTTATGCTGTTTAAAGTGAAAGTAAAATGCTGCACCTCTCAGTTGCTAGTATTTCATACTCTCTTAGGGTGCATCTACACTAGTAAATTAAGTCGACTTAAGCAGGCTTACGTTGACTTAATTTACTCTGCGTCTACACTGGAGTTTCCTTAAGTTGACTTAAGCTGCTCCTTAAGTAGACTTAAGGAAAACTGAAGTCGACTTAATAAAACCTAGTTTTAAGTTAATTTAAGGCTTAAATCAATTTCTTAAATTGACTTAAACCGACTTAAGCCAGTGTGGACACCCTAAATCAACTTAAAAGATAAGTCAATTTAGGGCAGGGGAAAAAGGGATCCCCTGCTCCCTTCTCCCCAGGAAGCCGCTAGCAGCTCGTCCTGGCTCTCTTCTCCCCAGGACAGCTCAGGTCCCGGGGAAAAGGGAGCGCGGGGCT
This sequence comes from Pelusios castaneus, assembly GCA_007922175.1. Taxonomy (NCBI): domain Eukaryota; kingdom Metazoa; phylum Chordata; order Testudines; family Pelomedusidae; genus Pelusios; species Pelusios castaneus. The sequence goes on along the minus strand of ML686006.1, from coordinate 6,219,063 downwards.
CCCTTCTGGCTGAGACCCCAGCGGTCCTGGCCGAAGGGAGCCCAGCGACTCCTTTCGGCCCCGTATCTGAGTGGTCCCGGCTCAAAGGAAGCCCGCAGCTCCCCTCTGCCCCGGACCCCCCGCGGGTCCCGACAAAAAGGGAGCTGCGGTTCCTTCTGCAATTGCCGGCACGGCCCTCCAGCTGATAGGGAAACCGCTAGGTTTCCCTATCAGCTGCAGCATGGTCCCGGGCAGAACGGAGTCAGCTCTTGGGGAGAGCCAGCCCTGTGTCCAGCCTTCCTAGGACAAGCCTCCTAGCCTGGGGAGCTGAGGTTCCAAAGGAGCCTCGCCTCCTCCTGGACCTAACAAGTTGACTTAAAGAGTCTAGTGTAGAGTCTCTAAGTCGACTTAGTAAGGCCAGCTTTAAGTCGACTTAAGAGTCCTGTGTGGACTCTCTGGGACTGTCTATACTTACAAATTAAATCGACTTAAGCCTGCTTAAATCAACTTAATTTAATCTGCATCTACACTACAATTTCCTTAAATCGACTTAAGCTGCTTCTTAAGTCGACTTAAGGAAATTTAAAGTCAACTTTGTTAAACCTAGTTTTAAGTTGACTTTACTGGCTAAGTTGACTTTATTAAGTCGACTTAGCCAGTGTGGACACAGATTAGCCCTAAATCGACTTAAATAACAGAAGGATAACAGAAAGGGGTTCTATAAGTATATCAGCAACAAGAAAAGGATCAGAGGTGGTGTAGGTCCCTTACTGAATGGGGCAGGCATCCTCGTGGAGGATGATGCGGAAAAGGCTGAAGTACTCAATGCTTTTTTTACTTCAGTCTTCACAGGGCGGGCCAGCTCCCAGGCTACTACACGGGGTAACGCGGACTGGAGAGAAGAGTGGCCCTCAGTGATGGAAAGTCAGGTTAGGGAACACTTAATGAAATTGGATGTGCACAAGTCCATGGGGCCGGATGAACTGCATCCGAGGGTGCTGAGGGAGTTGGGGGAAGTGATTGCAGAGCCCCTGGCCATTATCTTTGAGAACTCGTGGCGAACGGGGGTGGTCCCGGAGGATTGGAAAAAGGCAAATATAGTACCTATCTTTAAGAAAGGGAAAAAGGAGGATCCGGGGAACTACAGACCGGTCAGCCTCACCTCAATCCCTGGGAAAATCATGGAGCAGGTCCTCAAGGAATCCATCCTGAAACACTTGGAGGAAAATAGAGTGATCAGGAACAGTCAACATGGATTCACCAAGGGCAAATCGTGCCTGACCAACCTGATTTCCTTCTATGATGAGATGACTGGATTTGTGGATGCGGGAAGAGCCGTTGACGTGATATACCTTGACTTTAGCAAGGCTTTTGATACGGTTTCCCACAGCATTCTCGTTGGCAAGTTAAGGAAGTATGGGTTGGACGAGTGGACCGTAAGGTGGATCGAAAACTGGTTAGATCAACGGGCTCAGCGGGTAGGAATCAATGGCTCGATGTCTGGTTGGCAACCGGTAACGAGTGGAGTGCCCCAGGGATCGGTCCTGGGGCCGGTTCTATTCAACATCTTCATTAATGATCTTGATGATGGAATAGACTGCGTGCTTAGTAAGTTTGCGGATGACACCAAGTTGGGGGGAATGGTAGATACTCTGGAGGGCAGGGACAGGATCCAGAGAGACTTGGACAAATTGGAACAGTGGGCCGAAAGAAACCTCATGAGGTTCAACAAAGACAAGTGCAAAGTCCTGCACTTAGGACGGAAAAATCCCATGCACTGCTACAGGCTGGGGACCGATCAGCTAAGTAGCAGCGCTGTAGAAAAGGACCTGGGAGTTATGGTGGACGGGAAGATGAATATGAGCCAACAGTGTGCCCTTGTTGCCAAAAAGGCCAATGGCATATTAGGCTGCATCAGTAGGAGTATTGCCAGCAGATCGAGGGATGTGATAATTCCCCTCTATTCGACACTGGTCAGGCCGCATCTGGAGTACTGTGTCCAGTTTTGGGCTCCCCACTACAGAAAGGATGTGGACAAATTAGAAAGAGTCCAGCGGAGGGCAACAAAAATGATTAGGGGGCTGGGGCACATGACTTATGAGGAGAGACTGAAGGAACTAGGCTTATTTAGTCTAGAGAAGAGAAGACTGAGGGGAGATTTGATAGCAACCTTCAACTACTTGAAGGGTTGCTCCAAAGAGGAGGGAGCTAGGCTGTTCTCGAGGGTAACAGAGGACAGAACAAGGAGCAATGGTTTCAAATTACAGCTGGGGAGGTCAAGGTTGGATATTAGGAAAAACTTTCTCACTAGGAGGGTGGTGAAGCATTGGAATGGGCTATCTAGGGAGGTGGTAGAATCTTCATCTTTGGAGATTTTTAAGGCTCGGTTAGACAAAACTCTGGCTGGGATAATTTAGGGGGAGTGGTCCTGCTTTTTAGCAGGGGGTTGGACTAGATGACCTCGTGAGGTCCCTTCCAACCCTATGATTCTATGATTCTATGATTCTAAATCGGCTCCCCTACTGACCTCCCTGCCAGGGTGGCTGGCACAGCCAGAGCCTGGCATGCCTACCCACAGGGCAGGACCCTGGTACAATGGGGCAAATGCTGAGCCCCCTGGCACATTGCAAGGGGTGCCCCCCCTGCCACCATGGACCAGTTCCAGGTCCACCTTGCCCCTACAAGTCGACTTAGGCATCCAGTGTGGATGCTCTAAGTCAATTTTGCAAGGTCAACTTCAAGATGACGTAATTTTATAGTGTAGACATGATAAGTCGACTTATTTTGACAAGTGTAGACATAACCTCGAAGTCGACTTAAAAAGGTCGACTTAAAGTCGACTTAGTAAAGTTGACTTAGTAAAGTCGACCTAAATTCCTGAGTGTAGACATAGCCTCTGTTAGCTCCACAGAAGATGGTTGGTGTCTAACTGCTGCTTTAGTTGCCTAAATGCAAAATTTAAATCCTTAAAACTCCAATTTAGCTGCCATTATGTCTTTTATGTGCCTGGAGTTGTGAGGCACCTACATTTCCACCAGTAAAATTCCTATGCATCAACATTTCTGCTGTTTGGCTGTGCAAAGCAGCCTTAATCTTTATGCGGCTGTGCTGCTCAGCACCTTATCGCGTCACATAATTCATTCCTGGATCCCAGCCAGATCCTCAAACAAGGGGCTTCCCTCAATTGTCTTGCCTGATGATCTGTTTACTAGGTTTTTTCAGAGCACACCTAAACTGCACAAAATATGCTGCTAACCCAATAATAAAAGAACATTCCTGCCAAGGGGGTGTGCTGGGTTCAGCTCCCTGCTGTAGCTGATTAAATCTCTGACCTCGTAGGTGAGTACCTACCTGTGGGTATTGTGGGGTGAAAAGCCGTCTTGGTGGAAGTACTTAAATATTTGTCATTTGTTCAAAGAAACCATGAGAATGGCTTCACAGCTTGGTGGATAAGGACACCTGAGTTTGAGTTTCTGCTCTCAATCTGGCAGACTGGGAGTTTGACACCTGGTCTTCTATGTCCCAGGTGTGTGCTTTAACCACTGGGATATCAAGTATAGTGGCATCACACTGGTTTGTTTGTTTGTTTGTTTGTTTGTTTTTTGCAAGAAAGGGGTGCCCTCCCATAGGCAGTTAATTCCAGGAGGGGATTCATAGCTGAGAATTCCAAACAGTGATAAGCACGTCTGTCTGGTCCAGAGTCCAGACACTCTCATGTTCCGGAGAGCCAGAATTAGTTATTTCAATTTACTACACAAAGATGCAAAGTTTTTGTCCTTATGGGCCTGATTGAATGGCTGTGCCATGCCATGCATTGGTGAGAGAAACCTTCAAAGCACCCTTGTTTGCACTGTAAAAAGATCAGTCACAGATCCTGGACTCTGCATATCACCGCAGGTGCAAATCATACCAAAGAGGATAGGAAGGAGGTGAAGTCATGCCACTTCCAGCCCTACACAAGTCCACAGCATGAGCCAGATGCACTGCGAGGTGCTCATAGAGAAGTTAAGGAAAGGTCATACCTTTGACATCAACCCTATGATCTTCCAGACTACACTCTGACATAATATTCAGTAGATGCTGTGACAGATTCAAAATATCCTGAAATAGCCAGAACAAACCTTACGGAAATAATATAAACTTTATTGAATTGAGTTAAACCAATTGCGTACACTATATTAATAATATAGTTGTGTATTTGTTATTGTAAAATTTATGCATGTTTTCTAGTGCGGGGGAATGCTTATAAACTGCCTGGGAGAATATGCATATACTAGTTCAATCTGGATTCTCCAGAGACCAACAGACAAAGGAAAAGACTTTTAGATAAAAAGCCAGGGTTTAGGCTAACTTAGGCTGTTTTTCTGATCCAGCAAGTGGACATTATTCCTTGGTCCACGGAGGGCCCCCGTCCTTAGAAGAAGAATGGAAGGAAATGGCCTACTCAGGCCTCCTAAGGTTATTCTGAGCTGAAGGAAGTAAGCCCCTAGCATGGGGTGTTAAAATATTGCTCTTGCCGGAGCCCATGTGAGAGTTGGGATGAACTCTGGGAAACTTATTAGCATGCATGTAGCTTCTTTCAAGGTTTTTAATACAATGTTTACAATGTTAATACAAGTTTTCCCTGCAATGCTTTTTATCTTAAGAATAAAGTAAACTTACCCCCCACCCCTGCAAAAAATAATCACCATCACCAACAACAAAACCCAACTCTGTGCAGTAACTTTGATCTGTTGCAATTACCCTGTTATCAGTCTCTGAAGAGAAAGGAAGTAGGTCTGTTTAGGCAAGTTTTCATTGCTGGAACTACACAGGGAAGTCAGGGAATTGTACAGCCTGGAAATACCTCATCAGATGGGAAGGAGACACATGTCTCCACACAAAAGGGGCAACAGGTGGGTAGCTGAAAGATTGAGTCTGGGGTCCATTGCATGACTAGAGTAAAGGGAAATACATGAATGGTTGCCCTTCACTGTGATAGATACATGGTCTTTTACCCAGAAATTTAGATCATATTATTCTGCTTACCAATTTTTAAAAATCTGGCCTTCATGCAAATGTAGATGGTATAAAAATGGTTAAATCCTCATGCTATGAAGAGTGAGAATTTAACTTTATAACTCTGGGGCAGAAATCTACAAAATATATTTGCTTTTTTTGATATGTGATGACTTTTTTATATATGTGGAAGAGATGGAGGGGAATAATTTTCATAGCAAGTCAGTATAAAAGAGAAACCATGGAAAATGTTAATTAGAATAATTCCTTTTCAGAAATATTATAAAGCAAAATAAATTCTAAAATGATTACTTCACTTCCTTTCAGCTTATTTGATAATACCTAGTAATATTTTCCTGGGAAGATTCATTTTAATACTGTGGTTTGAGACTCAAACTCTTTACTGCCCTTTGTAGTGTCTTATTGCATCCCATTGTGTTTTAGTGCTTATGTATGTACATCACTGGAATTAGGAATGGATGATTTCAGCACCTTTGTAGAACTAATGAAGATTAGTATAAGTAGTTCTATGAGGCATGGAAATTAGTGAGGTCTTAAAGAGAAGAAGATAAATCAAGGTTAAACTTTGTCACCACAAAAGAATATGCTGTATAGCCAGATTCTCTAGCAAGTGTAGTAGAACCCTTTGGGGAAAAAATCTTCTTCATTACATTTCTGTGATTTTGTTCTAGACCTGCTGACACAAGCTATTTAAAGCCTTGTTTATATTTTGGAGCAATTTTTAAAGAGTGCTTTAGGATTTATAGTGTTTGTAGAATGGTCTTGGTAAGTTAAAAATGACATGCTGAGGTGGCAGGCTGCTGAACTAATATAGCGTTACAGTGATTAAATTGATTAAAAGCTTTATTTTTGACAGGCAGACTGCAGAGACTGAGATCTCCTTATTGCACATTTAGGTAACTCAGCTCAAGTCTTGCCCTATCCAATAATCACTCCCCATTTAGGAATCATCTAAGCAGTGAGTACATTTTCAAACAGCATACTAGCTTTAGATCTGAAGTACATGAATCACAGTGAATTGACAGTACACAAACTTTATCAAGGTAATGGCTTATCCAGAGAAATGTTCTAAATATTTTTCTCACTTTATGCTGTAGACAAAGAGATTCACTCTTTAATACAGGAGAGGCCTAGGCTGGATTTTAGGAAACACTTTTTCACTAGGAGGGTGGTGAAGCTTGGGAGATGGTGGAATCTCTATCCTTAGACTGTTATAATGTGTAGCTTGACAAAACCCTGGCTGGGATGATTTAGTTGGGACTAATCCCACTTTGACCTGGGGGTTGGGCTAAATGACCCCCCCTAAGGTCCCCTCCAACCTTATCTTCTATGAGTCTATGAATATTCTTCTTACTGTAGCGGTGGATTGATAAAACTGGCAGTAACCTGGTCACACCACAGAAGCACTCAACATTTTATTAAGAATAAGGGAAGCAATGTGAAACATATTTATAATTTAAAAAATCTGGGGTCAGATTAGAACACAGAACCTGACAATAAATTGATTTAAGGTGTAGCAGTTTGCTAAAGAACAGGATTACTCTCTATGAATTGGTGCTAAACTGTGTTTTACAAGAGGTGGGGAAATGATCAGAATTTTTTTTTATAATGCTGTGGGATACATGTTCTTACTACTTCAAAAAGAAAATTAATTAAAAACCTTGTGGCCAAATTCTAGCGTTTTTGTGCCACTGTTCACAGCTTGCCGAGAAAAGTGGCAGACATCAGTCCAAGACTAACAAGGAGTCTAGTGGCACTTTTATAGACTAACAAATTTATTTATTGCATGAGCTTTTGTGGGAGAAAATCCTGCTTTGTCAAACACTTGAAGATGGAGAACTACAGATGAATGGGATTTAAACTAAATCTAAACACCTGTATTGATTTGCTGTAACAGTCTGACCTGATCCTATGACTTACATTTCCCTGCATTTATTTTCCTCCCATCTTCTCCATCTTTAAATGTCTGACAAAGTGAGATTTTCTCCCATGAAAGCTCATGTGATAAATAAATTTGTTAGTCTTCAAAAGTGCCACTAGACTCCTTGTTTGTTTTGGCTGAACGAGACTAACACGGCTACCCCTTTGGAACCAGTCCGAGACTGTACACTGCTGGGTTGTCCCATGCACATGCTGGTATGGAATGACAATTCTTATGCACCCTGCATCTCTTAGCTCTCAGGAGGAGGATCAGGGAGAAAAATAGATATTTTTAAATGAGATCACCCAGAGACAAGGAATAGAGGGAGAAGAGGAAGTGGCCAAGGAGAGAGTCATGTGAACAAAGGGACAGTGAGATTCATATTTTTCACAAGGACAAAATACTGATCACATAACTCTGTGCCTAATAAACTAATCTGAAAATCTGGACAATAAACTACAGTGATTCCAACAATTATTCTAAAATTAGTCTGACAACACAGACAGCCTATGGAATACCTACTGACAGCCCAAGGATAACTGGCAGGTTACTTGATGCTAGCCTTTCCCATTGCAAAGAAAAGTCTGAACATTTGCAAAAAGCATCTGGAAAGGAGGAAAACGAACTCCATTTTGGAGGACTGCTATGTAGGAGGAGAAAGAAGAGCTACATTTAGGGCCCACAGTAGGTAGCAGGACTGGCACAGATACCAGTAAGACAGGAGCTGTTGTATGGGACAAAACTTGGGAAATTACTGGGAAATTTTAAAAATCAAATTTTAAAATCAAACTGGAATCATGCGCACAATTAAGATGGAGTCTATATCCTAATACAGTGTTAGAAGTGGTAGGCAGGGCTTAAAAGTGAAAACAAGCAACTTGTATTTGATGTAGTGTAAAAACAGAGCCAATGGGAAGACACAAAGGTGCATCTACACTTGCAAGTTAAGTCGACTTAAGGAGGCTTAAGTCGACCTAAACAAAGCCGCATCCACACTGGGCTTTTATTAAGTTGACTTACGCCCTTCCTTAAGTCAACTTAATAACACCACCTCTTAGATTGACTTTAGCCTTAAGTCGACTTCTTAAGTCAACTTAAAGCCAGTGTGGATGGGGAATAGCACTAAGTCGACCTTATTAAGTCGACTTAAAGTGCTATGTCCACTTGAAGTTGATTTAACAAGGTCGAGTTAAGTCGACTTGAAGTACAGCCACGCTGTTAAGTTGACTTAACAAGGTCAACTTTAAGTCGACTTAATGTCGACCTTGTTAAGTTGACTTAACTTTACAAGTGTAGACATAGTCAAAGAGAGAGCTAAGGTTACTGAAGCAACAAGTCAGAAATATGATCTTTGTAGCACACTTGTGAGTATACTACCAACTCCCAAAATTCAAAAATCGTGAGTCAGATGCCCAAAAATAATAATTAAAACTATTGTATTGTGTCTTTATTCTGTCTGCTTTCTGAACTCTTCCTCCCCAGACTCAGTCTTTATGTGTTACAATTTAAGTTTCCAAATCTCCCAAAAGTATTGAGTGAAGAGATTTTGTTCCCTGCTGCATGAGGTCTTGCTGCTTACTTGATGGTGCAGAGTTTCTAGTTTCTCCACAAACTCAAAACTTTGAATTAATTAATCATGTGCACCCCATCCAACAATCTCTTATGCACTCCTAGCCCCACAATAATTCTGCCCTCAAGTACCTACATCTGCTTGTCACCCAGCTCCCGCATCAAGTTTCCCCTCACCTCCTGCCTGGTCCCACAACTCCATTCATTCTGCTGCAAGGATGGGGAGGAGTAGGGAGACAAGCAGAGATCAGGCTCTCCCATTTTCACAGGACAGCAGGAAGAAGGAAGCAGAGGTGCCATGAGTTGCTGAGATTTTTCTCCTGTATCCCTCATCCCCTCCTGTGAAAAAGGTGTAAGCAGCTCCCTTTGCCTCTCCTTCCTATTCCATCTCCAAAACTTTCATCTTCATGGCTTGACTCCTACAGGAGCCTGACTGGCTCTTCTTCAGGACATGGAGAAAAGGGAAGACAACCAATCAAAGATAGGTTTCCCCAGGCAGGGCAGAAGCTTACTAGAGGCTGGAGCATTTCATATCATCAAAAGAATAACGAGAGTCCTGTGGCACCTTATAGACTAACTGATTCTCTTTGGCATAAGCTTTCATGGGCTATAACCCACTTCGTCAGATGCATCTGATGAAGTGGGTTATAGCCTACGAAAGCTTATGCCGAAGAAAATCTGTTAGCCTATAAAGTGCCACAGGACTCTAGTTTTTTGCTGTACACAGATTAACATGGCTACCGCTCTGGAAACATCAAAAGAATGGCTCCAGAAATTACCAGAATTGTGCTACTCTCAAGAAAACGCCAATAGTTTGCAAGACTGGGATTTATAAAGGCTGAAGGGGAGGAAAGGAGATGGCCTGGGTGAGAGATTTAGCAGATTTTGCTGAGTTTACACATTGCTTCAATGTGAGGATCTACCTAGGACAGCATGTAAAATGACACCCAGGTTATGGGATTGAGTGACAGGGGTGATGGTGGTGTTGTCCCTAGGGACTAAGAGAATTGGGAAGGAAATGAAGGGTTGGAGGGGGGCAGATAAAATGCCTCTTTTGGCTCTATTGAATCTATAAGCTGACATTTGGACATTCATGAAGAGATGTCAGAGAAACAGGGCAAGATTTTGGTTTGGACAGAAGACGACAGATCTGGAGTAAAGAAGTAGATCTGTGAGTCATCAGCACAGAAATGATTGTTGAAACTATGTTTTTAAATGAGATCACCCAGAGACAAAGAATAGAGGCAGAAGAGGAAGGGGCCAAGGAGAGAGTCATGTGAACAAAAGGACAGTGAGATTCATATTTTTCACAAGGACAAAAATATTGATCACATTAATAAATTCGTAGCTTGTAAGACCAGAAGAGACCATTATGATCAAATTTCTAAATAATAATACTTCCATAATGTTCCTTTTCCATTTGAGATTTGACATAGTAACATAACAGGAATGTTATGTGATCATGTGGATGTGATCCACGTGATTATGAAAGGCAGGACAAGTGGCCACTGGTGCCATTTATCCGTAGAACTGTGGTCAGTGTTGTGGCAGAATGTGAGAACTCCAAAACTTACATTCATGCAGCATGCCAGTCATCTTTTTGTCTGACTTAGTGGTGAGAGAGAACCCCCGTGCTGTGCTCATTGCAATGCTGTGGAACATTGACGTAGAAAGTCAAGGTTGGAAAGAAAGGATACCCTGTTCTGCAGAATTCAGTTGGGATTTTTTAGGTGTTCTTTAAAACTAAAATGTATTTCTCTTAGGCCAGTTCACCTCTCTAAAACAAGGAGGTAGTTGAAATTCCTTAGATGTTACAGCTTTACTTCTAGTCTAGTGGGTCAGTGATCTCTCAGTTTGTGGTGATTATGAGCCACAATTTCAGTGCATTATCAAGCAGGTGTCTGCCAATAGTTTGTTTAGAAATGATGTTGATTGGGAGCATCTTTATAAGAATTTGCCCCCACATTTATAACCTTTGTCAGAAGCGGTGGGTACCATCATGCTATTTATTTATTCTTATAAATAAAACAGCATATGAGCCTAAGAAAACACTCATGAGAAAAGTACTTGGCCAACCTATCTAACTCTTGCTTCCTCAGCTATTGAAAGAGAATATAATTTCCTGCTTGTTAGAATTAAAGACACAGAGGGTGCGTCTACACTTGCAAATTAAGTTGATTTAAGCTTGCTTAAGTCGACTTAATTTACTCTGCGTCTACACTACACTTTCCTTAAGTCAACTTAAGCAGCTTGTTTAAGTCGACTTAAGGAAAATAAAGTCGACTTAATGAAAATTAAGTTGACTTTATTGAACCTACTTTTAATTCGACTTTAGGCTTAAGTCAACTTCCTAAAGTCGATGTAAACCAGTGTAGACCTGGAGTAGCCCTAAGTCGAATTTAAGTCGAATTAGGGCTCTCCAGGACTCCCCCACTGCCCTCCCTGCCAGAGGGGGACACAGGGAGAGCCTGGCATGTCCCCCCAAAGGGCAGGGCAGAGCCCTGCCCACCCTGCCCCTATGCCCTGCCAGGGTCCCTGTCCCCCTTTGCCCCATTGTACCCTAGTACAATGGGGCAAAGGCTGAGCCCCCTGGCACTGGGCAAGGGGTACCCCCTGCCCCCGTGGACCTGCCCAAGGTCTGCCTAGCCCCTAGAAGTCGACCTAGGGGTCCAGTGTGGACACTCTAGGTCGACTTTGTAAGTTCCCCCCTAAATCGACTTTAAATTTAAGTGTGGACATACTAAGCTGACTTAACTAAGTTGATTTTAAGTTGACTTAGTTAAGTCGACTTAGCTAAAGTCGACTTAAATTAACAAGTGTAGACATAGCCAGAGGATGCTCCTTAGTATCCATGATGACACTAAGTATGGTGAGGGTCTTTTATTTAATATTGAGTTTCCAGCCCCCCCCCACCCCTATTTTGTGTTTCTTTGACGCTTGGGGAATTATTGTGAATGAGATGTGGCATGTTAACCATTATTTTAATTTTTTTATCTTATACTTTCTTGTTCACACCTGTGAAAATGCATTTATTATTTCATTGAAGAGAAATTAGTTTTAGGCAACAGATTTCAAAATTCTATTTAATCAACGATGAACTCTTTTCTTGCTCACCTCCTCTTCAATTGCTATACTATACTGGCACCTCATGGTATCTTTTAAATGCCCAAGTTCTCATGGAATGAGGGTACTGAATGATCAGACACCTTGGGGCAACTCTGCAGGTGTGTATTATCTCAAGCACCTGGTACATTAGCCATCATTAAAATGACTCAGGGCTTGTTGACACCTGTATTATGTTTTCTGCTTTAATTAAAATATTCTGAAATTAGTAGATCCACATTGCTGCATTATGCTGTTTTAAACTACTTCTTTTTTTAATCATCGTGTCCATGCAGCACTGTGTTTTTTTCAAAATAAGTGCACAGCATTCTTGGCAGACAACCCACAATGCAAAGTTCTGCCACTACACTCTATACATTCTGGGATTTTCCTTGTGGCACATTATGTAATATCTATTACAAGACACTGGAATTCTGGGACTTGGGAGACAAACAAACAACTTCCCTTGATTCCTTTTTCATTGTCCCATCATGCAACTGCTTTTTGCAAACCAGTGCCATTTCAAAATGCTGTCAAGCAGCATGGAGGAAACAGTGCTGAATATCATGTCCTGACAGTCATTAATACAATCAGTCTAGACTATAACGTGTATTGGCAGTCATGTGTCTGGTGCTTTGGATGCCTAGGGAGACAGCTACAGTACTATCATGTGATACAGGTGGAGAAGGAAGGTGAAACTAAACAAAGGTAGATTAACAACAGAGTCGTGTGGCACTTTTAAAGACTAACAGATTTATTTATCGCATGAGCTTTCATGGGAGAAAATCCCACTTTGTCAGATGCTTTGAAGGTGGGAAACTTACGGATTGGGAGGAAATTAAATACAGGGGAGTGTATGATATAGAATCGGGTCAGGCTGTAACAGCAAATCAAAATAGGTGTTAGGATTCAAGCACTGGGGAACAGCACATAGAGGAAGGTGAGGTCAAATCACCTGTTGTAATGCCCATCTTCAAAGTGTCTGATGAAGTGGAATTTTCTCCCATGAAAGCTCATGCGATAAATAAATCTGTTAGTCTTTAAAAGTGCCACAGGGCTCTGGGTTTTTTTTCTACAGTAGACTAACATGGCTACCCCTTTGGAATTTGACTACAAGGGTAGATTAGTAATTGCATGGGTTGCTCTTCCACTGCCCTTAGGTTGTAGAGTGTTTGCCATGATATATGTTTCCCAAAAGGCAGAGAAGGATATTGTTCAAAAAGCTGATGGGCCAACAGGAAAGATGTATTGCACAGTTGTTAGTCAGGGAGTGTCCCAGAGCTGGTGCAGAGTGGAAAGGAACCATAGCCTATATGGGCAGCCCAATGAAAGCTGCAATGTGCATGCCAAAAAAGAACACCATGTTTGCCTTAAGCTGTCATTTATATCAGCACAAAGCACACTGCAAAATACAGACTTCTTCAATAATTGTTCTGATCCTGACAGCTGAACAATACTGAGTGTATGATTTAAAATGCATTGAAAAGGCCACACCTAGCTGTTCACCAGCATTATGATGGGTAGGTGACATCTATTCAAGATGTCTCTACAGCGGTAGAGGGCTCACAGATAAACAGGCAAACTGATTCAGGTGTGCAGCCATGCAGTGTGGGATGGCAGTGGGAGGACTGCTGGCAGTAGAATAGTTAATTCAAAATAGTGGTGTTTTATTGAGGAATAATTCATTCCTCATCTGAGTAAATCTTCTAAAGTGAATTAATTAATGGACAATGCCAAGTAGTTGAAGCGGAGGAGGGGGGAAACCTTTAGTGTGTGGATGCATAGCAATTTATCCTGAAGAACTCAAATTATTCTCAAATAACTTTCAAATATAGATAAATCCTAAACTGCACTAGACACCATGAGTCAATTCAGATTACCAGCAATGTTCTTCCTTGGCCACTCCTATTGCGTATGCTGGGTCAGACTTGAGCTGATAGAATTTAATTAGGAAAGGAGATCCTTTGATTTTATTCTTATTTCCTCAACATGAAAGTGTTGGGGATGGTATCCAACTATTTCCTCCTGGGCCTAAGCACATTGCTTCAAAAAGTTAAGACAATACTTTGGGGCAGATTCTCTGCACTGTTCTTCCATTTAGCACTCATGAAGCCCCAAAGGGCAAAATCACTCTAACATCCTCCTAAATTCAATGTCTATGACCAATAAGTAATTATTGTTATAGGAAAAGGTGCTAATGGCTTTCACATTAGGGCTCAACAGGCTATGTAAACATTCAAGGTGAAACGCTGCATAAAATGAGCTAAAAAGGCCATGCGACTTCCTCCCCAGGCACAGCACTGAAAGGAGCCACTGGGAGTGGCTTTCAGTAGCAGGCGCAGTAATTCCAGTGGCACCACAGAGGGTGCTGTGAGCCGCTTCAAATGGGCTTGCATACCACTCTTAGCACGTGTGCTGGTTTAGTACTTTAATGTGCCTGCCTGGGAAGATTGGATGCTGCATCACTTTCTTCTGTGGCTCATTGGCTATGTCTACACTGGGTAATATAAGTCGATTTTAACTAAGTCAACAGTGTGTCTCCACTTAAAAATAAAGTCGACTTAAAGGGGAACTTCAAAAGTCGACCTAGAGCGTCCACACTGGACACCTAGGTTGACTTTGTGGGGCTTAGGGGGACCTAGGGCAGGTCCACAGGGGCAGGGATGGCACCCTTTGCCCAATGCCAGGGGGCTCAGCCTTTCCCCATTTTACCTAGGTACAATGGGGCAAAGGGGAACAGGGACCCTGGCAGGGCATAGAGGCAGGGTGGGAAGACTCTTCTCTGCCTTGTGGGGGGGGCATGCCAGGCTCCCCCTGTGCCTGCCCCCCGGCAGGGAGGTCATTGGTGTAGCCCTAAGTCGACTTAGGGCTACCCCATGGCTACACTGGCTTAAGTCGACTCTAGGGAGTTGACTTAAGCCTTAGGTCTACTAGAAAGGAGGTTTAATAAAGTCGACTTAATTTTAATTAAGTCGACTTTATTTTCCTTAAGTCGACTTAAGCAAGCTGCTTAAGTCGACTTAAGGAAACTGTAGTGTAGACGCAGGGTAAATTAAGTCGATTTAAGCAAGCTTAAGTCGACTTAATTTACCAGTGTAGACGCAACCATTGTGTAGACAGAGTGCACACTGATCTCCTTTCTTTTGTAAGTCTCGGGGCCCCCCCCCCCAAAAAAAAAAACCAGCTAGAGATAGTCTTGATCGAGAAATGGAAGCAGATGCTGACTTATATGCTATGAGAAGATGAGAAGGCAAATGTAAGGGGTTTTATGGGGTGCAAATTGTGAGATAAGGACTAGGGAATAACATAATGTGGCTTATTTTGTGTAGTGTTGGGAATCTGAAACAAGGGAGATTGTTGCCAAGATGAATTCGTATTGTTGATATGGAAAAGAATAAAGATATTTTATCTACTTAAAGATTTTTATATTCCTCCGTATCATTGTAGTATGTAAGCATTTTCCACGTAAAATTGATACCAGTAACAAAGTCTTTAGTGGTCTCTAATATGTCTCTGTTTTCCGAATAAAAATTGTGCTAAGAGTAGTGGTTTTGGTTTTGAGTTGTTTTCTTGATTTTATTCATTTTCTCTTTTTACTTAGGTTTCTTTTCAGTTAAGGGGGTGAGTGGTGGGTGTCATTCCTGTGGACTTTCATGCTTTTAAAAATATTTTTTTTACACTAAGGCCATTTGGAGTTGAATGCCTGGTTTAGCACCTGGGGGCCATACAAATGACAGTAGCTAGAAGCAAAAATGTTCCCAGTATTTATTGGATCTTCTAGTGCAGTTCATTTTTGTTGTATTATTCAAAAAGCAGGTTGTATTTGGTCTTCTTTCTTCCAATCTTAGTCATGTCTTTTAAAAGGGGTAAAAATGAATGTGACTTTCAGTTCCAATCATTTCCAGAGGGGTAGCCGTGTTAGTCTGTTGTACAGCAAAAAACAAGAGTCCTGTGGCACCTTATAGACTAACAGATTTTCTTCGGCATAAATTTATGCCGAAGAAAATCTGTTAGTCTATAAATTGCCACAGGACTCTCATTGTTTTTTGCAGTTCCAATCATGTTGGTTAATGAGAGATTTGCAACAGCATCATGTGCTGCAATGTGAGAGATCTCCCTGTGTCAGATAGTGAAACACCTTGCATGAAAAATCCTGAAAAAGAGCCAGAAAAGCTTCTTCAGAAATCCATTGGCTCAGATTATTGGAGATTAAGAATTCAAAGGACTGGGAATCATCTCCACTGAGCTGCCGGGAAGCACACATAGCCCTGAGAAAAATAAGTTACAAAGCTGGGAAATGTCACTGACAATATATCAATCTGTTTTCCCTTTCTCACTTCTACCTCCCCCACCCCGCTGTTCCAATGATTTAAAGGGAGCAGTGATTAGCCTGGTGACCCGGAAAGGTGATTTCCCTGAAGAGAATGCAAACCACAATATTTAACCCTGGGTTTTGATATGACTCTGGGCAAAGCTCCACCTAATATGGCTGGAAAAGGAGCAAACGAAACATGCAAACAAAGGAACCTAAGAGTTCACTTAACAGTTGTGCTAATATGCAGATTGACTGGTCTGGTGTATGCTTGTTCCAGGCCGCAGAATTTTTCTGTTGTAAAAAAAAAAAAAAAGAAATCACAAAAGATGTTATTTTCAGTTGTCATAGCCAGGTGTTTGTTATTTGTTGGCTCTGAAATAGTAGATGGAATAGTGCTTCCCTCTTAGTACAGGCATATATTCCGTATTTGATCTCTCCTAATGAGAGAGAGAGAGAGAGAGAGAGAGAGAGAGAGAGCCTTTGAGGAGTATGTGCAGTTGTGCAATATCCAGATTGGAAAAGTTGTACCAGTAGCTAATGTTACAACAACTTTTAATTGCTAACAACCCCTTGAGTACTGATTTATTTAAATTTAATCTTTTAATTGCTAACAGCCTCTTAAATACTGATGAAATATGCAAGAAGTAGTAATAAGGAACATAGTAATTGCCACACTGGATCAGACTAGTGGTCCATATTGCCAAGTATCTTGTCTCAGAGGGCAGCCTGCTCTTAAAGTCATATTTTTACAGCAATTAAAATGTAGAGCACTCTTTTTTCTTGTCAGTATACCATCAGTCCTTGGCAGCTCAAATACATAGAATCAATTAATAAACAAAGAGAACATTATAGGGGAAACTAAAATAACATGAAGTTGGCTTTGTTTGTAAAAAATAAATCAAGTACAATGAATAGCTAACTCAAGAAGATATTGGGCAAGAACCTAAGCTGGGGTGAACCACCATAGTTCCATTGACGTCAATAGATCAATATCTTCTGAGGATATGGCGGTTTTGTCGCTGCTACAAAATGAAAGTGCCACTAGATAAAAAGTGCCTAATTTCAGCAAAGAGACAAAACACAGAAGCCATGTTTTTCCTATTTTGTATGCGTAATTACTACAAGTACACTTGGAAATCAGACTACATATGCTTTTGCACATACAAATCTCCAAAATAAGTGTGAAACTGTAGCAATCACATATGTAATGTAACATCATGATACAACCGTATTTGAAAAAGTGTACACAGACTTTGATCTCACATTTCTGTAAAGCACAGTACCTAGTCGCAAAATAAAATCACTTTCACGCAATATTTATGGCTCTATTTTGCCTTTAGATAGATAGAGGACTACATGTGACTTCAACGAGAAGATGTTCTCTAGTAATGATCATAAGGGAACAGGGAGGGGGGGAAAGGGGATCCATAAATATTGATCGGAGTCCACAATTTAGCCTTTAGTTTGTGGCAGGCTGAGCAGGTATTGTATAACAAAATTTTCAAAACTTTGAAGATGACTGATACTAGATGATGTTTAAGCCACTTGCCCACTATCAGCTTTGCAAGCTAGGGTTTTTCATTGTACTCTGCACTGTATACCAAATGTATCTGAAATCCTACCACCTACTAATATTATCAGTCACTCCCTGAAAATTTCTACAGATATTTTTGCATCAGCAAAAGAAGGCAAAACAATGTTTACAGTAGTCTCAGCAAATATGGAGCTCATTTTTCACACGGTTTGAGGAAAAGTTAATTGAAGAACCTCCTGGGAGCAAACAAACAAATAAACAAAAGATGCTGTGTTAGCACATGGGTTGCATAATGATCAGACCGTATCATATATGCATTCTGAGGAAGAAAAAAGTGAGCCCTATTTCAACCAGAAAGATGTAATCAAGTCTGGTTTGTTAATATGGGTGGAATTTTCAAAAGTTGCTAAGTGACTTAGATGCTTAAATGTAATTTTTAGAAGTGGCTTAGACATTTAGAAACCTCAATTTTATTGGAAGTCAATAGGACCAATATTCTTAAATATACATATATAAGATACTCACGCTGCCTGCCATAGCAAGGCACCTAAACAAATAGGTACTCTTTTCTTTTTTTCTCAAAATAATTATTTCACTTGGAAAAACATAGTGTTTGGAATATTACATTACAGCAATTTGTTGGAGAGGCTACAGAATACTCAATTGCAATATTATTTGCAAAGACATTCATATACTTAAAAAGAAAAATCCCATAAAGAAGAGATGCTGCTGATTGTATTAAGAATTACATAAATGCTTAAAAGCTCTAAATAAGACCAGCATTCCATGGTACTAGGCCATTGTACTGGGCAAAGTTTTTGGCCTGAGGCCCAAGATATGGCCACTCATGGTGGGCCAAAGGGGTGGGGGAGGTACAGGGCAGGGCTTGGGTGGCCACCACACCACCCAGTCCCATGTGGTGGGAGGGGGCAGAAGTAGGAAGGGGATGAGGGGGGAGGGATGGGAAGGAAGGATGGAGAAGGAAGGCATTTTTTTGCATTTTTGTTTTGTTTTGTTTTTTTACTCTTTTCCCCCTCTTGTTTGCATTGTTGTACTTTTTTTTTCTGGTAGCATGAGGGAAGGATGGGAACCTGGAGGGAAGGAGCTGGAGGGGGTGGGTTGCACCGTTTTTGCTTTTTCAGGGTTATTTATTTATTTTAATTGGTGGCATGGGGGGGAGGGATGGGAGCCAGGAGTTTTTGCACAGCCCCCTACCCCCTTTTTCTTTTTAAACTTGCTAGTGCAGGAGAAGGGTGGGAGCTGAGAGGGGGGGCTGGATACTGGGTACGCTGTGGCCCTGGGGAGAGTAGCTGCCATGCTATGGCCAGGACCCCACTGGGTCCTTGGGGTGGAGGGGTGATTGCCATGGTCCAGCAGGGGATCCCTGGGCCAGTTGGGTTTGACCGGCCAAGCAAGCAGGGTATGTCAGAGCTGGGCTCCTCAGCTGACAGGGGGAAGGAGAGACAGAAATGGGGGTCTCCTTAGTCACCCCCCTTCACAGCTGGGAGGGGGGACTGTGCCCTGCCCCCCCCCCCAGAGGGGCAGCTGCTCCTGCCAGGCAGACACTCCACTGAGACTGGGGCTCTGCACTCTCTGATGGCCTGACATGACAGGGCTGCTCTTAAAAGGGCACCGTCATTTAGCTCCCTGCTGCTGTCCAAGGGAGCAGGAGAGATTGCCAGGGTGTCCCTACCTCCAGGGTCAGGCGGCTGTGCCAGGGACAAGAGAAACAGGATCTGCAGGTTTGGGGTACCCTGCACGTTAATCTGGCCAAGGGGACAGCATCGCTGGCTAACCCCTGGTCAGCTGAGACCAACCACCATGCGCAGACCCCGGGATGGAAGGGTGAAGAGGGAGGGAGGGAGAGGGGAGCAGCTGTGCTGCTCTGGCCCTGTCACTGCAGCCCATGTGGTGGAAGGGGGCGGGGCCATCTGGCTGGAAGTGCCCCAAGTTGCTCTCCCAGCTGCTAGGCTGGTGCAGCTGACAGGCCGGATGAAGGGCACTCGTGGGCTGGATCCGGCCTGCGGGCCGTAGTTTGCCCACCCCGTACTAGGCAGTGTACAAATATATTACAAGGGATGGCCCCTGCCTTGAAAAGTTTACAATTGAAAATGGAAAAGGAAAGTGGTTCTGTATTATAGTTTTCTAAAGCCATTGTCATGAGGCATGTGAAAAGAACAACAGATCTCTCAGGGAGGTAACCATTTAAGAAGATGTGTAGATAAGAAAGATATTACTGAATATTTAATCTGCTCTCCTTTTGGGCCTCATAAACTTTGCCTGAGGCATAATTTCTACATCAATTATACCTCTGTAAGATTTATCGGTTGATTGCAAAGCTTAATTTTAATTTTCTCTCGTAGCTGCAGAGTGTTTAGTTTGATCCTTATCTGACTTCTCGAACTGTCTCTACACCAAGGTATGAACAAAAAAGTCTGGCAACATACTATTCAATAATGTACTCCATGTAAAATGTACAATATCCAATACAAATACCTGCACTTATAAGTAAAAATACAGTTCTCAAGGATTCTATTAAGTGAACATAAAATTCATTTCCTGCAACCATTAATGCAAATAATAAATAAATAAATAATCAAATGTTCATTCAAGCAAAAAAAATAATTCAAAAATTTTTTGAGCAAAGGCATACAGAAATGTTGAGTTCAGTATTAGTCCAGCTCTGACACTGAGCCACAAACTCCCAAAATGCTTGGCTATGGAAAGATTTCTTTTGGTGTGGGTTGGAAAGGAAATGAACATTTCTGTGCTATTTTGTTCTTTCTTACAACCTAATCCAACCAGGCATGTTGGGAGGAAAAATGCATTTGTCAGTATAGGAACAAAGATGAGAGAGAATCACAGAACTGTAGGGCTGGAAGGGACCTGAGGAGTTCACCTAGCCTACCGTATTACATTGAGGCAGAGCCAAGTAAACCTAGCTCATTCCTGATTGGTGTTTGTCTTAATCTGTACTTAAAACTTCCAGTGACAGGGATTCCACAACCTGGAAGTCTAGTCCAATGCTTAACTATCCTTATAGTTAGAAAGTTTATCCCAAACCATCCTTGCTGAAGATTAAGTTGGTTATTTCTTGTCCTACCTTCAGTGGATATGCAGAACACTTGATCACCATCCTCTTTATAACACGGGTTAGCATTTTTGAAGACTGTTATTAGGTATTGACATTTTCAATTCTTTTAACCTTTCTTCATACATCAGGTTTATCTTTTGTGTTGCTCTCTTCTAGACTATTTCCAATTTGTCCACATCTTCCTTACAGTGTGGCACCTGGAACTGGACACAGTCCTCCTGCTGTGGTCTCACCAGTGACCAGTAGTGCAGGACATTTATCACCCATGTCTTTCATGAATCATTCCTGTTAACACACCCCAGAATGATAGTATTTTTCACAAATGCATCACATTGATGACTCATATTTAACTGGTGATCTACCATAGCCCCCCACCCCCTATCCTTTTCAGTATTACTATTATGTAGCCTTTTATTTTATTTAAAGTGAAATTAGGAATATTGTATTACATCATTGTAGCTCTGGTGGCTACAGTTTCAAGCTCAATGGACTGACAGTCACCTGTGTTACTTGTTTCAAATTTAAAGCCTCTAGGACCTCATAAAGACCAAGGATAGTGACATTTACAAGTACAAGGTATAATCTGTTTCACAAGTTTTACTGAAGTTACAGTTTAAAATTATGATTACCCATGCAGATAGAAAACGTATGCACATATGCACAAGTTACAAATATAATCATACTCACACCCTTAAGGAATTCTTAAGGTCTGATTGGTGCCTTCCCAATTTATCATCAGTAGAGGGATGGTTCCTGCTGGAGTTTTCTTTCCTGTCAGGAACTCAATTCACTTACTTATGTCAAGCATGTCTTAAATCAACAGCCTAGTATGGCTAAGTTAAAATCTTACAGGCATCAGCATGTAGGCCTTGCATTTCACTCCTACTTACTTAGATACCGAATACATACTTATCATTTCTAAAATCTTAAAATGTAACTCTGTTTAACATACAGTGATTCTATGACATGACAGTTTAGTTATTTAGAACATCACACAATAAATGAATGATACAATTATTTACTTGGCTACAACTCTTTAGTCATTTATTCCCTCATTTTGTAGTTCTGGATTTGACTTTTTTTCTTCCTTAGTTTTTCATTTTTCACTTGCCTTTATTGAATTTCATTTTCTTGATTTCAGACAAGTTCTCCAAATTTGTCCAGGTCAGTTTGAATTCCAGTCCTAACCTCCATAGCACTTGCAATCATGAAACTTTGTCAAAAGCCTTATTGAAATCAGGATAGGGCATGTCTACTTCTTTCCTTATCCACTAGGCTAATAAACTTGCAAACAAGATACCATGGGTGTCTGAGTTCAAAGTTTAAGAAGCCTAAGTGATGCATATTTTGTGAACCTGGTGTCTCTGAAATGTTAGAAAGCTGTTGGTTCACTGACTTCTCTGAACTCAATTAGTGGATCCTAAAAAGACTGAAAGGATGAGGTAATGAATGTAAGTATATACTTTAAATAAAATGAAAATAATTGGTAATTAAAAATACTTAAAAATAAGCATATTCATAAGATTTTTGATGAATAGAGATGGTTTGCTGAATTGGTGCTTGGGTGACTTTAGAATAGGCGCGTGGTTGCCTCCTGTATGTGCTGGCAGTTCAGTTTATCCTGTGTGGACAATGTTTTCTGACTAATGTTCTGTATAGGTAGAATGTGGGAAGCAAAACCAATACCACAACCTTGCAAGATGACTAACAGAACTACACTCTGTGGGAAGTGTGGAGATGAACATCAGAGTACATTATATTCAGTAAGAACAGTGATCTTGTATTCAGGAATAATAATACAAGACACTTTCTGAAGCAATAACATGTCTGCATCTTGCTAGAGCCAATAATAGGCAAAATAGTTTTGGAACCAGTTCACAGAAAGAAGAAGTCTTGAAGACTTAGGCCTTCTCTACACGATCAGTTTATCGCGCATTAAAACTCATTAATGCGCGATAACAAGCACGGTGTACATACGTGCAAGGGTGATGTTGCGCGTCAAGCCCCTTGTTGTAGCGCAATCCAACAACCACTCGGACGAGAGTGGTAACAGCTGTTGCGGATCATCTGTTGCGCATTTGAGCTCGTGTGTACGCTTACCACGCAATGATTGGCCTCCGGAAATGTCCCAGGGGGAGCTTCTGCCCCCACCCGATCCCCCAGCTGGGGCGGCTGTCAGCAAGAGCCCCGGCGCTTAAAGCGCCATGGCTCCTGCCGAGACCCGGACCCCGGGAGCTATGCTGGGGGGCCGGCTCGAATCGGAGCCAGCCCCCC